>VDFB02075321.1:207247758-207418399 GCA_007258455.2 Sequoia sempervirens | reverse complement strand
AATGCATCGTTTGAAGCATCAAACCAATATGCAGTCTGTATGTATGATCAGTCGTCAGTCTCCGCAATGGTACATTTCCACGAATATATAATATATATATTTTTTTAAAATTTTGCTTCTTCGTCGCAATTTCGACGATAACAACCGACGAATCAACAGAAAGCCTCGACGAAGTTTCTATAGCTGCAACGACTAGTTCATCGAACATTCGACGAACTTCTAGTGTTCTTCCGATGCTACTACTTGCCTATTTCGTCGCATATTCGACGAACTTTTGGTGTTCTTTCAACGCTACTAATTTTGTATTTCGTCGCATATTCGACGAACTTTTTGTGTTCTTTAGATGCTACTAATTTTGTATTTCGTCGCTATTTCGACGAAATTTCCATGTGTTCCACGCTAAATGTTTGCCCATTCCGTCGAGCCGACGACGAACTTTTGGTGCAGTTCGTTGGTGGATAAACAAAGTTTTCGTCGATATTCCGACAAAATCCCGACGTATGTCACGATGTTGCCGACCGACGATTCTTCGTCGTTATTTCGACATTTAATTTTTTGTCGGCCTCGCGATGAAAAAATAGCAATGGAAAAATTTTCGCCATTGCGTCGCTCTTCCGACAGAGATTTGTCGAACGACCGACGAACGACCGTCGGAAAATGGTGTCAAATCCTGTAGTGCATGTTACTAAAACATGGATGTAAATTATGATAAAAGGGTTGTATGAAAACCAAGGATTGATGCTCAAATCTGTCATAAGGACTATAAGTTTTCACTATAGTTGTAAAAACTTTCGTAAAAGGACAAGAACGCTTAAAGACCGTAGGTATGTCATTTTATTCATTGTCATGGCTAAACCTTTGTTGCCATCAGTCTAAGAAGCATTTAAGTCACATAGAGGAACGTTGAAATGTAATTAAGAAGGTAGTAGATTATTCTCATGGACTATTACTAAGTGAAAATGGCCATAACAGCCATATAAGAATGAAAGACACTGCAAGGTTGACACTAGTTCCACTCAAACCTTAAGTCATATATGTCTAATCACTACACTGCTCTTATGATAAGAAACAAAAAGACACTCATAACAGTTCCAAATCAGATATGATATTCCTATGGATTTTTGCCTGGAATGGTCAAGTAATGATGAGTATAAAGAGTTTTAGTTGCTTTAAATGATCAACTTCAAAAGCTATTCTAGATATATCATTATTAGAATGATAAAAATAGAAAAATAGGACCCAAAAAAAGAGGGTTGTACAACCATAAAGAGGGTTCTAAGATCTTAGGAAAGAGTAGATTGATGACATTGTAGAAAATGGGGGCATATCAAGAGTGAGAAATAAGAAGATTTATGATTCTTCCACTAAAAAATTCTCTAACAGTGGTGAATTGGATTTTTTTGTTTATTTTTGTTAATATTGTTTTTCATAAATCCTAATTGATTGACTCAAATTTTTCATATCATATGACTCCTCACAAAGATTGCTTCTCGCACTACAATGGAGAGGAGAAGTGTACCTAGGTGACAACAATTCACATTAATTGCTCGAAACAGGAAGATATAGCTATGTTTTAGTGATGGGAGGGTTTGGTGAAAATCCTTACTAATGTTTTTCATATTATAGGACTTGTAAGAATTTTGATTTTTGTATTTAAGTTGAATTATTTTCAATTGCATTTAACATTTGACAAGTCTAGCTATAGATTGGTGAGAGGAAATTTGGTGGTTGTTAAAGTATCTTAGGTTGGGACTTTGTTTAGGTTGAATGGTTTCACATTTTGTAACTCTATCAATATAATTGATAATTCTAAAAATGAATATATGTTGTAGCACCAAAATGTTTATCACATGGGTGAAAATGGTCTTTGGACCTTTATTTATAAAAACATGGTTGATGTTTTTTCTTTTTACTCTAATGAACACTAATAAATCTATCAACATTATGTGTTTGGGAAACATTATGGAGCATATTTTTCCTCTAGAAGTTATATTGAAAAGAGAATATTAAAAATCATTCATTTAGATGTGTTTGGTCTAGTGGATGTGGGTACTATGGGTACATCTCAATACTATGTCATTTTTATTGATGAAATTATTGGATACATGTATATCTATTTTCTATGTTCTAGCTCTGAGACTTTCTCCAAGTTTAAGAAATAAACTAATAATAAAATAAAGGTGTGGATACTTAATAATAATAGAGAATTATCCCAAGGAATTTAACTATTTTTGTAAGCATGTAGATATTGTTAGACATAAGGCCACCCCTTACACCCCATGAAAAAATGGGGTTATTGAGAGAATGAACTAAAACTATGTTGAGTGGTAATCAATTTGATTGGTACTTTTGGGTAGAGGCTACAAGTGCTAGTTGTTACTTAGTAAATCAATCTTCTTGTTTAGCTCTTGTTGACAAAATTCTTTATGAAGTGTAACTAACAAACAATAAATCTTTTATTTCACTTTTAAGGGTATTTTCTTACGAGTCTTCCAATCATGTTCCTAAGGAAATGCAATCTAAACTAGATCCAAAAGCACACAAATATTCTTTGGTGGTTATGGTGAGAATGTTAAAGGTTATAATATTTGAAATCCACTAACCTAGGAATTGATTTATTTAGAGATGTAATTTTTAGGAAGTTTAGAGAATTTTTAGATCCTATACATCCAATGCAAAAAAATAAAATAGTACATTTTGAGACCAAAGTCAAAAAGCAAGAATATGCACATGTTGAAGAACAAATTGATGGATTAGGGGTCGAGAGGAAGAAGAGGGGTTAATTGATATTTTAAGTAGGATGAGAAGTTTGAGCATATAGAAGAATAGGAAAAATCCCTTACTCCAACCTTGAGATGATCCATGAGAGAATAAAACCGTGTTCATAGGTATAGCCCACCATATTCTATTGTGTATTTTATTTGTTATGTAATGATGATAAATTAAGACCTTTTAGGGAATCTCTCTTTCTAGAGGATAGTGAGTCTTAGATGTAGGCTATGTAGAAGGAGATGACGGCCTTAGAAAGGTGTGACACCTAGAATTTGGTTAGTTTACTTTGAGGGAATAAAACTCATTTGTTGTGCATGATAAAATGTGAAATTGTAAAATAAGAACAATATTATGAGGGTAGCTATTTCACATTCAACAATCACTTACAATAGAGCATGGGAACAATAAATCAAATGAAATGATAGGAAATATTATCACCACAAAGCTTCATCTTGCTCCATTGATCTTGGATATGCTTCAATGATTTGATATGTGGATTGCTCTTATTACTAGCACAACATTTGATATCAAATGTATTGGATGATAGCATGATTTTTCTCAAAACAATCATATGTCTATTTGATGACTTGGAAGGTGATGGTTTTAAATTTTTTTAAGAGGTTGATCAATGGTGGAGAATGATCATATGAATCAATGTATGTGGTTGATTGTGATGACATGAGGAATATGCATGTGACATGTGTCCTTGTGAAGGGCTTAATTGATGAGTTTACTAATCGCATGGATGAATGAAGTGGATTTAATTGATAAGTGGGACTAGAGTTTGAGTGAACTGATATACTTTTTCAATTAACTCACTTAATTGATGAATTTGAAAAAAAATAGAATTAAATAAATATTTAATTCATGCACATGAGGAGAAGATATTATTAAATTTTTATTTAATTTGGTAATAAATAAATAAAATATTAATTAATTTAGAGGAAGTAAAATAGAAAAAGCAATTAAATAGAGGAAATGATAGAATTATAGTGAGTAAAGGCATCAATCGAGGGATAAGAAAAGTCATGTCCATTTGAAAGGACATCCTCTTTCAAAAGTTATACATCTCTTTATTGGAAATATGAAGATATATAATGGAATAAGAATTGTGTGAAGAGATGAGAAGTAGAAGAGTAAAAAAAATCATATATATACAATAAAAGAAATGTGTAAGTGGTGTGAGAAAAATACAAGGAATAACATATATACACCAAAAAATAAGGAGAAGTATGTGATATATGAATTGTTGTGAAGCAAGTGTGAAGTGAGAGATATGTGAAGAACAAGAAGTGGAATAGAAGAGTAAAAAGAAAGTGTAAGGAAAAAGAGTTTATATTGGACTAACACTTTATCTATTTGTAAATGAAAAGATAAAAGGAAGATCATTAAATAAAGGTTGAAGACAAATTTATTTTAAGGATTCATGGAAGATTTATAAAAATAGTTTATGGTAAAATTGTAAGAAGAATATATGTAGATATAAAAGAAGAGAATATGCAGATGCAAGAAAGAGAATATATGCAGATTTGTGTGTGAAGATTTTGAGGAGAATGTAAAAGGAGCTCATTTAAGGCTATTTGTGAATAAGATTTATTCTCAAGAAGATAGGATTATATTGAAGAGGTTGGTGCCTCATATTGGAGACGTTGGTGCTCCATATTGATGAGGTTGGTGCCTCATATCAAAGAGATTGGTGTCTCTTATTGAGTTGGTGCTCAATTGTGGGGATTGGTGTCTCTAGTAGGTTGGTGCCTACAAAGATTGTAAAAAGGATTTATATAAAATCAATATTTTGTCCTAGTTTTCTCTCAAAAGAGTTTCCACGTAAATCGTGTGTTATTCTTGTGTTGCATAATTGTTAGATCTTATGTGAATGATATTTTGTAATTGATATTATTGTGGTTGTTAGTTTAAAAAAATAAAAGATTGTATTATATTGATTCACCCCCTTCTCAATATAATTGTGTGCTCATCAACAGGTGTATAAAAGCAAAATCAAATTAGACAGATGGCTAGAGAGGTATAAGATCATATTGGTGGCCAAGGGCAACTCCTAGAGAGATGAAATTTATTTTGGTGAAATTTTCTCTCATATTGCTAAATTATCTTCCAAAAGCAAGATTTTGTCACAGTTTTCTCTCAAAAGAGTTTCCACGTAAATTGTGTGTTATTCTTGTGTTGCATAATTCTTAGATCTTATGTGAATGATATTTTATAATTGATATTATTGTGGTTGTTAGTTTGAAAAATTAAAAGATTATATTATATTGGTTCACCCCCTTTTTAATATAATTGTGTGCTCATCAATTGGTGTATTAAAACAAAATCAAATTAGATAGATGACTAGAGAGGCATAAGGTCATATTGGTGGCCAAGGGCGACTCCTAGGGAGATGAAATTTATTTTGGTGAAATTTTCTCATATTGCTAAATTATCTTCCATTGGATTCATGTTTACTATTGTTTTACCTTGTGATTTTGTGATCAATCAAATGAATGTTGATTTTTATTTCACGGGGATCTTAAAAAATAAATTTATGTGATAGCTTGATGGTTTTATGGTAAAAGGAAAGTAACATTTTTTTTGTAGGTTAAAAGAGTTAGTGTATGGTTTAAAATAATCACCCTACATTCAGTATAAATTTTTTTATGCATTTGCATTGAAGCTAGATTTTGTTGGGAGTGAAGATCACTATGCTTATGTTAAAATCATTAATTATATTCAGCCATAATTATTGTATTGTATGTGGATGACATGTTTTTATTTGTAACAACATCATGGGGATAATTAAAGAGATCAAAATTTAAATTTCTATCATGCATTCAATATAAAGGATTTAAGAGTTACAAAATACATTCTAGGTATGGAGATCATCATGGACCAGATTCATAAAACCTTTAGCTAAGTCAAAGTAAGTACGTTGATATTATTTTACATATATATTTTTATGCTAGATTGCAAACTAGTTAGTATTCCTTTGTTAGTTGGCACTAAGTTTTATTTAGATATGTGTCCTAAATCAAATGATAATTTTGAGAATATGTATAATATGCCTTAATATTTAGATATGATTCCTAAATAAAATAATAATTTTGAGGATATGGATAACATACCTTGTGATAGTGTTATTGCTAACTTGATGTATGCAATGGTTTTCAGTATATTAGATATTTCCCAAGCAATGGAAGTTTTTAGTTGGTTTATGTCTGACCATGGTAAGGAGCATTAGAATTATGTTAAAATAGTGTCTAGATATTTGCATGAGGATTATTAATTATATTGTCACAGTCCCAATGACATGAGAAAGAGACTAGACATACAAGGTTTTATTAATGTAAAATGGATAAGTGACTTGGAGTGTTAAAGGTCTAGTAGTGGTTGTGTTCTCTTTGTTTAATGGTATAGTTAGTTCGATTAGAAAGAGGTGGCCCATGGATTATTTTTCCATCATCAAAGTAGAGTATATGGCTACTAAACATGCTTCTAAGGAGGTAGATTGGTTATAAAGATTTTGTTCATGTATTGGCTTGCATTGCAAGGTGATTGAATTTTTTTTATAGTTAGAGTGTTATTTTCTTATCCAAGAATCTCTTGTAACATGATTTTACTGAACATGTTGATGTACATTATCAATTTGTTTGAAAGATGGTAGAGAATAGTAAGGTTATGTTACAAAAGATTAACACTTAGAATAATGTTGTAGATTCTCTCATAAAGCTAGTAAGCACAAATAAGTTCTCTTAATGTATAAAGGCCATGAGATTTAGATCTTGTACTTAATTTTTATTTTATTTCTTAGATGTATATTATCACAATTTAGAATATTAAGTGAGATAATGTTTTTGCTTGATTAAGTAGGGAAAAGGGCCCTGACCCGAGCAAATATTACAACATGATAAGAACAGCAGGTGGTAAAACAACAAAAAATAGGAAGCCACCAAACTTCCCCCCTCCCTCAACAAAATGCTTAACCAATTCCCACATGATCAAACCTCACAGTTCTATCATTCAAATCAAAAAAACCCCTACTAGCATCCATATCATCCTTCCCTATCCATCTACAGTACTTATTATTATTTATCATAAAGTTCCAACTTAACATATAACCAACATTATAGAAAATTAAGTTCTAGCACCCATGGCCATAACCAATAGGAACAATCCTATATATCATAGTAGAAATAAACATTAAAAATAAAAAGAGAAGTCCCATAGCGAAGCATCCAAGCTTTCATCAGATCTTCAACAGTGCTATTCACTGTTTCCTTCAGCTCCATCTTGCCCGCCAAGTCTTCGCCATCCCCTACTACTTTTTTCTTTTGCCCATACCAGAAACAGTCACCATAACAACCTTCTTCATTACAACATCAACCACCATACACACATTCTGGACCACTTCTTCCAAGATTTGAATTTTGTTTTCATCACCTTTTTCTTTCATCCCTTTCTCAAGAACCTTCAGTATTTCCTCAATAATTTTGTTCACCAAATTTTCAAGGGCAAGAAGTTTGTTGTCCCCCACTTTTTCATTTATCCTCTTTTCCAGAATCTACAACCTTTCCTCTAGTCTTTCAGTTCTTCCATTCCCATCATCTTCAGCCTTATCATCTTCTCTATTAGTATTGTCTTCCCTTTCCTAGTTATTCAAAACATTTACTTCCTCCTCCTCTCGAGCCATTTCATGCTATGACTCCTCTTTTCCCTCATCACCATTACCATCCCCGTTATCCTCATCTAAATCCTCCTCTTCAGTCGAGTCTCCTCCCAAATTTTTAGGGATTTCTTCTGTTGAGGAGTCATTCTCCTCTTCTTCTTTCTTTTTAACACTCTCGGGCGGGCTTTGGGTACTTTTATCTTCCAGGCTCTATGTGTTTTTCTTACCCTCCTGGCCTTTTGACACCGCCATGGCCAATCTTTTGGACCTTCTCCCACCAGGGTTTAAACCTTCCAATTCATTATCATTAATAATAGTAATTGTATCCACCTCTTCCCAAAGTTCACACAAAATCATTCTCTTCCTTTTTTTAGTCCCTATCTCCATTGACTTATCCTTTCTTTTCTCTGGCATGACCGCAAGCAAATCCTTCCATAAAGAGGTGTCCAGACTTTGGGGAATTTTACCAGTTTTGTCAGGGCTTTGGGATTTCTTGCTAGATTTTTTAGGCGTAGGGAGGGGACGGTCTTCAAGAAGCTCAATTTTCACCAAGCTCTGAGGTTTAGAGTCTTCAATCATTTTAATACCAAGATTTTTTTGAGGGGTTCTTGATAGCACAAATTTACAAATGGATCTTATAAGACCATGATGTAACGACAGATTGGCTCCATGAGTGAGACTCTAGCTAAAAGAGGAAAATAAGAAAAAAGACAAATTTATTTTCTCTTGATGCCTAATGTGGTTGAGGATAGGAAAGTGGTAACCATGGACAGACTGATAGCATCCTTCTAGAGTAAAATACTTCATAACAATAAAGCAAGCATGGCGATACGGAGGTGGCAACTTAACCCTAGAGTACCCATTTTGAAATATTTCCAATTTTTCTTTTCCTTCAAAAAACTTCTTGAAATAATCTTGGTATTACCATTACTGAACTTTGCAACCTTCATCCCTTCGTAAGGAAAACAAGTCACTTCCACAATCAGCTTCACATCCACCTTAAACTGAATCCCACCCAGGTTTACTTCACCGTCTTTCCAGGCATTTGCAAATTTGTAGTTGAGTCTTTCATTATAACCCTCCATAGCAGCGAAATACGGAGTGAAACCTGACTGCTCAAATATACCCCATAGCTCCTCATTTTTGTGAAGTGAGTCAAATTTATGGGGTTCAGTACGCTTGGGCCATCCATCCTATTATCTGAGCTATGGAAAACTTTAGGAACCAAGAAAAAATCACTTCTATTACCTTCAGCGTCCTCAACACTCACAATCGGAAGCTCCACACTCTCTGTTCTAATGGTAACTCTACTACAATTCACTTGTAAAGTAGTCAGCTTAGGGTTTTTTCTAAATTTCAAAAAGAAATTTACATCTCAATTACCACCTTTTTGTCCATAATCATTATTGCTAGTGACAGCTCCACCTCCTTTTCTAGCAATGATAGCCTTAGTTTTATTCCAACTTTTAATTCTAATTTAGATGTGACTCCATCTATCACATTGAAGATCGTTCTTCAAATTATACCACATGCCATTTATTTCCAAATTTAAATTATTCCTATCCCGGTACAAAAACTTCCCATCTAATTGTCCTTTCCCTCGATTGCGATGTCTTTTATCGAGATTTAACAATCCTTTTAAAACATGCCAACAACACCAACCAATTGGATTGCCAGCTTGCAACCATCGGGTCCATGTCCTCATAATCCTTCTACTTCCCCCACTCATATTAATAATTAATAAACCCCTCCTCATAGTTCTTTATCACATAAATTTCACCATGTATGTTTTTCGCTAGGACTTCCTTAATGTGACTAGGAAAATTAATAAAGTCCTAATTTATTAACGTTTCCTAATTAACACCAAGGTTGGCCATAGCATCCACCGCCCTATTTCCTTTCCTTAATGAGTGGAAAATTTTAACATATTGAATCTCTTGCAATATGCCTTTACAATCTTCCAACATATCTCTAATTTCCCAAGGAATGTTTGCCCTATTGTTGAGATAGTCAATTATTAGCTTTGAGTCTCCTTCAATAATAACCTTGTTGTATCCCTTCTCCCTAAGAAGTCTAGCACCAATCCAAACAACAGACGCCTCAAAATATTTGTTCGTAGTTGTTCTTAAGCCTTCGTTGTATCCAATCAGGAAGGCTCCCTTATCATCTCTTATTACTCCACCAGTTGCAACCCGTCTAGGATTCCCTTTCGAGCAACCATCAAAGTTGTATTTCACCCAGCCTGGATCTGGAGGGATCTAGATAGTGCTTCTTCTTATAAGTTGTTTTAGCTAGTTAACATTATTTAAATCATGTGAGAGCTCCCATTGTTGTTTTATGCTTAGCTCAATTTGAGTAGGATGTTTCTTAGCCTACTTGTATTTGCAACATTACATATTCTCCTGAATTTTTATTTTTATTATTAAACATAACTCTTTGCTAGTTCTAGCAGTCTCCCTAAACACTCTATTATTCCTCTCTTTCCACAAACCCCAAGCCAAAAATGAGGGGATTTGTCCCCACAAATATCTAATAATATTGTGGGAATAAGGGTAGAAGCTCCATCCTTCCACAAATAATTGAACATTAACCAGGAAAACTCACTCCACCTTTAGAGCATTAAGAAAAAAAACCCTAAACTTCTTGAGCATAAGAACATTGAAAAAATAAATGCATGATAGTTTCCTCTTCTTCATTGCAAAGGCTACATCTATTAACAAGATACAGACCTCTTTTCTTTAAGTTATCTATAGTGAGGATCTTACCATGTA
Source organism: Sequoia sempervirens (assembly GCA_007258455.2). NCBI lineage: Eukaryota > Viridiplantae > Streptophyta > Pinopsida > Cupressales > Cupressaceae > Sequoia > Sequoia sempervirens. The sequence continues at coordinate 207,408,199 of VDFB02075321.1, read as the reverse complement.
TCACCGTCCACCAGAAGCAGATAATTTTTGAGATTAGGTTCTTTTTCTGGACTTTATGCCAGTCAAAAGGACCAAAGACCATGGCTTGCTGCATCATTAAGTCATAAGCCGATTTAACAAAGAACCTACCACTAGAATTTTTTGTCCAAATCAACTCATCTTTTCTGTTTCTTGAAAAGAGGTCAAGGTTTCTAATCTATTTCATAAGCAGGTCAATAGTAGCATTCCAATTATGTTGTCTGCCTCCCCTGAGAACAACATTGCTCAGATAGTCTTTAAAGCTTTTCCACCTAGGTCTCCAACCATCCCACACAAGATAATTAGAAACTTTTTTCCCAATTTCCCTTTTCAGTCTTATTCTGATTTGTTGGAGATCTCCAGAGGCTGACAATGGAGTCGATGTGGACCAGGGGTCATCCCAAAAATCTGTATTGAGACCATTACCAATCCTCATTTTAACACCTCTAATCAGCACACCATGGGTTTTAAGGAGATTATTCCAAAAAATAGACCCATGCGGAAGCTCCTTCTTTCTGAGGAAACAACTAGCATCCTTATTCTTGAGATACTTAGCCCTTAGGATAGTAGCCCTATATTTTTCACTTTCCAAGAGAAACCAACCCATTTTTTCCACCAGAGCTTTATTTAACAATTTTAATCTTTTGATGCCTAACCCACCTTCTTTCTTTGAGACACATACCTTCTCCCACTTAATGAGAGCCATTCTTTTCCTTTCCTCCACTCCAGACCATAAAAATATTTTTTAAATTATTTCAATTTTTTTTGCAATATAGGCCGATATATTAAACATTAAGAGATAATATACAGGAATATTCTAAAGGGAGGCCTTTAAAATTTGATTTTTTTCTGCCAGGCTCAACAATTTACCCTTCCAACCAGCCAATTTTTTTTGGAATTTCTCCACAATATAGTTCCAATAGTTACTATTTAGTTTTCGAGAGAAAAGAGGTAGACCAAGGTAAGTTGCAAGTAAAGTTGCTTCCTGACACCCCAAAATCCTTATTACTTTATGTTTCACAAGCTGGCTAGTATTGAAAAAATAAGTCTTACTTTTTTGGTAATTTATACATTGTCCTGACAAATCAACATAGTTGTCCAGAATAGTCTTCCATTGTTTTGCCTCAACCACCAAGGCCTCCCCCATTAGAATAGTATCATCAACAAATTGTTGATGTGAGGTCGGGGGCAAGGAGGAAGCAACATAGAAGCCCTTCAGGAATTTATTATTAAGTTGTTTTTGAATGTTGTGGCCAAGAGCTTTTGCCACAATGACAAAGAGGTAAGGAGATAAGGGATCTCCCTGTCTCAATCCTCTACCCGAAGAGATAATGTTAGTAAAGTGTGATATTTAATTTCAATCCTAATGTAAAATGCATGTCATATTTTTAAACATCTTGGAGAGGGTACATCGGTGCCCTATTAGGTGGATGAGAAGTAATATTATTTAGTTATTCTCTAGATTGACATGAATATGAGTGGTGGTTACAAATTGATTAAAGACCGTTTATAACACTTTTCCACTCCTATGTGCTAGGAGGGAGTGAGGAGCATCATGCATTTATTGGGTGGGTCCTATCCATGTTGGTAGAGGAATTAGGATGTCATTTTAAGTGTTTTTCATTGTGAATTCAATTATTCAAAGGTTACAAACCACATGTTTACTTTAAACATTTACTAGTTGTTAGTAACATGATAATATTTAGCTTAGTTTATTCTTATTTAACTTCACTATTTGACATGAAACATCTTGGTGTTGTAAAATATATTTTTGGACATGAAAATTAAGAGAGATCATGCAAATAGAAAATTGATGTTACATAAGAGAAAACATGTTGAGGTGATTTTATAGAAATTTAGGATGTAGGATAGTAAACATGTGAGTAGTCTTAAAAAATTTATTTATTACATAGTGTCTTAAAATAGAAGAATAAATTAAGGATATGTGTCAGTTTCTTTATATTAGTATTGTTGGCAGCCCCATGTATGTAATGGTTTGTATTAGACTTGACATTTCACGTCATTGGAGTTGTGGGTAGATATTTGTCAAAACTAGGAAAATAACGTTGGATTGTTGTGAAAAGTGTTTTTTTATGTATCTATGTTGTACCTCATATTACACAATTTGCTACCAAGGAAGAGTGGATAAAAATAAAAGTTTAAAGTTTAAAGATTTAAGGATTTAGATTGGGATAGAGATGATAATGACTATCAAATATTTACTTATCTAGATATGCATTTAATATTTTTGGAGTAGTAATTTGGATGAGTAAAAGATAGGAAGTGGTTGCATTATCTACAATAGAGTTGAAGTACATAGTAGCTACTCATGCATGTAAAAAAATATTGTAACTACAAAGGTTGTGCTCAACAATTAGCTTGGTACAAAAGATGGTAAGGATTCATAGTGATAGTCAAAGCACAATATATTTGGAAAAGAATCATACTTATTATGCTTAACTCAAAGCATATTGGAGTAAAATATCAATTTGTGAGAGAAATAATTGAAAGTAATGAATATTATTAGAAAAAATTGATACAAACATAATGTTGCTAATTTATTGACAAAACTTGTGAATATTGAGAAATTTTCTTGGTACAAAAAATCAATGGGCACAATTTCCCTTAGTAACCGACATGTTAAGAGTGTAATCCTTTTGAAATGTATCCAAAAAGTATGAGAATTTTGGATAAATGTTGTATAATTCCCATGTTTAATAGTTTAGATGGGATCAACCTTGCAAGTTGAATTAATTTTCTTTTATTTTGGATATTTTAATTTTTTGTCCATGCATTAAAGTGCTCATGTTTATATTTTGCATGATATCATGTAATGTGTAAAACCACTTTTGATGTGCGAATTTATGTCTATACATGCTTAAGGGTTAAGTAAGAGATTCATTATTGTATTAGATAATGATCAAGTTTTTGCAACAATGAAATTTTTATTATGCAAGGTTTTCATTTGTAAAGGTTTTCCTTGGTAAAACTATTACATTTTTTTTTTGAAAAAAGGGGTAAAAATTTATTAAATAGAACCAATCAATACAAGGTAGAAAAAATCAACAAACCCACCAAGGTCCCTCGACCAAAAAGAGGAACTGACAAACTACTCAAAGCCTTCCAGAAACCTCCAAATAACTCCTCATATCTCCCATGACTAAATCTTCTAACGCCTAGGAAAAATTAGCAGATAAGATTTCCTAGTCCTCAACACTCCACATCACTATCTTCTTAGAAGCCCATTTTGCCAAACAATTAGCTACCTTATTTCATTCTCGAGGAATATGACAAAAGGTGGCATAGTCCAATGACTCACTAAGAGTAGATATTTGTTTGACCACCAAGGCCAATTGCCAATTCACTCCATCCCACTGCTCCTTATTTAACATATCAATCACAACATGTGAATCTCATTCATAGATGATCTGTCTCCACCTAAAGGAACAACCCCTTTTCAAGAAAAAAAATGGACAAATCCTCCATAAAATTGTTCATTTTTTGACCTCTATATGAAGAAAAGAAGAATATGACCACCACCAATCTGTCCCTTCCAACACCACCAATCCCAACATGACCAAGATTTCCTCTAGAAGACCCATTACTGTTGATTTTCAACACACCATGAGGAGGGCCATCTCTTTGAATCTTCCTTCAATCAGGCCAACCTAACCTATGTTGAGAGAAACTCCTATTACATCTAACCAAGCCCAACTTCTAAACAACACCTATATCCCTTAGATCCACAAGAATAGATAAACCACACTTAGCCACTAAAGTATCCTAAAGAGCACCCATAATTCTTAGCCATAACTATTAAGCATGCATTCTCTTATCTTGAAAAATCTAGTGATTTCTTTCCAACCAAATTTTCTAAATGATCAAAATGGGCCTGATATTCCAGTAAATTTATAGAAAGGAAGTCTTAAATGGAGGACTCCCTTTCTCACTCTAGAATTTAGCCAAAGAAGATGCATGGCTGCAAGCCTAATTCCGCGATCCCCACCAAAGGTACCAAATCTCTCTAGAAAAGGGACACTAGAAAAATAACTGCAAGGAGCACTCCTCCCCATTGACACACATATAAGGACCCTTAAATCATCTCTTACATAAATTCTCCCAAGTTAGGCACTTATTTTGCACAACAAATATTGTGTCACAACAACAACCCATTAAAACCATTCAACATAACACAACCAAGAGAAAAAATTGCATTTGGGCCAAGAGAGATTGTTCCACACTTGTTTCCACCAAGGAATACCAACCCTGCCATAAGTTTTCTTATCTAATTCTTGATAGCCTAAAGCAACCAATAATTTTCCCTTCAGCTCTGGACTTCAGGCAAGAGAATCTCTCTTTGATGAAGAATTACACACTCTACTAACCAAACTATTAACCAACTCTCAATTGTCCTCCATCGAACCACCTAGTGGCCACTCCCATGGATCTTCCCATTTAGATAGCGACACTTGACCAAGAACCTAGGATGATTTGAATTCCACCACTCTACACCAACCAGCTTAAAGAAAATTTTTACATATGACCTCTGCAGATGTGGGTGCCTAGCCATGATAGGGGGTGCCCATCACAAAAAATTGTTAAACATAAGTTGTCATTGATGTCAAAGGTTGTTAATGTAGACAAGTAAAAATGGCTTAACGCATATCGCACATCATGAATTGCATTTTTCCATCATAAACATCATTATCATTAATATAAATTACATTTCACATCATTTTCACTAATTAACCCTATTTATATCTATTAATTGAATAATCCTAAATTATTTAATTAATTCACTGTCATCACCTAAATCAACATTATTCCTCCTGATCAATTAAATAAATGCAAATTATTTAATCATGTCACTAACCTATCTTATTTGTCTAAATTAACTAAATAGTTATCTTTAATTATTTAATTAAACCACTTTCCCCTCTCTAAATTTGAATAGTTAAATCAATTATTCAAAATCACTTGACATGGTCAATAAATAAATATAATTTATTTGTTAAAGTCAAAAGCAACTTGCATGTTCATGTCCAATACTAATTAATTATTCAATTAATTAATTATCCTCACCCCTTTTTGATTGAGTAAATCATGACCATTGATTTCTCACTCTAATTGGTTAACTAACACATCTATTTCCTAACTCAACCTAACTTTCTCAATCCCACTAAACACTCAATCTGAATTCTTCAATCCCACCAATCATTCCAATCTGATCCCACTCATTATCTAATTAAAGTCCTTAATTGCATCAATCAGATGAGGTAATTGATCAATCTATTTCCTCTCAACGATTTTCAACCGTTGATCACGATCTTTCACTATTGAAGATCAATTGTTCATTTGAAACCTGAAAATATATAAAACAATCAAAGTATCTAGAGAATTTGTGTAAAGAGGTCATGCTGAATTCAGTTTATGTTCTCTTTCATGATTGCATTGCTTGATTCATTAATTTATAATTTCATTTCATGAGTAGGTTGGGATTTTTCTTTGCTTTGATCTCTTTCATTTGATTTCATTGTTGTTTTCCTTATGCTTATTTTCCCCCTTACATTAATTGGCACGCCTAGTGGGACCTAGGTCCTTAACACTAATATTTTTTTAAGGCTTTGTGAGTAGTTATAGGTTCTGGAACACTAACATCTTTTGTAGGAAATGTTATTGCTATCTGGGTCGCAGAAGTCCCAAAATATGAATGTGTTTGTCATTTTATTTATTTTGTGGTCGTACTAAATCCAACCGTTGTTATCCTAAACATGACTGCTATTGTCATAAAGGCTACTATTGTTTGTTTTGTGTTGCAAGTTTCTAAGGGAACTAAAATTGATAAAGTTGCTTTCATCCTAAACAAAACCGCTACTATAATTTTTCATACCGCTATCATTTGAAGGAGCCGCAATATTTTCAGTGAAAAGGTTGCTATTGAAGGTAACAGGTCCGCTACTATTTTGCTTTATATTTCTGCTTCAATTTATAAAGTTTTTTTTTGGATTTTTAGTCTACCTAACCTTAACCACTGATTGTTTGTTGTGCTTGTGATATTTTCTAACATTTTTGGTGCATCCCTTGTAGGGTTATGGTATGTTTTCATGTGAACAACCAACCATTTGCTTGCAGGGTTGACGAACGGTCCAAGGCCTTTTTAATTTCCAAAGAATTTTTAGTTAAAACATTTCATTTTGGTGTACCTAAAAAAACCTACAAATCTCACACTTCATTTTGGTACATTTAAAATTGAGAAATCAAATTTCACACTTCATTTTGGTGTACATAAAATTGATTTCACATTTCATTTTGGTGTACCTAAAAAGAACCTACAAATCTCACACTTCGTTTTGGTGTATTTAAATCTGAACAATCAATTTTCAAACTTCATTTTGGTGTACTTAAAATTGATTTCACATTTCATTTTGGTGTACCTAAAAAGAACCTACAAATCTCACATTTTATTTTGGTGCAATAAAAATTAACAAGACAAATCAAATGTTTTCATTTTGGTGTTATTAAAATGAACACATTTTCAGTTGATGCTATTAAAACGAACCCATTTTCTATTGTTTCAGTATTTTAAACAACACAAAGTTTGAAACGTTTACTTTGGTGCATTAAAACTTGGTTACAATCTTCATGTTTCAATTTGGTGCATAAAATTGAATACATCATCTTTTTTATTGCAAATGAAATTTCTTGCTTGAAGTCTAAAAACATTTGAAGTTGGTGCATCTAAAAAATGAATTGTTATCTTTACACGCTTCATTTTTGGGCTTAAAATCAAATTTCTATGAATTATATGTCGTGTCCACCATGATTGGCAAGTCAAGTGTGTATCTTCTCCCCCTATGTCTTTTGACGATCCTAGGTGACGAGAAATGCTTTGGGCTCTTTGCACTTTTTGTGGTCACCCAGTTTTTAGGATAAGGGCCAACTAATGAGATACATCCCACAATGGAGAAATCATATAAGCAACTCTAAAAGTACGTTTATTGATGGGCTATATGAAGTTTGTGAAATTGAAAGAAAGTAGCTTATATCTAGGCAAGAATAGCATACCATGCCTCATCCTCATCCGAACATAATGAGTTGGGAAGGAACGAATAAAGAATTTAGTGGCTTACATTTGATCTATAGATTGCAGTGTTCACAATTGTCATTAAAAACCTTATTTTAGAAGCCTATCCAGTTTCTCAAAACATCCTTCAAAGTGTGCATGGGAATAGCACTATTCCCAAAAGTTACTTACCACGTTAGATCTATAGTTGAGGCATAAAGAATTAAGAGAAGGGACTCTTTTGCTTGGATTGTCAAGATGGTACATTTCCTTGATATATCCTATTTTTTCCCTCTATAGATTCGATTCAATCACTCCTTCAGGGGTGAAGTAATCCTATAGAGAATAGCATACTTTTTATTCCTTAGGATGTATGGACTAATACTCTACAAGCTATATCATTGGATCTCAAATTTTCCTTTGTATGTATCACTTTCCATCAAATCAGATCAAACAAACGTCAAGAACTTGTAAACTTATCCAACAAACTGCTATCAAGAAACTGAAAATTTTGGAAATAGAGCCGCTACTATCATTTCTATTGATTTTGTTCTAGAAAATTGTTGTTGTCGTCTTAAGTTATCACTACTTCGATGGAAAGGACTGTTATTTTCCTCTCTGTTTTACTAGTCACAAATTTAAATAGAGACTGCTTTTGCTCAAAATTGTCACAATCATTCTATAAAAGGAACCACTATTTTTCAAAAAAATGTCGTTACTGTCTTGAACAAAAATCACTATTGTCTTACATTCTGGTACATATTAGAATTGGTCCAAAATTAGTTAATCCATCATCTTTTGAAACACAAACAATCAAACCTGCAATAAATCATATCAACATCTTTTCATATCCATCAACAAAATCAAAACATCAACCTAGTTTTAAGACACAAATCAAACACAACAACTTCAAAATATTGTTCGCAAAGAAATCACTATTATTTTTTTAAAACAATAATATTTTTTTTATTTTTCATTTAAAATGAATCTATTTATTAAAATGGTTAACAATAGAAATTAATGGAATTGTCATTATAGGAATGAAATACATTTTAGAGTCTTGAAATTTTGTGAGAAAGAATTATAAATATTTATATCATTATGCAATTGTCAAAATTTAATGAATAAACTATTAATCATGAGTTTTTCCATAAATGCTACTAATTTCAAGTAGTTGATCAAAATGTTGCCATGAGTTCAAATTTTACCCAATAGACTTGAAATTGATACTAGAAAATAATTATAAATTATATAAATCCATTTAAACCAAAGTTATTTTTTTTTCTATTTCTCCTATGCTATCTATATATCCTCTCTATTGCCAAAGCATCATTTTTTTCCCAATCAACATAGGATCTGAAGTGGAGATTCACTATGAATTTTTTTTGCAATGTTAAACTTTGAATATGAAACATTCAAATGAAGAAATTCATGAACTAAGCTTGTAGCTAGCATTCCATTCTATAGTTAAAAAATAGGATAATTATGTATCTCCTCTACATATTCTCCTTTCATGCCAACAATCAAAGTTATATGGACTACTCTGCCATTTCATTATAGTATCAGCTTGTCTTGCTTAACATAAAAAAGTTCAACTTTTGTCAATAAACCATTATAAATTCAATAGGATAGTGAAGGCTATAGGGTTCTTCCATGTATCTCTATAAATTTAAAATATACTTTTATTATGATTCCCATGAAGTTGACCTCAATATTTCTCTATGTTTTGAGGGTATTTTTGTTCTTTGCACACACGCTCCATACTTTGCATAAATAAAATGGGGAACCCCTTTTTTTCGTTTGGGCTTTTGAGTATATTTCAAGACCCTTTTAGTGTTACAGTTTGTCTAGATAGCATGGGTTCTAGTTGGCGAGCTTGATTTGGTCCTCATGAGCCTTAAGTCGATTCATATATTTTGGATTTAGTCATTTGTCATATTGTGTTCTCATGAGTGAGCTCAATATCTTTTGGACTCTTGATTCTTTGATTTCACTACTTCTTTTCATTCTTTAGGAATTAATTCAAGTGGCCTTGAGATTGAAATATTTCCAAATCCATAATAGCTTCATCTATTTCATAACCATTTCAATCTTTTTTTTCTTTATCCTCATATTTAGGGTCAAAATGTGGTCATAGTTTTCAAGTTTCAAGGAGAGGTTATTGTATTAGTATGCTTGTTTGAGAGCCTAGGTTTCATTTTGGAAGTCTTCACAAGCCTTGTAAATATCTCAAAAGGCCCTAAATTTCTCTACTAAGCCTTCAAGAGCCTTTCTCCTTTTTCAAAGCGTCAGTCAATTATCAAACCAGTCCTAAAATTGTCATTACAACCTTCAAAACCCTTTAATGTTCCTTTTTAAAATCATTCAAAAGACTTTGGGCACTAAAATTTGAAATTATAGAGGAGGGTACGTATTTAAATTTCTATTTTCACATTAACTTTGAACTTAGGTTGATGGCCTAATTAATAAAGGAAAAAACCTCATTAGGTTTTCGAAACCCTTTTTGATTGGTTTTAGGCAATTCATTGAAATAAAAACTCATAAAAAATATAAAGTAATGTGAAATTTACAGTTTTGTAATAGGCCAACACATGCCAATGCATAGTCTAGACATGAGGATAGGGTGGTCTAATGTATTTTTATCCTCCAAAAACTTAAAAAGGTAACTTGGGTGCCTAAATTTGGTTTTTATTATTTATATGTGTGATGTACGAATTTAAAGCATAATTCACATGTTTATGCATTTTAAAATCTGATTTTTACTTTTTAAGGCTGATCATGGGGTGAAATGTTTTATTCTTTGGATCTTTTCATCCATGAACAAGAAAGTTTTTGATTTACCTTAAATGCATGATGCTTTATAAGCTTATAACTCTATAATGGTAGCGAGGGATATAGGTGGTCAAAAAATCAATGAAAGGAAAAAAAAAATGCTAGCACATATCAGTTGTGAAGATCAATACACAACTTGGTGTCTTTTTTTTTCATCTGCATGCTCTTTGTGCTTGTTTTTCATTTCCTACAAGTGCTCCCTTACTTTATTGTGTATGGTTTCAAATAATTTATGCTTAAAATTATTCTACTTCCATATTCCCTTTATCCTCCCCACTTATGTCTTTAAGTGCTTCCACTCCTCAGGGTTGCAATCTAGGCACAAATTCAAATGTTGTCTCCCTATAAATATGCTCATTGAGTTGTATGCAAATTCTACTTCTAGTAGAATTATATCCCAATTTATTGGCTAATCTCCCACTAAACATTGCAACAAATCACCTAAACTTTGCTTTACCACTTTCGTTTGTCCCTCAGTCTATGGGTGAAATATTGAACTGAATTTTAGGTCGGTCTTCATCTTCTTCCATGATATTTTCCAAAATTATCAAATGAACTTTTTTTCCATGCTTGAGACTATACTTTTTGGTAATCCATGCAATCTCACAACCTCCTTAAAAAATAGGTCAACAACATGTACAACATCATGGATTTTCTTACAAGGAATGAATTGTGTCATTTCAGAAAATATGTCTACTACCAAAAATATAGAATCATGTTCCCTTGATGTTCTTGGCAACCCAAATATGAAATCCATGCTAATATCCTACCAATGTCTCTTCAGTACTATCAAAGGTTGATACAATCTAGTATTCTAACTACTTTCGTTGGCAACTTGGCAAATCCTACACACTTGAACAAACTTCCTTATATCCTTATATATTTGAGGCTAGAAATAATATTCCCAAGTACTAAAGCCATTTTATATCATTGCCAAAGTGTCCTACTAATCTGCCACTATGTTTCTCCTTGATCAAGTTCTCCCTCATTGAGCTCCTAGGGATGCACAATAGACTCCCTTTGAATAACATGTCATCTTGAGTAAAATAATCCAACCACTTACTCTAGCCTATTACAATTGGTTCCCTACTTGCTTTCCAAGCTTTCACAAAATCTAGGTCATATTCATACATGTGTTTGATCTCTTCAAAACCCATTACTTCTATCCACATTTTTGTCAACAAGTTCCTCCTTTTACTCAATACATTTGTAACTTTCTTTCATTTTTCTCTCCTATGCTTCAACACATTAATGTGTAACTTTGCATGAAATCTACCCATCTCACATGCCTCTAATTCAATTTTCCTTGACTGTACAAATATTGTAAGGCTTGATTATTAGTGTACAACACAAACTCCTTCAGAAATAGGTGGTGTCTCTACTTCTTCAATTCTTGGATTGTGGCATATTAATCCTTATCATAGATTTAGTATCCCTTCCTCATATCATTCAATTTTTTACTAAAATAGGCTATTGGTCTCACATCTTGACTCAAAAATGCTCCTATCAAACTTCCACTAGCATCAAAATCAACCTAAAATACTTTGTCAAAATCAAGTAGTGCTAACAGTGGTTGCTCTATTACTTTTTTCTTCAGTAATTCAAAACTCTTTTGTGCTCCTAATGTCCACTTGAACTCCTTTTGATCTACCCTCATTGTTTCTATCAACAATGTGAAAATGACAGTAACATTTCTGATGAACTTCCTATAGAGGCTTTTTAGTCCATGAAAATATGGTACCTCTATGATATCTGATGGTGTAGGCCATTCAATAATCACTCTCAATTTCTCTAGATCAATCTTGAATCCTTCCACATAAATGAAAAACCCCAAATATACTAATTTTGTCTGGATAGAACTACATTTCTTTATTTCTATCAAAAAATTATCTTCTCTTAGCCTTTTAAATACTTATCTAATGTGCCAAAAATGTTCTTCTTTGGTCCTAATAAAAATCAAAATTTCATCTAAGTAAATAATAACAAACCCAATAATTTCTTCAATACCTCATTCATCAGTATCATCAATGTTCTTGGCACGTTAGTTAACCCAAAAGGCATTACTAACCACTCATACAAACTCTCATTTATCTTCAATGCAATTTTCCATTCATCACCCTCTCTTATACTAATATGATGTTAGCCAATCTTCAAGTCAATCTTTGTAAAATATTTTATGCCACTCAAACAATCCATAATGTCATCAATCCTTGGCAATAGGAATTGGCACTTGATAGTGTTCTTGTTGATGGCTCTTGAGTCTGTGCACATCCTCCATTCTCCATATTTCTTTTGTGCTAAAATTTTTGGTACCACACATAGGCTTAAACTTTCTCTAATCAATCCTTTCCTTACCAACTCCCACACTTGTCTATTTAACTCCACATTTCATGTTGATTTCATCCTTCCCAAGGAAAATGCCTTATCTAATGATCCTCCATGTCATGCATCATATGGATCATACAATAACTAATGGAGAATCCTATTCCATCTCATAAGATCAAAATTAAAAGAGTTGATAATAATAAATTTCATCTTATGGATCCAAGTCCTAATGCAATATTTGGTAATGGTACACCACCCTACACACTCCTTATTTTATTAGTACAATAATACTCTATCCTACTACTATATACTTTATCCTACTACTATATGGTCTAGTAGTCTACCACCACCCATCTACCCCATGCAACAAACTGAAGAATAAACTACACATTCTATAGTGTGACTATCATATTACTTGTTGGAAAATGAAAAGTGTTTATCTATTTATCTCGCGTCTAAAAAGGGTGATCAACATATGAATGCCATAACCAAGTATCAAAAACTACCTTATACATCCAAATCCTACTTTCTATTCCATTTTCTTCTTAGCCATTGAGAGATCCAACAAACATATAATCTACAATTATCACATATGAAATGGTTAGAAGGATGAAAAAAAGGAATATAATTTGTCATATCTATGTATTTATATAGATTTGATATTCACATGATATATATTTATCATGTAATTACTTATAGATATTACAAGAGGTTATAATTTAATTATAGGTGGTTTAATTAATTTGTATACATGATTTTGTGATTGCTTAGTGATTTACCTGATCTATTTTATAGTGATTCATTATGATTTATTGTGTTCACTGATTAATCATGAAATACATGTGTATTGTTTATTAATAGTTGTAGACATGTAAAAATGACCTAACACTTATCACACATCCTAAATGACATTTTCTCATCATCGATATCATTATCACCTAATATCACTATTACATCAAAAACCCTAATTTTCTATTAATTGAATAATATTACATTATTTAATTAATTCACATTTTCATCACTTTTGACTAATTAAATAAATTTCATTTATTTAATAACTTCCTAATCTAACTTTTTTCCTCCTGATTAATTAAATAACACCAATTATTTAATTATATTGCTAATTTACCCTATTCCCCTAAATCAATTAAATTATTAAAACATAATAGTTTAATTAAATCACTTTCCCCTAAACATGAATAATTGAATAAATTATTCAAAGCATCATCCAAAAGGTCAAATCAAACAAATACAACTTTGTTTGTAAAAGTCAAACATGACTTTCACGTTCAAATAAGAAAAGATTAATTAATTAAATCAATTAATTAATTATCCTCACCCACTTTCATGATTGAGCAAATTATGATCCCCCGATTGCTCACTCTGATTGGTTAATTGATCCATCTATTCTTGATTGATTCATCTATTCTTCAATCCCACTGAAGGCTCAATCTATTTCCTCAATTTCACTCACCACTCAAATTGATTTCTTTAATAACACTAATTACGTAATCAAAATCCATTGATTCTTCCCATCTAATTCCTCTCAATGGTTTTGAACCGTTGATCAGGATATTCTACTATGCAATCTCAAGTGTTCATTTCAAAACACAAAATATATATAACAAACATCTTCTTCCTCAAAAATGATCGGAGACTCAACATCTTTTACACAACGAAGTAATGCTGAGATTATAATCGATTTCTTGACAAACTTTGCATACATCTTCGATCAACGACATCTCACTTTGAAGCTTTGGCTACGCACAAATGGAAGCTTTGCATTGATACAACAATGATCCAACATCTTTGTGAATACACTTCAACACAGGATGGTAACACTACAGTTTTTGAGTTCATTGTATGTTATCTCTTTTAGTTGCATTGTTTGAGTTCATTTCTTCGTAGTTTCATTTCGTGAGTTATGGGCATGAACCATGATCTATGTTTTAAATTAGATTAGTTCAATTCACTCATTTTGAACTTATTGCATTCCTTGATTTCCCCCTTACACAATAGTGTCATGTTATTTCCACACATACATAAGCAACAAAAAAATATAAAAGCATACAAGAATATGTAAACATCCAATCATTGAGGTCATGCGATAGCATACAAAAAATTATATATAATCAAATGTTCGAATAGTAATTATAATTAGTATACACATGTATCAATACTTCTAAGCTAGGGGAGGATTCCTTGAGGATCCCTCTCCAATCTCACTATTTATAGACCTACTACTAGGAAGAGTGAGCCCTAAATCTAGATCCCAATATAGACTAGATCATCACCACCATAATCCCTCAACATCATTAGATATCCTCTCATAGATAAGAAATATATGCTTGTGAGGATGTGTACTCCTAAAAGATGGCATTACTCATGATATCTCCAAAAATTGGGAGCATAACAACTTTTGGTATGTGCCTATGTTAGCTCTATTTGAAATCTCTCTATCAACCTATGTAGTTTCTAGAGTTATACATAATGTATCCCTCTCTTCTTACAATCTCACAATCTCTACTTAGCCTTAGTACTCCCCAACTATAGTGCATCCACCTCTATTAGGTCATTATCTCTCTTAGCCTATTGCACATGGAACACTTAGTTGTGCCCATCACCAAGGATATCCATGCCTAACTCAATGGATCAAATAATGGAGTAATGCAACCTAAATATTGGTAATATCTCTTGATTGTATTTGTTGTTACTACTAGCACATCACAAATCAAGTACACTAATACATGGTCAATATTACACCTACCCACTCAACTACTATAACTACACATCACATATATATGTTATGACTATTAGATTGTATATCACACGAACACTCTATGATTTTATTCTATTAAAAGAATAATTAATTTTGAATATGATGTATTGTACACTTGGATAATTAATTTTCTAGTTGTCATCACCTACCACCTCCCACAGTGGGGCCTCTCCATCCCATATACCCATAATTCTCTCCACTCTCTCTACCTAGGGTGGTTTCTTGATTCTTGCTCCTACCTGTTGGGCTTCCCATCATCTAGTGGATATAATGGTTGGGGCATGATCTCTTCTAAAAAAATCTATATAAGCATCTATCACTCCTACATCATCTATATTTGCTACCTCTATGACCTTTTCCTCCTTGTCATCTATCAAAGCTTTTGTAGAAAATACTAGACTATCTATCTCTCTAAGTCTAAATAATCAATGTTGGTGTTTCCTATGAATGAGTCACATCTTCTCACAGTTTGTACTTTTGTAACACCCTCTCATAATAAAAACTCTCAGGACTATAGGATGCATCCCACACTACCACTAGCATCTCCTAGATCTCCTTAGTTATCATATGTCGTTTGATCCCATGAATAGTCCCCTATATGGTCTCCATGTGATAATATGTAAGTGTTTATCTATCACAATATATCCTAAAAAATAGGATCCTACTTTCCATTCATTGGCCCAACCTGTTAATATCCTAGTCATAGGCTTAGGGCATTTATCTAAAGTTGTTATATTTAATTAGTAAGCATAGGATCTATATATGTTCATACATCCAACAATGTAATATTGTGGCTTACAAGATCAATATTCTAGCATCTATAAACCTATGTAAATCATCATATAGGTGGGCAGGTATGCACCTACCTTAGGAAAATTCCTTATCCAATCTTCCTCCATGTCATGCACCATATGTATCATACTATAACTAATGTAGAATCCTCTTCCATCTCACATGATCAAAATTGCAAGAATTACTAATAATAAATTTCACCTTATAGATGAAAGTTCTAATGTAATATTTGGTAAGGGTACACCACCTTGCACACTCTTTGCTTTGTTAATGAAATAACAATCTATCCTATTGAATAACACTATCTTATTGTTGGATGGTTTAGTAGGCTACCACCACCCATCCACCCTATACAAGAAATTGAAGAATAAACCATACATATTGGAATGTGACTATAACTATCATCTTTTGTACTGACAAGTGAAAAATGTTTACCTAAATCCCACCTCTTAAAAGGATTCATAACCAAGTATTAGAAACTACCTCATGCATCTAATGCTACTCTATATACCATTCAATTCTTCATCACTAAGAGATCCAATTAGACCTTGTGTGGCCACTATCTAATTTCCAATTTGTTCTACATCCACATAAAAACAAAATAAATTAGTTTTTTTATCATGGCAACAAAAAAATATGGTGGTTGAGCTTTCATTTGGTGTTGCTGCCACTTCCTCTGTTTTACCGGTTCACATCCCAACTAATAATGCTTATTATCAATTAATTAGATATTGCCATGAAAGAAATGAAGTAGTTCTCCATTAATATCTTCACTAGGGGAGATGGAAACCACTCGTTGATGGAGAACTTGTACTCTTGAAAGAAAGGTCACAAATTCAGATCTTATGAAGTAGGATATCTACACAAGCACAATTAGCAGTAAGAGGTGATCCCATATAATTAACCCATGTAAACCCAAAAACAAATTACCAAATTACCTGACATGGTGGACTATGAAAGATCCTTTACTTTTCCTTTTAACGGTGGTTGCAATGGCAAGTGGTGAGCAGGGGCCCACTTTGGACATATCAATCCCATTCCGTTCGCCCATAATAATGTTCGCTGCTGGTATTGCCTGCCTCTGGTTTTAATGTCTGCCTGGAACGCCGAATGTTGATCCACACCTTTATCTTTATATTCCTCCCTTGTTCAGATTATCTTCATTAAGATTACGCATTGTCTCCTGAGTTTTCAATCGCTGGAAAAATGAGTATTTCAAAGGCATTGGTAGCTGTGAGTGTTGCTTCCATTCACGGATTTAGAGATCGGGGCATTCATTTCAAACATCTAAAGCTTTCATTTGGTGCTGCTGCCGCTTCCTCTGTTTTAGCCCTTCACCACTCCGATGAGAGAGCGAGTAGAATGAAGAAGCAGCTGTCAGCCGGTGAAGAATCGTTAAGGCATGTGATGTATCTCAGCTGCTGGTCTCCTTCATAAATATTTATTATGTACACACCTCCATAATTGTAAATTATTCTTCTCACTACCTGCTGGAAGGAGATGCAGGGGAATACCAATTGCCACATTCCAATCCAGCCGGCCCTAATTTGTACATGTTTTTCTTTCTTTTAATGAAGAGGTTATCAGATTACATCCGTATCAATTCCAATTCGTTTTAGTTTTTATCGGCTCATATAATTTACAGATATGTTTTCATTGATGGTGCGGGTCGAACACGCAACCTTAAGGAATTTACTTATTTCTCTCTCCTCTCACTGCGTGACAATTACCATTGTGGAAGGAAATGTAAGGGTATGCAAATTGCCATACCAGATTCCAATCCGGCCAAGCCCCAATTTTGGACTGGTATTTCTTTCTATTAATGAAAATATCCTTAAATTACTTAAGGAATTTACTTAAAGCTCAATCTTATCAGTGCATGATCTTATCAGTGCATGACAATATTATTTAAATTACTTAAGGAATTTACTTAAAGCTCAATCTTAAGGAATTTACTTAAATCTCTCACCTATCACCGTGTGACAATTACCATGTTCCAATCCAGTCGGCCCTAATTTAGTACATGTTTTCTTTTTTTTTTTAATGAACAGGTTATCAGATTGCATCCATATCAATTCCAATTCGTTTTGGTTTTCATCGGCTCTTATAATTTGTAGATATGTCTTCATTGGTGTGGATCGAACACGCAACCTTAAGGAATTTAATTAAAGCTCTGACAATTACCATTCTGGAAGGAAATGTAAGGGTATGCCAATTCCCATACCAGATTCCAATCCGGCCAAGCCCCAATTTTGGACTGGTGTTTCTTTCTTTTAATGAACAGATTATTTAATTACTTAAATTCCTTAAAGCTCAATCTTATCAGTGCATGACAATTACCATTCTGAAGGAGATTTTGTACCGGTTTTCCTTTCCTTTGATGAACAGATTATTAAATTACATTCAACTCAATTCCAATTTTTTTTTGGGGGTTTTATTGTTTCATACAAATTTCATTTTGTTTTGCATTTTTAGTAATGGTAGATAGAATATAATAGAAGAGGTCAAATATATTCTGGATGGAATAGAATAAAATAGGATTGAACCCACAACCAGAATGACATTTGATTTCGCACTCTCTCCCATTTGCATACAACCCCATACAAGTTTCCTACCAATAATTAAAATTTGGCATCCATTTATACATATTTTTAAAAATAATACTAAATAATTGCAAACAATATGTTTTGAGAGTAGAAATTGAGGAATATAATAGAAATATTTTATTTATTATTTTTTATTTGTATGTTTATTTTAGGTCATATTGTATGACTGCGTGTTAATTTCAGTCTTTGCACAAAAACATTAAATTGGTATCTTAGGAGTTTAAGAAAGAAAGAAATATTCTTAGTCTCATTTTTGTGTAAGTCCCAAAAATCAAGGTGAGTAGGTTTCAAACCTAAAACTTAAGAACTTCGTATACCAAGCTATAGTATAAATCCATATAAATGGGTTAGAATCACAATCACATGTGATCAATTTCATAGTTTTGCAAGGTAATTCTACAATTTTAGAAATCACCTTTATCATTAAGTAAAATTTTCACTAATACATGTGTTATTCAAATGATAATCCTTAATCTTGTAGTGTAGGGGTCAATCAATCAGAAACATTTAGCAAAGTTGAGTTAAGTTCAAACCAAGATCTTAGTACCTTTATTTATTATAAAAATTTAGTGCATTATTTTGAATAATTACTACCCCAAATATTGATACTAGGGTTATTTATTTATCAATGATTATTTATAAATTTATCCTAGGATATTTATGTAAGATTTATTTATACTTTACATATTTGGTGAATCCAAAATTCTTACACCCCCTAGGATTTGTTCCTTCTATACTATGGTTACAAATCCAATATTTGTGATTGTACATAATTTATTATTGATTTGATTAGGTTTTGGATCCAACCTTTATTGTGTTCCATTGCTACAGTTCACTTTGGGTCTAAGTTTTCATTGTTAATACTTATATAGTTCATACCCACCTACCCTTTGGACTATTCCTTATTCATTGATTATTTCTTACGAACCCTTGCAAGCCATTGAATTTAGCTTTCATCCATGTGTGCCTCACCAAATTTGATGTGTTCCTTTATTTCTCATAATTTGATTCTTTTATCCTTGACAATTTAATGTCTTATAATCATATGAATGGGGATTTATCATATATGGATCGATTGTTTATTAATGTTTATGATCTTTTCTCCTTCACAAAGTTGGGGATTTCTCATCCTTCTCTTTTGGATACCCTCACCTCACTTATCCATGAGTTCCACAATCCTATCTATCCCATGATGAGTACTAGTGATGAGCATGCTAATATATTAACAATAAGCACTTTCCCTTTACATGATCTAGGTTATGGTGTTGATAACTTTGTATGATAGATATCCATGATGATCCATAGCTCGCGGTACATTACATAATGATATTATTGCTTTCGGTAACAAATTATTGCATGATGAACTTGATGGTTCTCATGATGCTTCATTATGTGTCAAGTCATTCTTTCTTTCTAATTGTGAGTTTTAGATTATGATAACTTGAATCAATAAGAAAATTTAGACTTAATTTTCAAGGGATGGAGTAGTCCATTAGTTTGATTCCTCTTGCTAGCTTGTATTTAATTTATGGCATTGGAACATGATTTTATACTATATTTTCTCTTTCCCTAGTTTGTGTAATGATAGTCTGGACTTCTTTAGTCCTATTAAAACATCTTTTGATCCTTGTCTATCCTCTTCATTTAATATTCATATAAATGATATTATATATGCTCCTATGAGATCTAAAATGTTATTATTAAGGGGAGACTTGATTGCCCTCCATCTACACTTATATTTTATATAATACCTACTTCACTGTGCTACCATATAGTAGTTCATATGTATCAAAGGGTGGATATGAGTCAAAATGTCACATCTAATCAACCATTTTTCCCTTCTAGTAATATATAATTACTTAATCCACCTAAGATTACATCCAAGGCACACAAGGAATACCATAGTATTGAGTAGTGTGAAATACACAAGTTAAGATAAAACTTTGGGATTTGGTATGTACATCACCTCTATATAAGGAGATCATATAGATAGATTAAGAAATTATACAATTGCATGAAAATATTCCCCATAAGCAATGACTTCTTTGATTACATCCATTCAATCCTAACCCAATTATAATATTTCATTTGATAATGTTGATATTCCACCCAAGTTATTTATTAGTTGTTGGTATAATTTTTTATTTCACATAGGATAGTGTTGATCATAAGTGTAAAATTGCACCTAGTTATTAAGTTCACTTGGGACGAGAATATTTAATTATTCTCACCCAGGTAGCTAATAACATGTGTTCTCCTTGACTTGAGGTACTCTAAGTGCCATGACTAACTCATAAATCCTTGGTTAATGGTAGATAGGGTCAACTTTGTTTAGTTAAGCCCACCTCTATGTCAATTAGATTGAGTTAAATCACCTCTTAATTGGGAGTGACTAAGATTTAAATTCTACCTCTTGGTCACGTCATCTCCTTGATTCATGGATCCAAGTGGTCTATATATTTGTAATTATGATATTTAATAATGAGTATCGATATTTTTATCCATTTACTCATTTTGCAATTTATCTCATAGGTATTGATTCTTAGGTAGAGTTAATTTTTATACATAATTATAATATTGTGTCAAATCCATGTTATAGGGCTACTCTTTTTTTTTTGGTTTTGGGAGCATGTAAATCTAAGCTTCTAGCATATCTAGTGAATGGTGGAACTATTTTGAGCCACCACTATATCTAGAACAATTGAATTAGCTAGGATTAGTTTTTGGTTCATGTAGACTTGATAATTAGAAACTTACCAATTAGAGGAATGGTTTACTTTGAATTTTTATAGGGGTCTTTTGCAAGAAGCAAGTTGCTAAAAATTTTACTATGTCCTTGCATCCAAAAGGGCCAAAAACTTATGAATTGACATAAAAAAATTTTGAATTTGAATTAGTTCAAAAAATAAAATAAAAAAATGTCCAAAAAATTGTATACCCTCCATATACAAGTCTAGTGCAATTATTTTTAAATAATGCTTTTATTACACCTATAGTATTTTTAATAAAAATAAACTTCTTTTTTTTAATAAAAGAAGCATCAAAATATTTTATTATTTTTTAAAGATCTTAAGCACTCTTATTTCCTGTCTCCATGGACTTGTTCTTAATTTGAATGACCATCAACAAAAATGTGTTTGGTTAAACTACAAGGACATGGCCTACAAATTAATATGTTTTATAGATTTTTAGGGCATTCTATATCACATAGAGCACAATGATTGTTCTATCACTACCATTTCCATAATTAGGATTAAGACATAGGATTAAAACACTTACATCATGATCTTGTTTAATCCTATGTCTCGCCTTGGCTATACAACCAAGGGGTTCTCATTTGTAAATCATTCCATTCCATTGCAATCTTGTGCATTGCATATTGATCACATTTGATCTAATATTATCAAGTGTATCCATTATTGCAAATTTATGCTCTTGCTTTTCTCTCTTGTAGAAGGTTATTTTTTGGTTTTGTAGGCGATCTTGGAGGCTTGAGTCCTTGAGTGACTCTAACAAATAAATTGAGAGGGAATTGGGATTAATTTTAAAATTTGAATGATATAAATCTATATCAAAGACATATAAATTGAGAATTGATGTTGGATTTTGGATCAACCTTGAGCTAAGATGACTAAGACATGAGAATTAGAGTCTTAGATGTGTAGTTATGCCCACAATCTAGTCTAGGTAGTATGGTTCTATCTTCAACAAATATAAATATTTCATAGCCTTGTAAAGTGCTCACCTAATGTATATATAACCAAGGAAAATACTATAGTGCTAAGGAGTAGCATTAAGAGCTTTTTGTACTAGGATTGAAGTGTGAGACATCCTTAACCCTTAGCCCTAGGATTTGGTTACCAACAACAGAGAGATAGAGCGTGACAATGAATACCAATGTGAGTGATGACAATGGATATCAATGAGCTAACAATTTAATGCCAATAAAGCTTTACATAGCAAGATGTGTGCTTGAGTTAGAAGATGCCTAAACTTTGTGTCCCTTTGATTATTGATTATTGTTGATGTCCAATATTAGTAGATGAGAACTAATGGTTAGTTTCTAGAAAAGGAGAATGTTTTATTTTGTAATGCTTTGTTAATGTGTGTTTCTTGGATCTAAAGTGTCTCAAGGATGACACCTTTACATACACAACCCTAATCACATAATTCATTTGTTTTGGCACACCCACTGATGGGTAACAATTAGATCTTAGAATTGTTGTCCTTGAAAAAAATAGATTTTGGATTTTGAAAAAAAAGCAATAAGACCATGCCTAGAATCTAGTGGAGGGGATATAATCATAGGTGTGGTTTAGTTTAAGTTATTTTTTTTGGAAGTTGGATCAAAATTTTGATTAGAGAAATATTATATATCATAATGTTAATTTTATGCTTGAGGTTAGTGAGCATACTAAAAGAACTAAATTATGTACTAGAATGATACATCAAAGATACCCATGTAAAATTATATAAAGCAAGTGAAAAAATAAAAAGATGCATTTTATTTTAAACATATATATCTAGTTAACAACTAAATATTACATATCTTTTAATGTAAAAGTATTTTTAAAATTATAAAAATGTTCAAATTATTTGATTAGTGAAAGTGGGAGATGTTTATTACTTTTAAATGCGACAAAAAATTAAGATGATTTCTTTTGCACCATCAATTTTTTTTTTAATCAAAAGTGGCAAGCCACCATATTATATTATATATTTTAAAGTTAATACAAAACCCTGATTCAATAGAGCATATTGGCAGGAAAGAATTAGGAAGAAAACCTCCAATTATAGCTCAATTAGTTACATAATTCCAACAACAGGTATCGACTGAAAAGTGTTGGAAAACTAAGACTCTCCATTATTCTGAACACCAACTTGTAGCTCTTCTTCTACACCAAATACATGTTGATAATTGTTGATACCAATATTTGTATCACCATGCTCTTCAATACTCCAAATTCCCACAAACTGAGCCATGCTAGCAAAAGATTTGCCAATATTTTATGCTCCCACTTGCCAAAAGTTAGCATCTTTCTCTTCAACTGCAACCCCATTCTGAGGCTCTTCATTAAGATTGAGTTCATTGGTGATTCAAACTCCAAACAACTATAACTGAGCACCCCCAGTTCGCACATTTACCTTTGTCATTTCCCAAACAAAAGCACTTTCCACTTCAACTTCATTTTCACCCACAAACTGAAGTGAATTATTCCCATTTGACTGCACTTGTTCTTGGAAAGACAGGGAAATAGGTAACTCATGAACACATGTGAGAAGCACCAAAATAGCATGTGATTTCACTTTTACCTTATTGACAAAACTTGGAGCAAACCCACAAACATAATTTCTAAGAACATTCAACATGAAACTTGAATTTTGGAGTGAAAGAGTCTTGTTCATTGCAATAAATAGTTTTTGGAAATATTTCCTATGCAGTAGAAAACGCCTAGGGAAGATTCCTCCTACATACCCATGCCCTTTCCAAAAACATACCTTTGACAAGATTTTTGAAGAATCTCATTTTGTAAATAAACCTCATTTACAACCTTACCTGTGATAATCTCCACCAAATTGAAATCTTGCAACAAGTCCATAAGGTGGATATAAAAATGGATAGCAATTGTGAAGGATAGATTAACCTTTTTACTTCCGACTCTAGAATTTCCATTCCAACAACCATTTTTATGTTCTTTATAAAGATTGAAAAATGATCTTTAAAAACTAGTTGCAGCTCAACATCTCCAAACTCTTCTGATATCGGCAGCTCCCAATCATTGACTGGTATGAAGATTCTATAATTTCACGAGTAGAACTCCATTTGTCTTCTCATACTCTCTGAACAGAAAAGCTTAGGAATTCTAATATCACCACTATTGGAACTATTTGATGAAAATATACACCTTATTTTCCAAGCCATTCTCTCAGACCTCAATTTCATTTGTGAAATTTTAAGCACCATTCTCTTTAATTTATTTATCATGCTTTTGATGGAGTATCTTATCAAATCCTGATCCAATTGTACTTTCGTACCAAAGGGGTTAGTATTTAGCTTTCAATGAATAGCTGCTAACTTGATTGTGATAAGTATAAAGTATGGCCCTCACTTAGCAGAACAAAACAACTACATATAACATGTCTAAATTTAGATATGCTTCCTTTATATTTACTCAATCAATTCATTGCAGATGGTACCGATCATGTTTATTTCATCTGTCTAGTTTGCACATTTTGAAACAATGTGCAAAAACATATATTTGACACCTGTAGCCTGCACAGGACACAAAATGTTAGAGCAATCCAGTACCGTGCATACATGATAAAATATTTCATCATAAAATTTGGCTGCCTTTTGGAATACTAAGCAGCATATTCTTTTTGCCTCACTTTGAGGCCTGGAAGGCACAATTTGCAACAAATTGTGCACGTGACTACTGAAACTCATCTGAATGCTAGCAAATTCACATGAACTGGAAAATACTCCAATGGTACCACTTTTTATAGATGAATTCCTTTTGATTATCGGGATATGACCCAATTTTAGAATGCACTGTACCTGACTTATAACATTAGTACCGTCTCACACTCTTTTACATGTGTTGATACATTAGCACCATGTGTTTTTTTTTGTTTTTTTTTTTTCAATTTGAGACAATACAGTTGTCCTCCCTATAACCTCACAATTGTCAAAAAATTTAAACACTTGGCATTCACTCCTGTCATTAACACTTGGAAGTCCTCTGACTCAAATATAAATAGTTAACCTTTGACACAAACCAAATACTTACATTGTTAGGGTAAATATAGAGGATGTAGCAAATTTGAAACCTTGAATTCAGATACTGACTAATTATCAATGCCCAGGTGTCCACATGAAGTGTATAATTCCCACATATTTATGATATATGCATAAATGTGTTGCAGATCAACAGAAACCAATTTTATACCATATCACCAAGAGCATTTGCATAAATGATTATTTGAATGAACAAGCTTACTACAACATCGAAGGTGTAAATATTGTTTGCATCACTTTGTTTCTTGATTGTGACATCATCAATGATGATTTTCATATACACATGCAATTGTGATACTTTCATTTCTGATTTGTAAAGATCTAGTGATAACACACATGTAATTTCCAATTACACATGTGTTTCTAGAACACCAAGTATAATGATTTAATTTCAATTTTTCATAGATTTGGTCAAAAACATAACACATTTGTAATTGTCAATTACACGTGTAGCCAGAGCATCTCATTTCCATAAGATAGTTATCATAAATTCATGTTTCGTAAGCTTACTCATAACACACTTGTAATTTCCAATTACACATGTGTAGCCAAATCACCAAATATAATGTTTTTTCTTTTATTTTCCTTTTTCATAGTTCTAGCCAAAATCATAACACACTTGTAATTGTCAATTACACATGTGTTGCTATATCATCTCATTTCCACCTAAGATAGTTATCATAGATTTATGTATCATATATGCATATTTGTAAAATATGTCAAGCAATTGGATATTAGCCAGAGTTTGAGATTATTTTAGGAATTTCCCTCCTTACTCAGAATTACTACCATCTTTGAAAGTTGTTCACAACCCAGATTGGCTAGATGATCCACCAAATACATCAATGAAGCTTGGAAGGAATTAATAACATTCCTCTTTTGATAAGAAGGCTTCTAGTATATGATGAATCTTACCCAGTTCAACCACATGAGTAACTTCAATATCTGCTTGATCACACCCATAATTTTCCAAAAAATCAGCTATCATATTTCCTTCTATGTATGTGTGCAAGATTTGATAGTTACCTATCTTATCAAGAAAGGACCAAATTTGTTTAATAATATACTCCAATTTCCAATTTTGAAGTTTACAATCCCTATATGCATTGATTAAGATTAAAGAATCTCCTTCTACTTGGATCATAGGAAGCTTGAAACTAAGAACTAACTTCAAACCATGCAAAAGAGCTTGAGCCTAGGCAACATTGTTAGTCCCAAATATCAATTTAAAAGATTTATCACATAACACTAATCCTTTATGATCTCTTATAAGCACCCCTGCTCCAGATAAACCTGGATTCCCCCTAGAGGCTCCATCTATATTCAACTTGAAAATACCTAAAGGAGGAGGTGACCAAACTATGGAAGCTCTATTTACTTTTGGAGCATATTCATGAATATTACCTTTGAAAGGTAGACATAAGAATGTCCATTAGGACAACAAGTTTGAATCCCAATTAGTGAGAAGTGAACCAACATGTTTAGCTTTATACACATATGCATTTATTTTTTTAGATATTGACCTTTCCAATAATAACAACATCTGATCAATATTCAATTTCTCTTTCCTAAAAATACATCTATTTCTTGCCCACCAAATAGCCCATAAAACTGAGGACAGTATAATATACCAAATACTTGCAAAAAATGAAGATTTATATAGTTGTGGCCAATTAGTAAATAATTTCCAAATAGTATTTGGCAAAACTGTTTGCCAATTCATTTTAGCCACAACAAACAACCAACAAATCTATGCTACTAGACACAAAAGGAAAAGATGATTAATGTCTTCCAACTCTTGATCACAAAGCACACATTTGAAAGGAACAACTATCCTTAGTTTTATTAACTTGTCACTTGTTAGAATTTTATTTTGAATTGCTAGCCATGAAAAATAGCCTGCTTTAGGAAAAACTTTGGAGTTCCAACAAAATTGATATGCTCTTTGTTTTGAAATTTGGAAGGAAGCTTGAGAAATCAATTTGTACCCCTCTTTAACTGTATAGCAACCTATTTTTTCTTTAGACCAAATTAATCTATCTGGTTTGGATGAAAAATAAACTACTCTTTCTTGTAGTATAGATGAAATCTAACCTTTATGATTCTCATCTATTGCCTCATTTGAAAAATCTTTCCACTTGACTTTTCTTGTCAATGAATCCACATGTTGAACATAATCTTTGACTTTTGGTCCCCAATTTTGAGGCAAAATGGTTGTAGAATTCTCAAAGTTATAACCAATAACTAGATTCTGATATCTATTCCATGAATCTTTCCAAAACAAGGATTCATTACCATCATTTACTTCCCAAGTTAAATGAGGTAAGATAAATTTTCTACATGAGACTAACAAATTCCACATTGCTGACCCCGAAGGTGGATTTCCAATAGTAAAAATTCTCAATGGACGTTGGTTATCCACATACTTGCTCTGCATAAGATGACACCATTTTATGGAAGGTTTTGCATACATTCGCCAAACCATTTTTACTCCTAATGCCAAATTCCTATCTATCAAATTATGAAGACCTGCTCCACCTTTTAACTTCTCTAAACACATTGTTTCTAGAGATATCAAATGAATTTTCTTTTTGTTGTCCACATTACCAAACCATAGATTTTTTCTAATCAACTTTTGAATTTGAAAAATGGACTTTGGAGCTTTTAAAACTGCCATATAATAATTAGGAATTGTTGATAATACAGATTTTACCAATAAAATTCTCCTTGCTAAAGATAACCATCTCCCTTTCCATGATAAGATTTTAGCTTGAATACTTTGAATGATTTTTTTCCAATAAGTAGTCTTGTTTTGACTTGTAAAGAATGGAATCCCAAGATATTTACATGGCAAATGAGCTTGTTGAAAGCCAAATAACCTCACAATTCGCTTCTTAATATCAGATTTTGTATTGAATACATAGATTTTTGACTTGAATCTCTATTATACTTATCCAATAATGACTTTATATGCAAAGCTTTTGAAATTGCAACTTGACCAAAGAGAAAAGTATCATCAGAAAAAAGAGAATGAGTCATTGATATATTAGTATTTGGAATAGAAACACCCTGAATGAAACCTTGCACATGAGCTTTATGAAAAGGCTTGCTCAAAGCTTCTACTAAAAATGATAAATAAAAATGGAGACAATAAATCCCCTTGGCAGACCCCTTGGGTAGATCCAAAAACCCAACTATTGATCCATTTAATAACACTAAAAACTTGGCACTTGATAAACATGCCATTGTCCACTTACACCACTTAGGAGAGAAACCAAAATTCAATAGCACCTAATTCAAAAAAGACCAATCAACCCTATCATATGCCTTTTGCATATCAAGTTTAATAATCATGGAAGACATTTTATTTACAACAATGGAGTGCAAAGTTTCATGAGCAACAATTGCTCCTTCTGATGTTTCTCTTCCAAGAATGAAACCCCCCTGTTCCTCATAAATGATTGAAGACACAAGAGGATGTAACCAAATATAAATGGCTTTGTAAATATTTTATATATAGTATTACAAAGAGAAATAGGCCAAAAATTAGAGAAAGTATTTGGAGAATTAATTTTTGGAATGATAGAAATATGAGTCACATTGAAATTTTTCAACATACTTCCTGATTTTCTTCATTCCTCCAATGCATTTAGAATATCAACTCCAATGAATTCCCAACATTTTTGATAAAAGATGGCAGTGAAACCATCAGGTCCTAGGGCTTTGTCAAGAGGCATGGAGAAAACCACCTCTTTGACTTCTTTGAGAGAAAATTGAGCCAACAACCTAACATTATCTTCATGAGAGACCAGCTTCAGGATATCTTGAAGAAGCTCTTCTCTTTCCCTTACTAAATGAGCATTGTCATTATTATTTGTAGTTAACAAGGCAGAGAAAATTTTGACTCCTTCATTTTGAATCTCTTCCTCTTTAGTAAGCAAAACTCTTGTCACACTATCTTGAATAGAGAAAATAGAACTTTTTGTTTTTTTATTTGTGTTGATATATGGAAAATATTTATATTCCTATCTCCACCTTTCAGCCATAATTCTCTTGATCTATGTCTCCAATAGACCTCCTCTCTCAATAACAACTCTTTCCATTCCTCTTGCAATTTTCTTTGTTCTTCAAATAATACACTGTCAAGTCCATTAGCAATAATGTTTTCATTTACCTCTGCTAACCTTTTGTAAACCAAGTTTTTCTGCACAAAAACATTCTTAAAAACATGTTTATTCCAAATTTTTAACTGTTGCTTAACATGATCCAATTTCTTGCTCAACTGAAACATTCTAGAACCATGAAGAAAGGGTGCACTCAACCACCATTGCTTTATCAAAATAATAAGCTTCGAATGTCTAAACCACATTGCCTCAAACTTAAAAGAAGATTGAAACTTTGACTTTTTTTGCTATCAAATCAAGTGAGATAGCAAAATGATCTAAGGCAACAAAAGGCAATATTTCAGATTTCAATTCAAATTCACTTAAGACCCAATTTGGAGAAGTTAAGAACCTATCTAACCTTTCCACAATTTGAAGGAAATTCTTCCTCCTATTTGTCCAAGTAAATCCACCATTTTGTGGAATTACATCCACCAAGGCATTATCTTGAATAAAAGCAACAAAATTCCCCATGTCTTTTTTTGGACATATACCACCTTTTTTCTCTAGTAAACTTGTAATTTCATTGAAATCCCCTGCAAGAAAAACTTTGTCTTGCCCCAACCCATCTAATTTCAGTTTCATAGTTTCCCACAACAACTTCTTACCTATTGTACTATTAGGCCCATAAACATTCAACAACCAAAAAGATAAATCAAAATGATTAATCTTCATTAGCTACCAGTTATGGTCAAAAGAACCATTACTAATGCAAACTATTTTTGCATTCCAAAGAGTAATCTAACCTCCTGAAGCTCCCTAAGATGGTGAATGAGAAGCTTTCCATTTGTTCCGCTTCTTAGTAATAGCTTGAAAAGACTCATCTGAAGTTTTAGTTTCTTGAAGAACAACTATATTTGCCCCACAAGCATCCAATTGTTGCTTGATTTGGGCTCGTTTGTTAGGGGTATTTATGCCTCTGACATTCCATGATATTAACCTCATTACAACTTGGGAGAGCAACAAGCTCTCCTTAGTCTTTTTTGTTTCAAGCCTATACCCATTTTAACATCTAATGTCGATTGTAAGCCTGCTGCTATTTCTTCTTGTAACTTAGTAGCTAAAGACTTCCTACCCCTTTTGGAAGAGACTTTTTGCTTGAAGGAGGAGACAACGGGGACTGAGATATTGATAACAAACCCAGATCATTTGAAAACTCCTCTTCCCCAAAAACCTCAGAAGCAATATCATCTATCATTTGTTCTCCTACAGTTACTAAGGCCTCATCAACAAATTTCTCAAACTCCATCTCAGAAGGAAAATTAGAGGAATGATCATTAGAACTGAAAAAAGCCGGCTGAGACTACAAAATGAAATTATCCTCAACATCTTGATCCATAAAAAATATTTCACCTTTCTTGACATTGATTAGACAATCCAAGTGTTAGCATTGAAGCACATTGATTCAATTGTTGAAAACTAACAAAATTGATCTGAGGAGCCAAGAACTTGAGAGAATGAAGAAAAATATTCATGGGAGACAATAATAGATTCTCCAAGCCAGGTACAAAAGAAACAATAATAGGCTTTAAATGAGAACCAGAAGCCTTGCTAACTGCCCCTTCATTTCTGAAACCGACTAATGATAATTTTTTAGCCTGTAGAAGAGGCGACTTGTCATGGAAACATTCTACCTTATCATAATAAACTACTTGAATACCCTCAGCTTCCTCCAAACAGAAATAGCTACAACAAGAGCCACCATCTGGTTTCAACACTAAAAATTTTGAAATCCCCCAATGTTGTAACCCTACACTATAAGGAACTTGAAGATTAATCTATGAACTCAGTCCAGTGATAAATTGACACCACTTAAAATAGACATCAAAAACCTTAGAGAAGAAAGAAAAATCAAACACTCGCAACAAATCCTTGTCAGGAGTAGAAAAAGCCACAATCGATTTGTTATTCAATAGATTAACAGAGCTTTTGGATGAATGCTTATTGGCATCCATGCTCAAATCCTCAAACTCCACACATTTTTTTGAAGGATGAATAGGAAAATGACAAAGAAAACAAAATTGCTTTGGATCCTCAAAAACCACCTTTTGTTTCCACAAGCCGTAGTTTAACTTAATATTGACAACTACTGGTTGGATCTTAGAAACATCAATAAGAACACAAACCCTAACTGGTAATGATGGATTAGAGAAAAAATGCAAATCTTGGTGTAGAAAATGCCTAATTGATTTCCAAAGACCTCAATAATGCTCGACTCTCTGTACTCCAAGGGCAACCCTTGCAACTAAACCCAAAAGGGAATGAATTGAACCCTAGTATGAGAAGGACAAAATTTTGGAGTCCATAGGGTTGTAAATAAACCATTAACCTCACAAATCCAAGATTTTTTTCTATAAACAACATTCCTAGAATCTTTATCAGAAAATATCACTACAAAGAAATTTCCCCCCTTATCTAAAAAGAAAACTTGATTAGATCCTTCCCAAGTTTCAAAAATCCAACATTTCAAAAAATCAAGATCTGGAGTGAAATTCCAAAACTTACAAATGAGGGCCATGTCCTTAAGATCATTAATTTGTGGTTGAAGCATGGCATGAGGAAGAGTAACATTGACTTGATCACTCCCCAAATTTTGTTTCAAGATCCACTCCTTTCCTTTAATACCTAGAGCCTTGTCCTTCCCCTGCATATGGGACTTAGGATGAACCCTCCGCACAACATCATCAATGCCATTAACATTCAAGCCCAATAGAACCTTCTTATTGATAATGATGTTATTTGGAAAAGTGAGACACGGTCTCAAAGGAGCAGAAGATTTAGGGCAAACAACATGAATGTCGTTTGGGAAAGTGGTCGGACAAGAAAAAGGAGACTTTGGAATGAAGGGAGCCCCAAAAAAACCAGAAATAGGAATATTATTGGGGAAAGAAGTTGGTGAATGGGAAGTAGAAGAAACCTTATGACCACATGATCGACCAGAATCCACATCAGCCCACGAGCGAGAAGAACTTGAAGAATCTGCAAGAGCTTCTGAATCAGGGACACAAATGCAAAGGGTGTTTACTTCTCCCTAATAAGAGATTTTGTGGCATGTGATTTGTGCTAAAAATTCCTAATAGGAAGCTTGGAAGCTTGTTGATCAGGAATCCAAGCCTCGTTATGAAAAACACTACTAGGAATACCCCGAAATCTTTTAACCTTGCCAGAAATTTCCTTTTTTGTCGATGAAGATGACTTTCCATAGAAATGCAAAGTTGATCTATTGGAAACTGCACTATTAGCATTGGGAAAACTATTCGATGGAACCCTTTGTGCCCCATGAAAGCCCTTGGCCTTTACAGAATAGGTAGAAAAGTTTGAAAAATTACCATCAACGGTAAAATGAGAACTCTGCATCGTGCGGTCCTCCATTTTCCCCCAAAATTTCTCTTTCCTAGGTCCTCGTTAATATTCCCTACACCATCAAAATTTTAACTTAAAAGGTAGCAAAGGAATAAATAATTATTAAGGCTAATTTTATAATTCCTTATAAATTATTTATAATTCAAATGACTTTTAATTTTTGCACTAATTTATTTTAATATATTATCTATTAAAACTTAAAATTAAAAAAATATATTCATTAACTTTATAATAAATCAGATATTTTTAATACATTTTTTTTTTTTAGTAAACTATAGTCTTGAGGACTACTCCCATTGTATTATGTTTAACTAAAAACATATACATCAACTCAATTGTTATGGGTTATAAAAAAACATAGATCAAAGTGATGACCAAGGGACTACTAACAAAAACTCCCAATGACCAATCATTTCTTGTTCTTGTGGTCTCTAGTGGGATTTTTCTTCTTCTTTGTTGGTTGTTGTTAGGGTTATTCCATTTTTTGTTCTTGGGGTGGCTTTTGTTACGCCTAAGGGGTTAGTTTCAACTAATGCCTTGTTATAATTTTACTATTATTTTTCTTTCTTGGTGTTGTAACTATTGAGTATACAATTTTTTTGGTCCCATTAAACAAAAACCACTGATAAGCTATTATCCTACATTCTATATTCTATCAACATACTATCAATTTTTATCTTTATATATATTAGCACTATTAATCTAAAATAGCTAACAAGTTCATCATTGCAAGAATTCACATTTCTAGCTCATCATCAAAAATTTTTGAGATGATTATGATCAACCATGTTATTCCTTTAGTCACTACCAACTCTATAGCTGACTTTATAATCTTTGTGCCTCTCACTTCCTTCTCCTTCTAGCTTCATTCTATGACAATCCTATGACAATAAGTGGTATCCACTACCCACTAACCATACCATTGTCACCTACAATGTCCCATCTAGCAATATCATCCTTGTTCCATAAACTACCACCAAAATGACATCATCTATTCCACCAAGGAATTGAATCTTGATCAAATTGTTAGCCATTTTCTTTATTAGTTCTTTAGCTTCTCCAAAATCTAATAGTACCACCACAAACATTAATGAAATATTTGTGTTAACCCTATAGTGATGGTTTTAGACCATAAATTCCTCCCCCAAAACCCACTAGAGTGCATAAAGGAGCAAACCACTCCATAACTTAAACACTCTCTTCAAACTTTTTCTTGGTAATGCTACCAAGAAAGCCATCTATCATTGGCCACCAACTAAATGAACAATTGTATCCATTACAGTACTCAATACAAACAAGGGTTCAATTTATTTGAGGGTTGAGCTTCTCGATATATGGGTGAAAGTATTCCTTACCATCATTTCTCTCCATCATTTGGCTTTGGTCATAACCCACAATTATGATATATTCTATTCTTTGCATGGTTTGAATCTTTGATTTAAATGACTAGTAGAGCTTACTAT
Source organism: Sequoia sempervirens (assembly GCA_007258455.2). NCBI lineage: Eukaryota > Viridiplantae > Streptophyta > Pinopsida > Cupressales > Cupressaceae > Sequoia > Sequoia sempervirens. The sequence continues at coordinate 207,373,996 of VDFB02075321.1, read as the reverse complement.
CCTTAAAATCTCCACGCCTCTCTAAATAATGATTATTTTCATTAATTATTTAGTGAATAAATTTTACCTTGGTTTATTGTCCTTTTACTTTCAATTGGATATCCATTTTGAGTTTTAGCTTTGGCCAAAAATCAGCCTTATAATCTATAATGCTCTCTTCAATCATATCTAATTCACAATTAGGAAGGATATTAGCTTCTTCATTGATCTTCCCATAAACATGTTTCATGGTATAGCTTTCCGACAAGTCCAAGAGAGACCAAACTTGTTAGAGAGAGGTTAGAGAGAGTTGTCAAATTTCTAATTTGGAGAAATTCTCTTTTTTACAACATTAATGATTATCAATGCACCACCTTTAATTTCAACATTTTTGCAACCATAAATAGTACACATTTGTAGCCCAAGAATAAGTGCTGGAACTTAAACTTTGTAATTGATCCCCTCTTTAAGTCTCTTTGAAGCCACACTAATCAATTTACCTTCTTTGTTTCTTATGATACATCTTACTTCAAATGCTCCCAAATTTTCTACTGACACTCCATCGAAATTTATCTTAAACCAACATGTAAGAGAAGATTTCCACTATATTTCTTTCTTAAGTCTTCCATCCCTATTAACAAAGTTTAATATAATATTTTTTAATAATATACATTTATTTTTATAAATAAGTAATAAACAAATTAAAAGCCAAAATTATGATCGAGGCACCAATTTTTCACGTACAATCAAGCCTCAAGAAAAATAATTAGCTGGGTTAAATCCTCTGCAACTCTATCACGACTAATACTAGTCTTTCCTCCCTGCCATTGGCAGTACTTCCTTTTTCAGTTGGAACTGTAAGATGGGCAGGTTAAAGCCTTAAAGCTTACCTGCCATGACAAGTTTCCTTTAATGATAAAAGAGATTTTAAAGTGTTTCTGAGTTACAGGGGAAAAGATGTGAGAAAGACTCTGGTTAATCATTTCTTTGAATCTCTTTTATTAAGGGTAAATAAGTTTTATAAGGATTTTTGAGTTTTATCATAAAAGGTATGAAAAAGATTTTGTTTGATCATTTTTTTAAGCTTTCATTTTATTCAGATTGAATGTTTCCAATTAAGGATAAATAGGTTTTACAGGAATTTTGAGTTTTACTGTAAAAGGTATGAGAAAGACTCTGGTTGATCGTCTTTTTGAAGCTCTCTTTCTAATCTAATTGAATGTTTTTAATTAAGGATAAATAGGTTTTACAAGAGATATTTTAGTTTCATTAAAAAAGATATGAGAAAGACTCTGATTGATCATCACTTTGAAGCTCTTTCACTAATCAGATTGAATGTTTTTGATTAAAGATAAATAGATTTAACAGAGATCTTAAAATTCAGTACAGACAAATATCAACTAAAATTCAGCTGACCAATAGCATAATTACAGTGCAGCAGGATTGAATGTCTGAATAACTGGTGGCTTAATTAGAGGTACGAAGAAAAGGTCCATGTGAAGGTCAGACTTACCTCTGCTCGGCTACTCCCCATAAAAGTGCAAGCTGTAACATTCAAAATGTTTCACATTTTTTAATTTGAATTTGACAGAATTGCATAGAAGATAACTGGGTTTCTGATCATTTGGTGTGCCGATCTCACTGGGACGCTGAAGTTTGCAGTACAAGAAATTACAGCCCACTTCTGACCACCAATATCCTGGTAAATGGCAGAATAGCTATTAATATCTAGATATGAAATTAAAGTCCATCTCTGACCAACAATAGATCAGTTTGAACGCAGAATAGATATTAAATATCTCACTGAAAATGTACGGTAGCCCCTTCCTGGAACTAGCAGGTTTATCTGTCTTTCAACTTACTAGATTTCAGTTGTTCATTTGGTCAATTGAAATGAGGACGCATCATCTTTAGACAATATAAAAAATATGGTGAATTCCAAAAGCATGTGTAGTTTATTCCTGCTTTTCAATTTTTTCTCCTGTATTTGATAGAGGTTCTGCTGGAGGAAAAGATTCACAGAAACTTGGGAGATGGTTGGGTATAGAAATGGATAGAAATTTTTTTATGGTCTATGATATTGGACAATCTGTTTTTGAGTTTACAGATAGCTATAGTATATAAGAATATATGGTACTTTCAATATGCACGAGGTATCTATTCTTCTAAAATGACACGCGCATACCCTATCTTTTATAGGATTTAAACTTGTGACCTCTCTTTCAAGAGTACAAGTTCACCACCATAGATATGCACAAAATTGGCATAGATTTTCAATCCTCTTGTATCTGAGCAAGAAAACAAATAATAATTATAAAACGATAAAGATATCATGAATGCACAAATGTTGGTATTCCTTAATAAATAGATACTTTTAAGTTTATATTTTTGGATTTATAATGGATAAAAGTGCACTTTTGTATTTCAGTTTTATATTATTTTGGATATTATTATAAATATGTTGTTGTAGTGTTTAATTTGGTTTGTTTGATATATTAATTTGTTTGATTTTTAAATTTATTAGTTAAGTTTTGTTGTTTGTTTATTTGTTTTTTTTTGTTGGTGAAAACTGGTCATGGGGACCACACCTTTTATATTATTAAGTCTGGATTTTTTTATATATGTTGTTTTCTAATAAGAGTAATTTTTACAAAAGTAAATATATGGATTTTTGAATTACATCATGAAAATTAATTAATTATATATACAAAATCTATTACTCATGTAGGTCAAAGATGACAAAATTTGACCTCTTGTATTTATCAATAATCACCACCCCAAATAGTATTAACTCTATTTTCCTCACATTTTACTAATATTGCAAATGACCGATCAATAGCAGAGGTGAGAATGATACCCACTGCACAGTTTAGAAAATTAGTGTTAGGCCTCATTCTCCATCATACATTATCTTAGGAAGTCCTTCAATGAGCATAATGAATGGTGTCCACAAACTTGAGAAGACTCTTGCATTGATCTACCAAGCACAATTCTTTTGGGGAAAATGTAGACACAAGACTTCCTCCTCCAATGCCATCCCCAATCCTTAGCATGACTGTGATATGATCAAAGACATGGGAATTGTCCTAATGATGTCATTCAACTCTATTGCATCCAGAAATACCTCAACAAGCATGGAAGACATGCCTGTGTTAACCCCATATCTATGATTTGCAACTAGAAAATTTTCTCTCAAAGTCACCCGGATCATATGTAGCATAATCATAGCTTTTATCTTGAAGATTTTCTTCAAGTGTATATCTATTATCACTCCCAAAAATGCAAGTGATCTTCTCTTTAAGATAGTTGTATCCATCTCTTCATATTGAAATGATGATATCTTTGAATTTAGGTTTTCCACTAATTATTTATCATTGACACACTCTAATGAAACGTTCTTTTATATGGCTATAAATTAAGCATGGAATCAAATGATTCCCACTTCCCAACCACATTATGAATTGGGCATTTTTCCTTATTGTCAATTGCAAAGTTTTCCGAGAAATCAACCTCTCTATTAATTTCCTTAAAGTATTTGCATAGTGAATGATGCCAACAATTCCAACATAGATCATTTTTTGCAATATATTGTTTATCTTCCAATTTAGTGAGACTCATTTGCGGATGACATTAATAATCACCATACAATCTCTTTATATTTGTACATTACGAACTCCAAAAAAATTATATACATGAATGCCAATGAGAAATACATGTACTTCTGTTATTATTAGAGCCAACTTTTAGTTTCTTTAATATTACACCAATAATCTTTCCTAAAACATCTCAAACTAAATAACTTGCACCCTATTTACAAGAGTTACCTCTAAATGCCCATCAAACTTCATCTTCATCTACCATAAAAGGAGTGGGGACCAACTAATTCCCTCCTATTGGTTTAGATTAGAATCAACTTTGGAACCCCATGAAAGGGGGGGACTTTTTAGTCCTTTCCACCTTTGTAATATCTAGTGCAACACTACTTCTCAAAGGAAGAAAAATATAAAAAAATGCTCATGCACTACAATGACATATGGTATCTACTCAGCATGGGCCTGGGAAAAGGTCTAAGCATTACCGATTACAAACAAGAATGACTAAGCACCACATGTCATGTCCTTGTTGCAACGCAAGCTCTCTTCATAGCGTAGGTTATAAAAGTAAGTCATTTGAAACTACGTTGGTGTGCTCTGACGACATGTGTCCTCCACTGTGTAGGAGAAGAACAACCTGGCAATCTCCGTTTAAGGGCTCGATAGTAAGTGTGGGGCTGCCCCCCATGAATCAAAGATAAATTTATAGATGGAAATTTCTCATTGCAACACATGCAGTCTTCACAGCACCATTTGGCCAATAAGTATTTAAATGCTTTTTTGTGCTAACCGTTGATCATCAAGTGCCCTCCAAGATCGATGGTCAAAATTTAAAACTGAAAATGGCTAGTGAGAGACTCAGAGGTTTCACTTGTATGTGCCATTACTGTAGAGAAGTCACGATTGCATGAACTAGGATTTCCAAGTGCTGAAAATGGTGGCCTACAAAAGAGATGTATGCTTCATGGCTTGAGAAATACAATGGGTAATCAATTACTACGTCAATATCATCACACTTTGTTAGTCTTCAAAATCAGTTTTTGCTGTTTTGTTTCGTTGGCAGTGTTTGAGTCTTTGGTGTTTGGTTGTGTTTCATTTCTTTGCTTTGTTCAAGGTTCTAGGCCTTTCAAAACCCTGCTTACCTTATCAAAAACATCATCAGATTTGTCTTCATCACCATTTCAGGGTCACGTGTTTCTTCAACAGCTTCAATGACATTATTTTTCTTTTATTGTGATAAAGGGGAATCTCTTCTATTAGCGGGTTGTTGCTATGTTTAATTGCAACAGAGCCTGTGTTGTCACTAACAATTGTCAATTTGCTACTTGAGCATGTGTGTTTATTATTTCTATATAAGGAGGAGCTTGTGTTCTTATTAAGGATTCTGGTAAATGTAATTTTGGGCAAGATGCTTAGTCTGTATAGTGTGTCTTAGGATATAGTGTTAAGGTTTGTAAGCAATTCTCTGTAATAACAATATGCATTTTAATTGAGGAATACATGTATATATGCTTTAGTGTGTCATCATATCCATCTTTGTAAATAAATATTTCTTTTGAATAAAATGATAAAACATTATTGAGTTCTTCATTAAAAAAAAAAATTGCATTGTGTATTTTCATTGATTTCTTATGTTTAAGGAATTGAGTAATTTCTTTCATGGAAATGTAAAGGGCATTGATGTTGCAAATGGATTGTTAAGTAGGATCACATTGATAAGTAGGAGGTATATTTCCACAGCGTGTCAAATTATGATATTGCTATCAGGATTCAACCGTGTAGTTTCGAGTCAAACTCATTGACCCATGTTTCATGAGTAGTGGTTCACAAGAACCCATCTCTCATGATATCGAATGGTCCACTTAGCACTCATTGCATCTAGGTGATGCTCACAGAGGTGAAGCACTGGTCCGTCCCAGGAGGTCACCCATCCCAGTACTGCTCTAGCTCAAGCGCGCTTAACCAGGGAGTTTTCTCCAAGGTTAAGCCCGCTTGGGTTGTTACCCCATTTTCAATATCATAGGATCACATTGTTAGCGCTTTGTTAGTCATACTATTGCAAGGTGATAGCATTCAATTAACTATTAAAATGTGTTAGATTTTTCTAAGGATAAATTTACATGATTCAAGGACTATCTAGCCCTAAATAGGCATTGACCTAATTGAAAAATTCCTTCTCAAATACCAGATGTGAATTAGAATGACAAATCATAAGCTATTTTTAATTGATTTATAATTATTTTAACTTCTCATAGAAGAATATGAATGTTTCCAGGATAATTGATGTCTTCATAAAAATCTTTGCAAATCCTTGTCATAATGAGTGTAATTTTATGTGTTAGGTATCATTTAGTAGTTTCAATGCATATCTTACAGTGGTACCATAGGAGAATCCACCTAGATTTTGCAAAGCCTAAAGTGTAGAGGAAATTAGGCTTAAGAGTAAATTTCATGTTTGTTGGCCACTATCCCAAAGTTCTTAATCATAAGACATGGCTAATATTTAGAGAATGTCAAGGAATCACTTGGAAACACCAACAGGTTAGCAACTCTATTGGGGAATTATTCATAAGCATGTATCTTTTTGGGAGAGTCAGATAGTTTGAAGACCTTCATATAGTGGTGAAGAAAATATTGCAACTCATTTGAAGAATTTATAATAGTCCTCTACTGGTGGAATGAACCCAAACAATATTTGATCTTTGAGGAGCTTTCAGTCACTTGAAGATTTTGTCCTTACTGAAGAGGTGGTGACTTTATAAGTGAACATGAATGGATTGTTGAAGATCGCTAAAGTTCATGCAAATGCATTGCATGGATATACAAAGCTTCTAATCAAAGAGAGAATATTTTCAAAGTCTACAATAATTTTCCAAGTATTTGGTATTACCTTATTTTATTTTTAAATAAGGAAAACATTATATTTGTTGAACACTTCCAGATACTGAGAGGGGGTGGCGGTGAATTAGTCTTATCAAAACTTAATCCCTTCTAGAACTTAACTCTTTCAGCACAAGACAACCTCTTTTACCAGATCAAGAAACCTTTAAGCGAAATATTAACAAAGAATGATATAATAGTTTGAATCTTTAACAACTTTAGTGTTTCTTGAACAATAAAACATGTAGAAATTATACTTCTAACCAGATCAACAACAATGAGAAACAAAGAACACACACATGCACAAGGAGAATACCAAATGTATGTGGAAACCCCAATGAGGGAAAAACCAAGGTGAGAGTTAACTCACAATATAAGGCTCACTACCAAAAAGACTTGCAAGAAGGTTCAATACCTTAAAGCAAGATACGAAGGACTTGTTGAACTAAAGAAAACACGACTTTAGGAGCAAGATACATGAACTTGATGAGATTCACTATCTCAGAGCAGGATACAATATGATTTAGAGAGAATTGCAATGATTTCCAACACAACACTCTATTGATTGAGGCATTATAGCACACTTGATCTTTCCTTTCACACACTTTTACACTATCACTGTTGGATATTCAATATAATTCGCACACACACGTCTTTGCACTTGTACACTTCTCCACCCTGTTGCATCATAAATGATCTTGCATTAATATCAATTGCAAAACTTCAAAACTTTAATTAGGTCAGCCAGGAAAATGATAAACAATGAAATTAATTAGTCGGCCGCCCAAACATAATGTGGTCCCATCTAGAAGATAGAGAGGACCAAAACCACTCTTAGCACTTCTTTCAATATGATCCAAAACCATTTCCATGCAAGTGCACATCAATCTAAGTCGACATCAAGGAAACATGTGGATGAAACATTGAAGTACATAAACATACTTCTTATTGAATTAATGTGATGTGGTCCCAAGCAGGATAGGTGAGGACCCAAATATTATCATGACACATCTTTCATTGTTGGTGCAGCCCCTCAAGCACACAACGCAAGAAAAGAAACAAGCCCTTTTGGCCAGATATCCACAAATAACCCATAAATCCAACTCAAGATGCGATGCGACATCAAATAAGCCAAATAGCAATGTGTGGATCACATGTGGATGTTCCTTGAACATCCAACAACACTTTCATACACTTATTCCATATTGTCATGCCACCAACAACCATTGCAGATCAAACAGGAATAGAAAATTATATTCTAGAAACACAAAATGCTAAATCATGAGATATAACATTAACATATCAGCTTGCAGACCACTTCAGCACATGAGATTGGAACTAATACACTGCATATATATCAAAAGCATATTCACCAAGCAATAGGAGCAAATACATCAATGTAGAGAAATGCAAAGCATTTCCTAAACCAATCTGGACAACCAACAACACTACCAACCTTCAACAATTCATAGAGATCTCCTCAGCAACATAGGTGACCTAAAAAGATAGGAGTGCAACATCCACAAAATACTGGCATTGAATACCAAACCACAAGACCAAAGCATCAACAATGAAGGAATGCAAAGCATTCTCCCAAATAGACTTCACTACATCTTTCTGAACCAAAAACACTTGAGCAACTTGCAAAGGCCAGAACTTCCTTTTAGTAACACATAATTCATTAGGGACATCAAGAGAGAGCATAAGACATACTATAGACCTTTAGCAACATCTTTCCACTATCAGTCATGCTTATAATCCCCATCTTAATATATCATTATGAAATCAACTTTGTTGATAGTAGTAATGCATTATATGAACTTCAACAAATCTCCTTTGATAAGGCATGACATCTAATCATGAACTTCAACAATTCTTCTTTGATAAGGCATGACATCCAACCATGAACTTCACCACCAATGTTAGCTCAAACTGAATATAACAATTATAACCAATATCAAGGACTAACAACTTACTTCTCAAGTGTTTACATCAATGCCAACCAACAATCACTGTTGACATTAATGACAAAAACTACCAACAATATCCCCCTTTGGCATTGATGGCGACACATACTACTCACTCTCCCCCCTTGACATCAAGTACAAAGGACCATACATTTCTACAGAAAGAAGTAGTACATTCTTTTAGGGGAAAAAGGGAAAATTATCTTCTATTGAAACAACATCACATATTGCCCCTTTGACCAGCAACACAAATTATTCAAAAACTGTACAACAACTTTAGGACTCCCCCTTTCTACCATCTTCCCCTAAGAGGTAGCACTCATCAATCCAAGAGTAAAGGATATGACATGGATTTCTTCCCCAGGGCAAATACACCAATTATGCATCTAGTTAGAACAAGAAAAGGCAATTACCCCTAACTTCTGTCAGAGATACTCAAAAGTATCCTTTGAAAGTGCCTTAGTGAAAATATCTGCAATATGGTCCTTGGTAGGCACATACTCCATTTTAATTTCATGTTCTACAACCTTCTCTCTTAAAAAGTGGTACCAAATTGAGATGTGTTTAGTCCTTGAGTGAATTATTGGATTCTTGGAAATGTTAATTACACTTGTATTGTCACATAGTAAAGGAATAGGTTCATCATAAACCACCTTCATGTATCCTTCAAATTCTACTTCATCCAAAGCACCTGAGTACAACAAGATGCTGCAATAATATATTTTGCTTTTACAGTGGACAAAGACATTGAATCCTACTTTTTACTGAACCATGATACCACTATGTCTCCCTAAAATAATGCACTCCCACTTGTACTTCTTTGGTCATCAACACAACCTACCCAATCAACATTAGTATAGGTGTACTTAGAGAGAAATTTTTATCCTTTTTGTACCATAAGCCATAATTTGGAGTACCCTTTAAGTATCTGAAGATTTGTTTCACAACTTTCTCAAGAGATTTCTTAGGATTGGCTTGAAATATGGAAACCAAACATATTGCATGCATGATATCCAATTTGGAAGTAATTAAATACAACAAACCTCCAATCATGGACCTATAGAGAGTTTGATCAACCTTCGAAGACTCATCAAATTCACTTAAGTGATAGCTTGTTACCATAGAAGTACCCACTGGTTTGGAATCTTCCATCCCAAACTTCTTCAACATTTCCTTTACATATTTGGCTTGACAAATGAAGATTCCACCCTCTTCCTGAATAATTTTCAATCTAAGGAAGAAGTTCAACTCACCGATCATTGACATCTCAAATTCTTTTTGCATCTCTTCTACAAACTTTTTACACATATCATCACCTCCACCAAAGATGATATCTTCAACATATACAACCACAATCAACAACTTGTCTTCCTGAACCTTAATGTACAAATTACTATTTTCATTACCTTTCTTGAATCCTTGCTAAAGTAGATACTCATCCAATCTAGTATACCAATCTTTGGGAGCTTGCTTGAGACCATATAGAGATTTCTTGAGTTTTCAAACCATGTTTGGGTCCTCTAATAACTAGAAACCATCCAATTGCTCAATATACACCTCTTCTTCTAGATCACCATTCAAGAAAGCTGACTTGACATCCATTTGATATACTTTGAATTTCTTATGAGCCACAAGAGCAAGAAACATCATTATTTCCTCCAGTCTAACTATTAGTGCAAATGTCTCCTCAAAATCAATACCTTTAACTTATGAATAGCCTTTGCAAACCAATCTGTCTTTGTTCCTTATTACTTTACCATATTCATTCAACTTATTCTGGAACACCCATTTTATTCCTATCACATTCTTATTAGCGGGTCTAGGAAACAATTCCCAAGTATGATTCTTCTCTATCTGATTTAGTTCTTCCTCCATTACCTTTATCCAATTATCATCTTTGATAGCATCAACAAAGTTCTTGGGTTCTATTGTTGATAATAAGCACAATTTTCCTTGTTCGGTTGCTTTTGCAAACTTTCTTCTTGTCAGCACACCTTCATTTTTTCCTTCAATGATTTGATCTAGAGATTGGTTCTTTTTCACATATTTTGTTGGAGTCTTGAGAGTCTTCACTGGTTCCAGTTCCTTTTCTTCTTTCTCTTCTATTTCTTCTTCTTCTTCTTTAATCCAAGGAAGCATATCAGATATGGGAATCTTAGGGTCATATGAGATTTGACACAATTCTTCATCTACCTTGACATTTGTACTTTCAATCATCTTTCCCAATCTCTTGTTGTAGCATTTGTATGCCTTGCTCCTAGTTGAGTAACCAAGAAATATTCCTTCATCACACCTTCAATCAAACTTTCCAAGGTCTCCTTCATGTATTTTGATGTAGCATATGTTGCCAAAGACTTTGAAATATCTAACAGAGGGAGGTCTTCCACACCACAACTCATAAGGGGTCTTATTGTTGTTGACCCTCAATTGCACTCTATTGAGAAAATAGATAGTAGTGTGTACTACTTCCTTCTAATACATATCTAGTAGGTCATCATATTTCATCATTGTCCTAGCCATTTCTTGCATTTTTTTATTCTTCCTTTTAACTACCCCATTCTGCTGAGGGGTTCTAGGAGAAGACAGCTGTCTCCTAATACCATGATCTTCAAAAAAAAATTCAAATTCATAGGAAGTAAATTCACCTCCTCTATTTGACCTTAAAATTTTGATCTTAGCATCCATTTTATTCTATTTTTTTGCTTTAAAGATATTAAACTTATCAAAGGCTTCTAATTTCTATTTTAAGAAAGTAACCCAAGTCATCCTAGTGCAATCATCTATAAGAAACATGAAGTACCTTTCACATTGTGGACTCCTTATTCTTGTAGGTCTGCATAGATCGGTGTGAATCAGCTCCAATGGAATTGAAATAGAGGACTTCTTGATTTTGAAGCTAGTATTTGTTTGCTTTCCCATCTAACACTATTGGCACAAAGTGTTTACAGGCTTGGTTATCCTAGGAATATCTTTCAATGCATGAGAGGAATTGATCTTCACCATATTGTCAAACTTTATGTGCCCCATTCTTTTGTGCCACAACTAGCATTATTTGAACTAATCCAATAGGTAGATTCTTCCATTAACATCCTTTAGATGATAGACATTACCATTTGTCATTGTTCCCTCAACAACAAGCCTTTTGTAACCTTCCTTTTTAATCTCATCCATTAGCATGAAAATTGAGATTGTATCCTTTGTTGCACATTTGACTGACACTCAAGAGATTATGTTTATTGCTTTGACATAAAGGACATCTTCAATTTTATTCTTTCCATCAATTGTTATATCACCTTTTCCATAGATTTGTGTTGACTTATCATCACCAAACTTAACAACTTCACCATTGACCATCTTGAGACTAATGATCTTACTTTTGTCACCAGTCATGTGGTGAGAACACTCACTGTCATTCACCCAAGCATTTTCCTCTTCCTTTGCATGAAAGGATTTCCATATTGCCATTGATCTTTTATTAACCTTACAATTCTACAAGGTACCAAACCTTTTACATTCTCCAATATTGTTTTGTTTTCCTTCTAGCACCATGAATAGATTTTCATCATTTGAATCACTATCTTCATCTTTAGAGGAACAACTGCTATCCTTAGAATAGAATCCTCTTTTGATTTTATCTCTTTTTTTATCATCAATAGATTCTTTATAGGGACATTTAGATGCAAAATTACCTATTCTTCCATAATTAAAACACTTGAGTAGCAACTTACCTTTGTACTTGCTAGTGCCTTTCTTCAATATTCTCACAAATTTTACTTCAACCTCATCAAAGTCATCATTTTTATTAGCAACTTTATATTCAATCTTTTTGTTATCTTTGAAAGTAGCTTCCTTGTTTGGAACCTTAACCAAACTCTCTCATCACAAAGGAAATAAGAGTACCAAATATTTCATCAACTGAATATTAATCCAAGTATTTAGATTCTTTAATGGAAGACACTTTATGACTATAAGATTTTGGGAGAGATCTTAAAACCTTTTTTACAATTTCACTTTATTTCACTTCTCCACCAAGTTTGAAGATGCCATAGAAAATTTCTTGTACCCAAAGCATATAACTTACAATGTTTGAACATCTTCAGTCATCTTTAGATTCTCAAATCTACTTTTAAAGATCTACATCTTAGCTTGCTTCACTTTAGTGTCTCCTCAATAGATGCTACTAAGCTTTTCCCAAGCATCTTTGGTAGAACTACAATTCATCACCTTCAAAAGTTCTGAATCAACCAACCCACACAAGATAGCATTCTTGTCTTTGGCATTGCACTCATATAGTCTTATTTCAGTTGTATTTGTAAGCAGAGTGGTAGGAGCAATATCAACACTTTTGATTGATTTCCACTCACCAAACCCAAGAGAGTGTAGGTATCCTTTCATTCTCATTTTCCAAAAGGAGTAATTAGTCCCGACAAACCTAGGAACCTTGTATGAACCATCATGTGCCATCTGGAACTTTGCCTCAAGTTGTTAAGCTTTTATAGAGGAACTTGGCTTTGATACCAATTTTTTAACACTTTTGGAGACTAGGAGGGGGGGTGAATCAATCTTATCAAAAATTATTCCCTTCTAAAACTTAACTCTTTCAACACAAGAAAATCTACTTTTCCAGATCAAAAAACTTTTAAGCAGAATAGTAACAAAGAATGATATAATAGTTTTGATCCTTAACAACTTCAACACTTCTTGAACAATGAAAGATATAGAAATTCTACTTCTAACTAGATCAGCAGCAATGAGAAACAAAGAACACACACATACACAAGGAGAACAACAGATTTATGTGGAAAACCCAATGAGGGAAAAAACGCAGTGAGAGTTAACTCACAATATTAGGCTCATTTCCAAAAAAGACTTGTACGAAGGCTCACTACCTTACAGAAATATTCAAAAGACTTGTTGAATTGAAGACATGACTTTAGGAACAAGATATAGGGACTTGATGAGATTCACTATCTTAGAGAAGGATACAATATAATTTAGAGAGAATTGCAATGATTGTCGATACAATGCTCTATTGACTGAGGCATTATAGCACAATTTATCTTTCCTTTCACACACATTAGCACTATCACTATTGGATATCTAATAAAATTTTCACACACACTTCTTTTCACTTGTACACTTCTCCACACTATTGCATCCGAAATTATCTTGCATTTATATCCACCGCAACACTTCAAAGCTTCAATTAGGTTGACCACCAAAACATAATGTGGTCCTATCTAGAAGATAGAGAGGGCCAAAAACAATCATATCACTTCTTTCAATGTGATCCAAAACCATTTACATGCAAGTGCATATCAATCTAAGTTGACATCAAGGAACCTTGTGGATGAAATGTTAAAGCACATAACTAATCAACCCATAAACATACTTCTTATTAAATTAATATGATATGGTCCCAAGTGGGATAGGTCAAAACCCAAATATTATCACAACACATCTTCCACTACTTGTGTAGCCCCTCAAGCATCAGACACAAGCAAAGAAAAAAGCCGTGTCAACCAGATATCCACAAATAACCCAAAAATCCAACTCAAGACATGATGTGACATCAAACTGGACAAATAGCAACATTCAGATCACATGGAGATGTTCCTTGAACATCCAACAACACTTTCATACACTTATCTCATATTGTCATGCCACCAACAACCACCACAAATCAAACAATCCAACAAAAAACTGTATTCCAAAAACACAAAATGCTAAATCATGAGATATAACATTAACATATTAGCTTGCGGACCACTTCAACACATGAGATTGGAACTAAGACACTGCATAGACATTGAAAGCATATTCACCAAGCTATAGGAGTAGAGACATCAATACAAAGAAATGTGGAGCATTTCTCAGACCAATTTGGATAACCAACTTCATTACCAACCTTCAACAATTCACAGAGATCTCCTTGGCAACATAGGTGACCTAAAAAGATAGGAGTTCAAAATCTACAAAACACTGACATTGAATACCAAAATGCAAGACCAAAGCATCAACAATGGATGAATGCAGAGCATTCTCTTGGACAGACTTCACTACATCTTTCTAAACCAAAAACACTTGAGCAACTTGTGGAGGCCACAACTTCCTTTCAACAACATATACTTCATCAGGAACATTAGGAGAGAGAATAAGACATACTATAGACCTTTAGCAACATCTCTCCACTATCAGTCATGCTTCTAATCCTCATCTTAATATATTATTATGAAATGAACTCTACTAACCAAAATAATGCATTATTTGAACTTCAACAACTCTCCTTGATAAGTCATGACATCCAATCATGAACCTCAGCAATTCTTCTTTGATAAGGCATGACATCCAACCATGAACTTCACCGCCAATGTTAGCCCAGGCTAAAAATAACAATGACAACCAATAGAAAGGACTAACAACTTACTTCTCAAGTGTTGACATCAATGATAATCAACAATCATTGTTGACATTAATGACAACAATTTCCAACAATCTCCTTAGTGTTCACATCAATGAAAACAACTGCCAACAATATGAAGATCATATATGAAAATCCTCTATGAAAAGTGTTATTCCCACTATTAAGTATGAGTTTAATTTGAAAATAGGGAATTAAGATAGTCAATAATATAATTTGATAGTAAAGGGGAAACTAAATAGGAAGTGGTTAACCATTTATTCTAAATTTTCATGCCACATATTGAGGGACCTTGATATTTGAGCTTCTTGAAATTTTTATTTGTTGGATTCTTTTTTAAAGCAATCCATGTAAAAATGGCTACCTTTGGAATACAATTTTTTTTTTCAAAAAATATGTGTAGACCTATCACTCTTGAAAACTAAAATATCCCTTACCATATATCTCATTTTTTCTAAACAATTTCCTTATTTTACAAAAATCCATTTAGGGTTTAGGGTTTAGGGTTCATATTATCTTGAACTTCAATTCTGAAAAACCTTTCTTTCTATTTTACGTACTCGATTTAATATATTATATGGTTCTCTAGAATGCCTATGCTACTTATATCCTTCTAGACCCATTCTTCAATTTCTTCCCTGAGACTTTGTTTCAAATAGTCTCTCACCATGAATCACTAAGATACTTTTAGGATTTGCATTTCCTTTTTCATATCTTGGTTTTTAACCACCATTGGGTAACCATTCCATGAATCCTCCCAAAACAATGTTGATCAACCATCATTGATTTTCTACATTAGATGCTTAGTGATGATTTCTATACATGATAGTAGAAAATTCCATATTGGAGAACCTTTGTGTGAGCCATTGTAAAAATCTAGGAAGGGTCCATTGAGTCCAATTATTTATTTTGTAGGATTTTATCCTATTTAAGATGAGTCTTTACATATAGCCCCTAGATTAATTTAGATCCTAATACCTTATTTTGAAGTGGATTTTTCTTTAGACTTGTACCTCTACCCTCTTTTAGTTGACAAATAATGTCTTATGTAATCATATATTTCTCCCGCTCTCATTGCCTTGCCAAAAATAAATTATCATCCTTTGATCCAATCCATTGATTATTTTGGTTATTTTTAAACATGTCACTAAAAATATTGGGAGAGTATACTTGAACTTCTTGAGCATTAGAGTTATTTCAACTAAGGATGGCCATTTTCGTTTTCATGAGGCCATCTTGTTAGATTAGGTACCTAATTGTGGTTCCCATAATACAATTTCATAGTAATATTTGAAGAGGGAGACCCCTAGATATTTGCTTGGTAGTGATCCCAGTCTAAAACCCAAATATGATAGAATTTCCTTTCGCATGCTTAATCCTATGTTGTAGAAAGAAAAAAAATCAATTTTTTCATGTCTATATTTTTTCCAAATGATTTTGAATCATTTTCAATATTAGTTTTCTATTAGATGCACAGGAAAAATGAGAGGGGAGTTGGGGTGAATTAGTTGTATATTTTTAAAACATCAGAAACCCTCATTAACATTCAGATATGCATTAGTTCTTAAACCCTTATCCACCATTAAACCCTTAACATGCATTAATAGAATGTAAACATGTAAAGCAGTAATGCAAACACATTAAACACATAAGAACACTATATTTACATGGAAAACCTAAGAAGGGAAAAACCACAGTGAGGATTAGCTCACTAATATATGAATTGCAACACCAAAGATAATAAGGCTCACTACCTAGAAAGATTAAAAAAAAAAGGCTCACTAACAGTGGCTCACTACCAATTTGAACTTCTAATAATGCATCTCTCATATTCCAAAGGTATAGTTCCACTAAAGCACAAACAACACATCAAACAAACTGAAATGTAGACACCTCCTACTCACTACATTAGGAAGTCACAAGAATTAAGGCTCACACTCAAATCAACACACTTGATCACTTTTGTATATTTTGCATCACACACACTTTACACAATCCACACAACAATTCTCCTTGCATGTATTCCCTCCGTGACCTAAGCAATCTCAATTAGGTCAACCTTAATGAAATGTATACACCTCAACTATATAACACCAAATAGATCAACACAAATCACTTCCACAATATAAAGAAGTGAATCAAAACCATGCCACTACTTAATTGGGACCCAAATCTACACAAACACACTTCTCAACACTTCCTCAATCAACAATTATCCTTCATAATTAGTGCTAGCATGTTAGGTCATCCAAACCTATACTACCACCAACAAGCGACTCCAAACACACTTCTCAAGGTTTGAAAACATCTCATAGACCACACAACAACACTCCAAAATATTCATACATCTCAACATACTCCAACAGCATCAGAATATACTACACAACTACTGCAACCACCTAATACTCAAGAACACCTTCATTCTATGCAACCAGACATACTGGCACAAACATCCAACACACCAAACAACTTTGCAAAACAACTCAGCACTTGAAACTTCAAGGGAAGGTAGATATAAAAATTATAAGAACATTCCTAGATCTGCAACACCAAAAACTTCACTGCGGAGAAATACAGAGAAATCTCATTTCTCCTAGACAACACTACTTCACAGTTCACATACCGGTGAACACAACTTCAGCCACATGATCCAGAAACTAAAACTCTAGATGTAACAACTCATAAAACCTTTGATCATCAAGTCAAAACCGCATGAGCATAGCTACAATATAGAAGAAATGCAAAGCAAAACATTGAACACCACTATGACACAATAAAACTTTCTTTTATTCAAAAGCACTTGGAGACCAAGCATCACAAACACCAACTCAACATCTTCAACACTTTCTCAACATCTCAATGACACAAGAGGTTGATATCCACAAGAACTAACTCATCATTACTACATTAGAGGTCAACACTAGTGACAATACTAATGACAACATAATGCAACAACACACTTGAACACAATCGCTTCCTCAAGGGTTGACATCAATGCAAAAATTCTTTGTTGACATCAATGACAACACAAGTTTCCAACAATCTCCCCCTTTGTCATTGATGGCAACACCTGATATGAAAAACCATCAACAACAACCAAGCAACTTTGATCAACAACACATATTGCTCACCAATACATGTTGCTCCCCCTTACACAAGCATCTACTGTTTCCAACACTTTCTCTTTTACTATACTTCTCTCCCCCTTTCTTTGTATGGTTTTTCAACTAACTTTCTCTCCCTTTGACATCAATGGAAAATGACAACATATAGTTTCCTTTCTTTTACTCCTTTTTCATTACTTACCTATACCTAATCTCCCCCAAAGGCAACACTTGTAAGAGACAACAACTACACTCTCTTCATGTATACTCACTTTCTTGCACACTCCCCCTTAGGGGCACAAAATATGCTCCAATAGACTACACCAACCAACAATCATTACTACCTACTCCCCTTGGGAGGTAGCCTTCAACACTAGTCCAGGACCAAGAGATATATCTTGAAATGCTTCCCAAACAGATGCACACACTTATGCATCTAGTTGAAAGGAGGGGAAATAACCCCTAACTTCTCCCAAAGATACTCAAAAATATCTTTTGGAAGAGCCTTTGTGAAAATATCAACCTGATCCTTAGTAGGCACATACTCCAACTTCACCTCATTCTCTATAACTTTCTAATATGTTTTTTTCTTGAATGCATTACCAGATTCTTTGAAATATTGATTGCACTTGTATTGTCGCACATGATGGGAATAGGTTCATCATATGAAACTTTGATATCTTTCAATGTTTTCTTCATCCATAACACATGTGTGCAACATGATTTTGCTGCAATATATTTTGCTTCTATAGTAGATAATTATATTGAATCTTACTTCTTACTTAGGCATGAAACAAACCTACTTCCAAGAAAGAAAGCACCGCCACACTTTTCCTATCATCTACAATCCAACTTAATCTACATTTGTATATGGACTCAAGGAGAAATCGGCATCCTTAAGATACCACAAACCATAATCCAGAGTGCCCTTCAAAATCTAAATATCCTCTTTTATTGTTGCAACATGAGATTCTTAATTGGGATCTTCTTGAAAACTAGCCACAAGACAAACTGAATGCATTATATCCAGTCTAGTAGCAGTAAGATATAATAGTCCACCAATCATTGATCTATAGTTGCTATGATCTATCTTAGGAGATTCACCATTCTTGCTCAACTTACAACCAATAACCATATGAGTACATATTGGTCTAGATTCATCCATTCCAAACTTCTTTAACAATTCCTTAACATACTTAAACTGTGATATGAATATATGTTTCCTTGATTGACTGATCTACAAACCAAGGAAGAAATTCATCTCCCCACATATTGACATCTCAAATTATTTTTGCATTTCCTCTGCAAACTTCTTGCACATATCTTCATTTCCTCTAAATATTATGTCATCAACATATACTACCACAGTTAAGATTTTATCTCCTTCAACTTTTAAATACAGATTTTTATCTACAATACCTTTTATGAATCCTTGTTGTAACAAGTACTTGTCTAACCTTGCATAGCAAGCTCTGGAAGCTTGCTTCAATCCATATAATTCTTTTTTCAACCTATAGACCATGTTTTCATCTTTTGACAATTGAAAAACTTCTAGTTGTTCAATAAATACTTCTTCCAACTCACCATTCAAGAATGTAGACTTCACATCCATCTGATATAGTTTGAAATCTTTACGTGTTGCAAAAGCTAGAAACATCCTAATAGCTTCCATTCTTGCAATTGGGGCAAACTTTTCCTCAAATTATATACCTTCAACTTGTGAGTAACCTTTACACAAAAGTCTATCCTTGTTCCTGACAACTTTTCCATCTTCATTCAACTTGCTCCAGAATACCCACTTAGTACCAATCGCATTCTTATTTGTTGGTCTTGGGAAAAATCTGCTAAGAAAGAAGGGATGTAAAATTATGTGAAGAGAGTATTAGGCCTATCAAAGTTTCCTTGATGAGTATACCAACTTCTAAGAAAAAATATTACTTTTAAGGGCTCCATTTCTTCCTAGATCAAGATCTAACCTCAATGGAAGAAGAGGCTAAATAGTGGAATTGGACAAAGTAAGAGCAATGAGGGGTGAAGGTTAAAGGATGTGGTTGCAAAATGGAAAATCCATTCTCACCAATGGATTATCCCAAAACACAACACAATTTAAGAGCAACAAAGGTAACAATGGAAACAAAGAATATAACAAAGCAATAATGGGTGAAGAAAGGTAAAAAATATTATTTGGTCCTTTGGCCTCAATGAAAATAACAAGTATCCCACCCAAGAGTGCTTATAACTAGTGTGTTGGAATTGTATAGGTTACCCATGGAGAAGGGGACTTTGGTAAGGGTGTGTAGCTAATAGAAGGCGTAATATGTCTCATGAAAAATCTTGAGCATGATGGGTAAAAGATACCTACTTTTAAAGGATACATTAAATTTACAATTTGGAATGATGTGGTTAGAAATAGCAAGGGGTAAAGTGGCATAATGGTATTAAGAAAAGAAGCAGTGGGGAAGAAACATTTAGTTGAAGAAAGACTCAAATAATTAATACATTTGGTATTTTTTTTAAGAATGGAAGGCACACAAGAATCAGAGCATGTTATTTTTCCCCTTAGTTATAAAAACTATACCAAAAAATGGGTAGAATGTAAAGACACTTTTGTAATATTAAAAAATGATATTTCATCTTTCTCACAACATGGATAAGTTCTATTAGGTGAATTTAATACAAGGATAGCTAATGAACACACTAGAATCTTATGTAGCTAAGTAGTAGATCTAACCAATTCAAAACTCTTAACTTCAACTCAAAATATCAGATCATGTAACTTGAATCTTCACTACTACTAATCAAGCATTGAGCACACATTCACACAATTGAACACTAGAAATACGTGGAAACCCAAGACAGGAAAAACCATAGTGAGAATAGTGGCTTGGATCTACTGTCCAAATCTAGTTTCACAAAGAAGAAATGTACAAGTGAATTTTACAATATGAAGTAGGCACCAACCTACTAGAGACACCAATCCCCTAATGTATTTGTAAGCAACAACCTATTGGAGATAACAATCCCCAATACATTGAATTGAGCACCAACTCTACAAGTAGAACACTAGTTCTACTAGAATACGCAGATAAAGCTTGTAGATCTACAATACAATAGAACACACCTCATACACATGTTAGAGTTGCTTTAGACACTTCCACACTTCAAATTGTATTATGATGTTATTGCACAATCCAGAATACAATCCTCTAGCTTTGCAAGATAATCTCTTTGTTTAATCACCACCTTCTCTTCAATTTATGCTTTGTAACTCATTATGCTTCACTTTGCACATTTGTGCACTAAGGAATATATACATGACATTGCATTATCACTCTTCTATGTTAGCTAGGGATCTGTAAATAACTAGGATGACATAAGGTGGACCTAAATTCAAATTACATGAAACATGTAATAAGTCAGTCCAAAATCAAATATTGTTGCCACCAAAAGAACATATTATCGTGCACTACCATAGGAACCCTAATCAAGTCCTATCCTAACACCACACACAATATTTGAATACTACATGCAACTAGCTATTACCGCACAGGCCTCAAACACTAACAAGTTGATAGACAGGCACAAAGAACCTTCATCACTTTAATAATTTTGCATTTTGAACATATCCTCTGGAAACTCAAGAATATGATCGAACAAGTGTAGACATACTCTCCTCTTAAACTATAGAGCCAAACTAGACCTCTAAAAGAAATGTTGACCATAATTGTATTGCTAGAGAAATCTCTTTTCCCTGAGAAATTGAACTGAAACATTTTGGTACAAACATTTGGATCAATTCTATCATAGTGAATAGATGGATGCATGATATTCCTAATGCATAGCATGATTTCGGACCACGGACACTTCAATATAACTAGTAACATATATTTCTACAAATCTTTACAACTCAAAATGATATGACAGTACAATTACCAACATAGAAAGGTATGATAATGTAGATACCTTAAAATGTCATGAGTATCTCACACATCCTAATTTCACTATTAAAATCATTTCTCTCATAATTCACCTATTTCATCTATTTAATTAAACAATATCCAATTATTTAGTTAAATTCACCCTTTTCTCTTATTAATCGACTAATTAATTTTATTTGATTAATTCATCATAATTCATATCATTTTCTTCCTCTCTTGATTAAATAATGTCAAATTATTTAAAATAAATGTCATTTTCCCTCCCCTTGATTAAATAATTCTCAATTATTTAATTAAAACTCCTAATTCTTCTAGGGTTTTTGCCCTACAACTAGATTTTCTTGCCTTGTATCTAGCCATGGTCACTTCATCAACCTCCTAGGACTTGTTTTTGTTCTTTGTTCAACACAACCACTCCCGTGAATTTTTCGCGACCTCAATCTGAAAGTCAATTTTCCTGCTCGATCTCTCAAGGGGGCAACATACTAGCATTCTTTCGTTCATTGGGGCATAGTGGGGTATTTGAAAAATCAAAAAAAATTAAATTTTCTTTTGAGCAATATTAGTTCTTTAGAGCAACGCAATAGGTACTTTGCTTCAAAGAAGGGAGAAATATAGACACCTTAAAATGTCTTAAGTATATTGCACATCCTAATTCCACTTATTAACATCATTTCTCTCATAATTCACCCTATTCTCCTATTAATCAAATAATTAATTTTATTTGATTAATTCATCACATTCATAATAATTTCTTCCTCTCTTGATTAAATAATGATAAATTATTTAATTAAATGTCATTTTCTCTCCTTGATTAAATAATTCTCAATTATTTAATTAAATCTCCTAATTCTTCTATCTTGCACAATTAAATGGTTTTCTAAATTGTTTAATTTATTAATTTTCCTCCAATCCTCCAACTTGCATAAAGAATATTCTCATGAAATATTCCATTTTTAAATTCAAATTCTTCCCTCCACATGAATAATATCTCCAACATATTTTCTAAAATTAAAGGATTTATTGAATCCTCATGGATTATTGACCCTTAATCCATCCATTGATCCACACTCACATCCTTAATTCAATTTCATCTCTTGATTAGTATTTTGAATCCTCACCATGATAAATATTTCAAAAGTAAATAAATACCAACCCTTTTACATGAAAAAGGATTCACAACATTTATGCATCCTTACTCTCTTGAATTGATTACTCACCTTTGATAAATTTGAGAATCCCTCTTTTGTGAATCATCCTCATTCATCTACCAAGCTTTTACAACAATATGGATTAGGAAAATTTGAGCAATCCACATCCATATCACTCCAACTTTTAATTCAAATCCATAATGGGATTGGCGGTTTGTTTGTTAGTGTATTCAATTGTTTAGAATTTAGATTTCTTTCATGTTAATTGGATCATTTTAGTAATGTTTACTAAATTTCATTGATTATGGCTCTAATTGATCAATATATTTCTTGAATTTAGTTTAATTTCATTGTTAATTAATCACTTAAGTTTACCATATGATAGATAGAACAACTCCTAAAAGGATAGTACCACATCTAATCATATATTTTGATATACTTTGACATCAATGAAAACCGTTTTTCAACAATCTCATCCTTTATCAAATTGATGGAAAACAACAAAATACTAGCCACACACGAAGACAAATTTGTGTCTTCTCCCCACTGAGTTCTTAATTCTCCCCTCAGAGGATATAACATTTTGAGTTTCACTTTCTCCTCCTTTGATGTCAATAGAAAATATCAACCAATTCAATGGATTTTCTATCCTCATAAATCAATTCTTCAAGCAACAAGACCACAACTTCAAATGTGGAGAAATGCAAAGCATTTCTCTAAACCTCCCTAACTGTAGTAACCTAGTCTTTGGTTTGCAGGTTTTAGAAATACCTACCTTAACATATTTGTTTTGAAAATAGGAATATACAACTTCTCAATTGCCTCTATCAAAATTTAAAAATTCAAGGCCATAGATTCAAATGAGGAGGAATGTGGAGCATTCTCCAGATCTTCAGAGAAAAGCCCCCTAAGTCCATACCACACTACTTTTGAAAAACATTATGTAAGACCATCAAGCCTTCTTGCAACAAGGAGACCAAGCCACCCCTCAACATGTACTTCCTCTTGATTGAAGAGGAGGGAGCAAAAACTCTTGGCTTTTGCCAGATAAATTCAAAAGTCTCCTTAGGAAGAGGTTTTGTGAAAATGTTTGCCACTTGCTCCTTTGTCTCAACATACTCCAACTTCACCTCCTTTTTTGCAACCTTCTCTCTTAGAAAATGATACTTGATTGCAATGTGCTTTTCCCTTGAGTGAATTACCAGATTCTTTGAAAATTTTATGGCACTGGTGTTATCACAAAGAATAGAGATAGGTTCATCAAACTCAATCTTCATCTCCTTCAAATTCTACTTCATCCACAATACTTGAGTGTAACATGAGGCTACTGCAATGTATTATGCTTCTATTGTAGACAATGAAACTAATAACTATTTCTTGCATAACTTGGACACCAAACTATCGCCAAGAAAGAAAACTCCACCACTTGTGTTCTTTTGTGCATCCATGCTTCTTTCCCAATCCGTATCTGTGTATATAGTTAGATTGAAATTTCCACTCTTTAGATACCATAACTTAGAATCCATTGTAGCCTTCAGATATTTGAATATTCTCTTTACTACTTTGACATAAGTTTATTTAGGTGCAACCTAAAATCTAGCTACCATCCCAACTACTTGTATTATATCTAGTCTAGATATTATCACATATAACAAACTACCAATCATAGATCTATACAAGGTTTGGTTTGTTAGAGTAGATTCATCATCTTTACTTAGCTTACATCTGGTAACCATAAGTGTACCCACCAGTTTGCAATCCTCCATCCTAAACTTACTTAGAATATCCTTTATGTACTTTTTCTGAGAAATAAATATGCATTTTTCTAATTGTACAATCTGCAACCCAAGAAAAAAAGATAATTCACCTAGCATTGACATTTCAAACTCACTCTGCATTTCCTTTTGAAACACCTTGCACATGTCAAAACTGCTACCACCAAAGATGATATCCTCTACATAGACCACGACTATCAACAGTTGATCACCTTTTGTTATTATGTACAAATTACAATATGTATTTCTTCTCTAGAACCCTTGTTGCTGCAAGTATCCATCCAACCTTGAATACCAAGCTCAAGGAGCTTGTTTGAGTCTATAAAGAGCCTTCTTCAATCTAAAAACATAATCCAAATTGTCTATACATTGAAACCCTTATGAGTTCAATGGAAACCTCTTCTTCTAGTTTTCCATTCAAAGATGCTAACTTAACATCCATCTGGTATGCATTGAAATTCTTGAATGTTGAAAGAGTTAAAAACATCTTGATTGCTTCCATACTTGCTACCAGAGCAAATGTCTCTTCAAAATCTATTCCTTAAACTTGAGCATACCCTTTACACACAAGTGTATCCTTTTTCCTAATCACTTCACCATCCTCATTTAGCTTGTTTCAAAAAACCTACTTCATTCCAATCACATTCTTGCCTTTAGGTCTTGGGACTAGTTTCCAAGTTTCATTTTCTTGATCTAATTCAATTCTTCCTCCATAGCTTCTACCCAACTTATCTCTTTGCTTTCTTTCTTATAGGATTTTGGTTCTATCTTTGATAGTAGTGCAAAATGTACTTGCTCATTTTACTTCTCAATTCTCCTCCAGGTCTAAAACCCACTATCTTTATCTCCTATAATCTAGTCTTTAGAGTGATTCTTTTGAACATACTTTACCAAAGTCTTTGTAACAAACTTTGAATCTTCATCAAAGCTACAAATTGGTTCTTCATCATCTTCTACTTTGAGAGTACCAACAGAATGAATTGTTTCATCAACTCTTACATTTTCACTTTCCACAATCTTCTTTAGCCTTTGGTTGTAACATTTGTATGCTTTACTTGTCATAGAGTAACCAAGTAAAATGCCTTCATCATATCTAGAATCATATTTACCCAAATGTTCTTCATCCCTTTTGATATAGCATTTGCTTCCAAATATTCTGAGATGTCTTACTAAATTCAACCTTCCTCTCCACAACTCATATGATGTTTTGTCAATCTTTCGTTTGATTTGATCTATGTTCAAAATAACACTACAATTTGAACTGCTTCTCTCCAATACATATCTGGTAAATTTTCTTGACTCAACATTGTTCTTTCCATCTCATATACATTCTAGTTCTTCATTTTTGCAAATCCATTTTTCTACAGAGTCCTAGGAGAAAAAAATTCCTTTCTATCCCATGTTCTTCATAGAATTTTCCATACCAGTCAGAAGTGAATCGTCCACCTCTATCTTATCTCAAAATTTTGATTATTCTTCTAGTTTCATTCTCAACTAGTGCCTTGAAAGCTTTAAACTTCTCAAATGCTTCTAAATTCTCTTTTAGAAAAGTAACCCAATTCATTCCAGTGTAATCATCAATAAGCATCATGAAATACCTATCTCCTTGTAGAATATTTGTCCTCATACATCCGCATAGATTTGTATGGATCAAATCTAAAGGTTTTGATGTAGAATACTCCTTAGTAGGAAATCTACTTTTTATCTATTTTCCTTCATGACATGGTTTGTAGCTAGTAGATTGAGGCTTCTTAATCTTTGGTATATCCCAAACCATTCCTCTTGAGCTAATCTTTATAATTTCATAAGAAATAATATGTCCAACCTTTTGTGCCAAAGCCAACTCTCTTCTCTTTGCACAGTAAGACAATTTTGTCCATTAAACTCGCTGAGATGATATTTTTCATTGTCTATCCTGCTTCCTTTCGCAATCAATTCTCTAGTACTTGATTTCTCGATTTCACAGCCCTCGACACTAAAGGATAGCTTATAACCTTTACCACACATCTGACTTACACTTAAAATATTATTTTTTAGTCCTTCAACATACAAAACATCTTGTGTCTTTGTCCTACCACCATCAAGACTCAAAGTACCCTTATTGATGATTTTGGAAATATAATTATTTCCAAGAGTCATAGAACCTCCTTCAAATTTCTTGGAATTCATGAAATTACTTTTATCTCTAGTCATGTGGCTCGAACATCCATTGTCTATGATCCACAAATTGTTCTCTTTCTGAGCATGTACAGTATTTTGTGCAATCATTGATTTCTCTAAATTTTTCTCTTCTTAAACCTTCTTCTAGAATTTATTTGATCCATGAATTCTACATTATGATCCTTTTCTTCTTGTTTCCAACAAAGGACTCACAAAATTTCTTTTGTAATTCCTAGCAATGTTTCCAAAATTATTGCATTTGTAGTAAATGATATTAAAATTGTACATAGGTACAAATGCATTATTGCTAAAAAAGTTATTTCTTCTTATCATAACTTTTCTATAGTCCATAGCCTTATGAACAAAATTATTACAATTAAAAAAATAACCGAAAAAAGAGTAATTGAACATGGTGTTGTATCCTTGTCTTTTAGATCTCCTGTTCTTCTTTTGAACTTCAATAAATCCATCATTTTATCTCTTTCCTTCATCCCTTGCAATAACCCTTTCAAACTTTGTAGTTCTAGAACCAATCACTTTCAGACTCACTTTAGCGGACTTCTCTGACTAATCTGTCACTTTTATTTCAAGCTTCTCACAGTCCTTGTCCCTTGACAAAAAAATTTTGGTTAAAACTTCTTCAATCCTTTTTGCTTCTTTTTCATGGGTCTTTAGATCAATAACCATATTCTTTGCTTTCTCTAAATCCATAGATATATTTTCTTTATACTTCACTTCTTTTGCAATTATCTTCTTCAGTCTCTTAATCTCTTTTCCAATATATAAAAATTCTTCCACAAGATCTACTTCATCTTCATTATTCCCATAATCCATTTATGTATCTTCTTCATTAGTTTCAAAAGCCATGAATACAACTTTTTCCTTTTCATCTCTAGAGATATCTTCATCTTCTTCATCAGTAGAGTAGCCTTCCTCATTAGTGTACAAACTCTTTTGTTTCCTTTGACCTTTATCCCTTCTCTGAAATGATTTATTTCCATACTTTTGCTCAAAATTGTTAGAATGAACACTTAGCCATAAAATGTCCTACTTCACTACAATTAAAAAACTTAAAAGGTAACTTTCCTTTATACTTACCTAAACCTCTTTATAGCTTTCTAAAGATATTGGCTTCCTCTGGATTTGATCCAATATCAGAATTTGGATCAACTTTCTTCTTAGATACTTTGAATTTCACCTCTTTCCTTATAGAATCCTCACTTTTAAATCTCATTTCAAAAGTAGTTAGAATTCCATGTAGCTCAGTCGTCTTCAAAACATTTAGACCCTTAGCTTCTTCAATTGTAGAGACTTTAGAATCAAACCTTCTAGGAAGAGATTTGGGTACCTTTTTCACAACATTCTTTTCTTGCAATTCCTCAACAAGACCTTGAATAGAGTAGACAACTTCATCAACCCAGATTAGGAATGTGGCAATATTTTCATCTTCTTTCATAATCAGGCTTTCAAACTGAGATCTATGAGTTTGCAACTTTTCCTCTTTAATTATTTCATCACCTTTATAAATGATATGTAATTTTTAGCATACTTCCTTTATTGTTTTGCACTACATCACTTTCACAAATCGAAGTTAGTCAATCCACATAAAATAGCATTCCTTACCTTAGCATTAGTTTCACAAGCCTTCTTTTCAGCTTGATCCCTAGGAGGGATTTTAGGAATCTCATAATCCCTCTATAACTAACATCTAGATATCAAGTCCTAAAGCCATCAAGCAGGATCCACTGTTTTGCACTGCATCACTTTCACAAATCAAAGTTAGTCAATCCACATAAAATAGCATTCCTTGCCTTAGCATTAGTTTCACAAGCCTTCTTTTCGACTTGATCCCTAGGAGGGATTTTAGGAATCTCATAATCCCTCTATAACTGACATCTAGATATCAAGTCCTAAAGCCATCCTAACCTTTCAAAATGCATAATTGGATCCATCAAAAAGTGGTGATTTATTTGCAAAAAATCCTTCCTAAGCAACTAAGTGTGCCACCCCAGAACTAAGTTATTAGGCTTCTTCAAAAGAACTTGGCTCTAATACCAATTGAAGGGAACACAATCTACTGAGAGGGGTTGAATGATTAGATCTAACTAATTCAAAACTCTTAACTTTAAGTCAAAATATTAGATCATGCAACTCGAATCTTCACTACTACTAATCAAGCATTGAGCACACATTCACACAATTGAACACTAGACATACTTGGAAAACCAAGATGAGAAAAACCACGACGAGAATAGATGCTTGGATCTATTGTCCAAATCCAACCTCACAAAGTATAAATATATAAGTGAATTTAATAATATGAAGTAGGAACCAACCTACTAGAGACACCAATCCCCTAATGTATTCGTAGGCACCAAACTACTGGAGACAACAATCCCCAATACATTGAACTAATCACCAACTCTACAAGTAGAACACCAGTTCTACCAAAATACAGAAATAAAGCTTGTGGATTTACAATGCAGTAGAACACACCTCATATAAATTCCAGAGTTAAATATTCCACACATCAAATGACCTTTTGATGTTACCACACAATTTGGAATGCAACTCGCTAGCTTCACAAGATAATTTCCTTGTATAATCACCACATTCTCTTTAATTTACACTTTATGGCTCATTATGGTTCACTTTGTGCATCCGTACAACAGAGGAATATATGCATGGCATCACATTATCACTCTTCTATATCACCAGGGACCTGTAAATAACCAGGATGACATAAGGTGGACTTGAATTCAAATTACATGAAACATGTAACAGTTTAGTCCAAATTTCAATTTATTGCCGCCAAAAGAACATGATGATGTGCACTACCATAGGAACCTTAATTAGGTCATATCCTAACACCACACACAATATTTGAATACCACACACAACTAGCTATTATTGCATAGGCCTCAAACACTAACAAGTTGAGAAACAAACACAAAGAACCTTCTATCACTTGAATCTTTTTGCATGTTGAACATATCCTTTGAAAACTTAGGAATATGATTGAACAAGTGTAGACATACTCTCCTCTTAAACTGCAAAGCCAAACTCACCCTCTAAAAGAAATGTTGATCATAATTGTATTGCCAAAGAAGTCTATTTACCTTGAGAAATTGAACTGAAACATTCTGGTATAGACTTTCGGATAAATTTTATCATATTGAATAGATGAATGCATGATATCCCTAATACACAACATGCTTCTGGACCACAAACACTTCAATATAAATAGTAAAATATATTTTTACAAATCTCTACAACTCAAAATGATATGAAAATACAATTACCAACATAGAAAGGTATGATAGAACAACTCTTGAAAAGATAGTGCTACCTCTAATCATATATTTTGATATTCTTTGACATCAATGACAATCTTTGTTCAACATGAATATGCAAAATAATTGTATGAACATGATTGAGGGATTGAATCCCCCTGGGGTCAATAAGACAGTCAAAATATAAACTTTACAAGAGGTTAAGGAAGGTATTAATAAATCAGGTGCAAGAAAGGCTAAGGACATGGTTGAGATTTAGGATGAATACTTGAAATGGGGGATGAAAATCCTTACTCAGATTATGAAAATATTCATCATCATCCAACATGGGTTCCCAAGAGATTGGGTTACCAACTTAGCAATATCCCTCTATAAATGTGAAGATGTTAACAATCCTTCCAACTATTTGATCATCATGATCAATCCTTTATTTATAAAATTGTTTGGTAGCATGGTTGAGCATAACATCAACAAGTAGACAAAATAAAAAGAAAAGAGAGAAAAAGGGAAAGCAAGGTTCAAACCAAAACACTCAACAATTGATCACATAACCACTTTGAGGCATATCATTGAAAAATTCTAGAACGAGAAAGAGGAAGCTTGTTGTTGTTTTGTCAATTTCAAAAATTCTTTCAACACAATTCCTAAGAATAAGTTATGGTGTATAATAAAGGATGATGTTATCCCAATCCAATTTAGACTGGTTGTTCATATGCATTATAAAGAGATTTAGGTAAAAATTAGAATTCAAGTAGGTCCATTAGAAAGTTTTAGAAGTCATATTGGAGTTACGCAAGGTCGCCCATTATCCCCTACACTCTTTGCCCTTTAGAAGTTATGTGGGTATGCAAGTTAATACTAGTAAGCCCAAGATCATGATCTTCTCTGACAGAAAGAAAAAGAATCAATTCAACTTTAATTTTGAAAAAATTTAGAGGAAGTAATGCAATATAAATACCAAATTAATATAGATAGAGAGAATCTAAAAAATTCATGATCACAAGTAAATTCAAGTTAAGAATGTCAATCATCTATGAGATTCTTCTAGCCAAAAGATGTGCAATTCTTACTGAAGTCATTGCTATGGTGCATCTTTTGAGATATCTAAGAAAATTTGAGTAGATGGAAGCAAATTGTTGGCCTAGTTTTGTCTTTAAAGTTATCTTGAGCAAAATAAAGAAGTCATGGATGTAACAAAAATTTAAGTCGCTGAACAAATGACACATTCACTTGCTATTTTCCCTAATAATGATAAAGAAATAAAGACATTTGTCTTAGATAAGTTCTTTAAGTCTATGTGGATTTAACTCTACTTCGAACTATCAATAAAGGCCTTTTAGATGCCAATATTTCTTGGCAATCAAAGATTCCCATTACCTAGTTGAGTACTAACTTGCATTGTCTTTGGTGTGAAACAAGTAGATGGAAAATACCAAAGGAGGTATGTAAAGAGAGGTCTTGTGTCTTTAGCATAGTTGAGATAGTATAAATAGAAAATTAACACTTTATATTAGATTGTAAAGCATACAAAGACATCAATATCAAGTATGTAAGTGTATAGGAGTGAATTTGCACCCCTTACGCAAATTCCCCTTTTACACATCCTCGCCTTAGAAAACCAAATCCAAAGGTGAAATTCCATATCAGCTAGCTAATTTCCTTTCACTTGGTATATGTCTATTGTGTTGGTAGAAGAATATTTTTCAAGGATGCCTATGTGATGCACTTATGTCCCTAACCAATTCCTGCATCTAAATTTGGCAGATGCATTACACTTCCTATTTGGAATGATTTGTAACATCCCTCTTCAACCAACCGACCACAAAAACGGCAGATTCTTCCCTCTTCTCCTTGAAATTCATCCATTCTTCATTCAACTCATCTCTTTTTGCAATCTCCAAGCATTCACTTCATCCTTCTTTGCATTTTCTAAGCACTTCCAACATTCTCAACACTCCATTGTAGCAACAACACTCCATCAAGTCCGTAAAGCAAGTGTGAGGCAAGCCATTGCAACAGGGGCTTGAGGTTTTGCAAAACCTCCCTTCATCGCAGTCGAGGTTGTGGTTATTGTTCAAGCCTATTTTCTCCATCATTGGCTAGTGAGCTCTTGGTGGAGGTGGTAATGTTTCGCTCCTCTCCTTTACAATTTGGTTGAGTAGCTATATACTATTTTGTAGTGTTATTTGCATTCCTTCTTTCTTTACTTCTTTATCATACATTTCTTTATTGTTTCTATTTGGCTGTCCATGGAGGTGAAAACACCAAAACGGGGGGTCTAACTAAGGCAAGTCCCTATACAGCCCCAACAAATTTCCCCTATTTCTTGTGTGGAGTTGGTTGTGCTTCTGGAGCTAGCTAGCGAATTGGAAACTTCGTGAGATTATCTCTGTCACTATCCTATCTTGAAACCTTTGGGGGGGCCTATGAGAATGTCATTTATTGCATGTGATGGCCTCTTTCCTGCATCGACCTTTCCCCTTTGTGTAGACAGTGAGAAGTGGTATTGGCATAACCTTCACCTCATAGGATCTGTTGATGGGTTTTAATAGGGAACCATCTCCTCTCTACATCCCTGCGCGAATCAACAGAAACATAATAGCAGGTGTTCTCATTGATTTGACATCTCAAGTAAACATCATAATTGAGGAGATCATGCTAATCAAATTTTTGCATAAATATGGGTATGATGCACCTGTGAGGATGATTTGCACACAAGAAAAACTTTATGTCCCTCCTTTGGGTAGTATTGTCTTGTTGGTTTTGGTTGGATGTAAATTCGTGAATATTTTGTTCGACATAATCCCTAGATCTGAACTCTTTAGAGTGAAGTTGGGTATCCCTTGGTTAGTAGCTATGAATGCAATACCCTCTATTGTGCATAAATTTTTAAAATTTACCCACGAGGGTTTCGTGCATGTAATTCATGACACCGGTTACAAACCTTTGGTTGCTCATGGTAGTTACTCCTTGGATTACTCTTGAACTACGCTTGTTGGTCCTCTTCCACCTAGGAAGGACCTCTTGTATTGGACTTATCAAAATTACAAGAGAGGGCACTTAACACCGAGAGTGAGATACCCTCCATCGCCTTATGCTATCTCACATAGGGCTTGCTTAAAACATGCAATGATGCCACCAAGGCATGTAGAAGGGAAGAAGAGAAGCGGTCCTGAGATCCTCCTTCTTCCTCTTTTTTTGTTTAGCCTGACGCTTTCTCTCACCCTACTGTGGTGCTATCAGATTCCACTCTGCGTTTACAAGAGAATCCTATGGTGCCTGGTTGGCGAAATCCCAAGCATCTCGCATTTGATATTCTTGTGTTGCTCAGGGAGCCTAGGCCTGTTCGGTATAATAGGAAGAAAGATATGCATGGGGAATCTTCTATGTCTCAGCCTCTGCGGCCTCCTACCACTTCTACTCCCAAGGCACTAAATGGGAAGAAGCCCATTGTTGAGGTGTTAGAGCCGACACCCCCCCCGCTACTTCTCAACTTGCTACTCCTGCTCCCATTTAGGAGCCTATCCCTTCATTGGAAACAGTTGTGGAGGACACTCCCATGGCTGAGCAGGAGCCTTCTGCTCCTTCGCAACCTCTGGTCTCTAGCTCAAAGATTCATAGAAACCACTTTGCGCATGAACGCAAGCACTGATGAAAGGCTCTCGTGACTAAGCAAGCCACTTTGTAGAATAAGGAAGAGGAGTCAATCACCCCTACTTCAAGGCCTCCTACCATGTCCTCTCTCCTCCCCTCTACTTTCATTCAATCAAGCTTTGTCTCGCTTCGAGCTTTCACTGTGAGTACAAATACACCTAACCCTCAAAAGGTGCAGGTGTTCATCACTCCTTCAATGGAGCTTCCCTTGTTGACATCCCTTCTAGATGTCTTTCCTTTCCTAAAACCCGTAGATATGTCGAACACTTCAGTGGTATCTGTTGTGGTTTTCTCCTCCTCCTCCTCTGTACCTCTTATCTTGTCTGTGGGGAGTTCAAATCCCCGATGAAGTAGAAGGTAGAGGGTGGTCCTTCCAGTAATAGAGGACGTAAGAGGATCCCACCTTCTTTGAAAGGTGGTCCCATGCTGACTTGTTCTATATTAGTAACGAAACTAGTCTCGGCTTCCCTTAAGTTTGTCACTGCTCACGAGTCACTTAGTGAGCCTAGCGATGAACCTCAAACATAACTTTTCCCATCCATTAAGGTACGATATGTCACTCCAATGAAGTGCATGTTTAACTCTTTGGATGAATTTTTGGCCTTGTCAGCAATTTTCGTGAAATCATTGACCATAGCTCCACAAGAGCCAAGTGGAAGAGACCTTGTAGGGCCTTCTTCCTTAGCCCTTGTTGCGGGAGGGTTGAAAGCTCCTACTCTTAACATCCCACCACTACGGGCTCATCCTCCTTCCCCCTATGATGATCTAGAGTGGGAAGTGGATGACCTCTAGGTCGATCAATGTCAGGGGGAGGCCTCTTCTTTATCGTTAGATTAGATATGTGTGTGTATTGTGATGTGTTCCCCTATGATCATGCTATGTGTTCCTGGATGACCCTTGTCACCCTTGTTTGTGCTTGGATACAGGAGTGGTTTTTGTGTTGTAAACCTTCTTCTATTTGTATCATCATTCTTCCATGTGTTTGTGATTCACTTTCAGTAAATTGGGGACGATGCAAAGTGTTGGGGGAATTTAGGCTTCCCTTCCATGTTGACCCAATATTTTATTTTTACTTTGTCTTCTCGTGCATTCTTCATATGGTCTAATATAGTAGGGGGTTGATGATAGCTCATTTTATATACTAGTACTATACTTATATATATATATGAGCAGCTTTGACCCTGAAATATCAAATCACCCCCATGTCTCTTATTTGCTATCTTGTTTTTTCTCTTTCGCTCTTTTCTTATCTTTCTCTCTTCTTTGTTTGAGTTTTCCCTTTCATGTGTGACAATTCCATTTCTATGGCACTCTGATTTTCAGAAAATGTATTTGTTGCCAATGAATCTTTTCTCAAGAATCTTTGCAAGCTTTTTCAAAAAATTGCATTCTTGACTTGAACCTAACAAAATGTTTTTCCTTCATCATGGGTTCGTAAAGAAATAACTTGAGACCTTTTCCTTCAAGGAGGGAACAACTTTGACCTTCCCCTCCCAAGGGGGCAACTTCTTCCTTTCGAATTCCTTGATGAAGTGAACACCTTTTGAAATGATTCCTTGATGATGAATTGATTTGAGAAAAAATATCTCTTCCACACTTTCAAACAACGCGTCCTTTGAGTGGACCCCTTTCTTCACAACGGGTTCCCGAGGGACCCCTTTGAAAGCTTTCCAATCTATCGATGGTCTACATGATTTTCCGCTTACTTGCATGTGTGGTCGCTTTTGGACATGTTCTATCTGCGATTAACCATTTCGTTTTGTAGGTGTGCCTATGATTTTCCAATCTATCGATGGTCTACATGATTTTTCGCTTACTTGCATGTGTGGCCGCTTTTGGACATGTTCTATCTGTGATTAACCATGTTGCTTTCTGACATTACGAAGTCTCCCTTCCTTGGGTTTCCTCCATGTGATAGATCTTAGGGGATACCTCCCTACAGATTTGCAGAATTGTAGGGAACTTTTGAGCTTCCTCCATGTGAGAGATCTTGGGGGTCACTCTCTTGTAGGTCTGTGGATCTATAAGGAGCTTTGTCTAGGTTTCCTTCATGTGAGATATCTTGGAGGACACCTTCCCTACAAGTCTGTAGGCTTGTAGGGCACTTTTTTTGGGTTTCCTTCATGTAAGAGATCTTGGAGGACACCTTCCATGCAGGTTTGCGGGTCTGTGCAACACTTTTTCAGAGGTTTCCTTCATGTGAGAGATCTTGGAGGACACCTTCCTTGCAAGTTTGTGGGTCTATGAGGCACTTTTTCTAGGATTTCCTTCATCTAAGAGATCTTGAAGGACACCTTCATTGCAATTCTATGGGCTTGTAAGACACTTTCAATCTACAACTTCATAGTTTTACGAGGCTATGGAATCTTTTTCCTACCTTGTGCTTTCGAGCTCGCCAAAATGTTGTCTGCTTCCTTGATGGTTTAGGTATAAATTTCTAACCCTATTCACTCTTCAATCTACTTTGCTAAATCACTCATCAGTATTTGTGCTCGCTAAAGTGGGGGAAAAATGTATAGGAGCGAATTTGCACCCCTTATGAAAATTCCCCTTTTACACATCCTCACCTTAGAAAACCTAATCCAAAGGTGAAATTCCACATCAGCTGGCTAATTTCCTTCCACTTGGCATCTATCTATTGTGTCGGTAGAAGAATATTTTTCGGGGATGCCCATGCGGCATTATAACGTACTAACCCTTTCATGAAGTAAAAATTTCTTAATTTTACACCAAAATATAATGGAAACAAGTAATAAAACCAATGCAATAAAAAAATTCTTTTCTTTTATTAATAATTTCCAAATAAAATATAACATTTTTCAACAAGTACTTCTTTTTCTTTTCAAATATACAACAGAGTAAGAGAACATACAATACATTCATAGCTCATGGAGCTTTCCAAAAAATAGTACTAAGATGGTCCAGGATCCTTTCCTTTCAAATCTTGGTTCTTTTGTCATCTACTGTGGAGGAGAAGCATCACTTGGGTGCTTTTCCACTAACCATTCAAT
The DNA here is from genome assembly GCA_007258455.2 of Sequoia sempervirens. NCBI lineage: Eukaryota > Viridiplantae > Streptophyta > Pinopsida > Cupressales > Cupressaceae > Sequoia > Sequoia sempervirens. The sequence continues at coordinate 207,337,070 of VDFB02075321.1, read as the reverse complement.
CTTAATGTGGTCCCCTACACATCTATCATTCAATAGATGGCCCTTCCCTTCAATGAAGAGATTGGTAGAGTAACCGGTACCAACAACCAACTAACCATAGTGTTGTTTCCTACATAACTAGAACCTTGTAAACACACAATCTCAATCTAGCATGTAACAATGGACTACAGTGAACTGACAGTGTAGTCTCGAGCATCACATAATCTAAGTGGAAACTCATACATTGCACTACTTTGGCCAAAGTGTTTTAATTCAGTAAATGACTAAGAGTCATATATCACATACACTACCTAGAACCAATTTGACTTAAGGCTATCTTACACTACGCATACGTATGGTCCTTCACTGGATAATCTGTCATCCCAGACTTAACCTACAACATCTTTGTCTAATTGAAATGCAAATCAATAACAAGTAATTTACAAGCACCCTCCCTTACTGGATTATCTATCCTAGGAGTAACACAAGCTTCCCTAGTTATCTTGATAACCTAGCTATTGTACCTCAAGAGACTCTTACATTCAATCAAGCCTAATAGAATAATATCTAAGCATCCAACATTCTCCTATTATAGAGATCTTTACAAACATGTAAAGTATAGCTAGAATTTGCTTCATTTTCTCTTTTTCAAAAGACAACATTATGCTTCCTATGCACAATAGAAAATACTTTTCAAACAACATAATAATCTCTCTATGCACAAACAAAAAATACTTTTCAAACAACATAATAATCTTAGTAAAAGATAGTAGAAGAATATCCCATGCCTATAGATGCTTTTCCCAATTGAAGATAGAGTTGCCTTTACTTCTAGTTCAATCCAGATTCCAATTTCACATAAGATAACAACTCCTCACAAAATTCCCTCTTTCTCACTCTTAGAAAATAATAGTAGAGATGACATATTCCTTGGGTAGAATACGTTTCTCTCCAAAATATAAACAACTCTCAGAAATGTGAACACTGATGTATACTAATGTCACTCAAAAATAAGAAGATTGATTGTATCAATTGTCACTCAGAAATAAGATGAATGGTTGTATAAAATGTCACACAGATATTACACATATGGAAAATTACACAGATTGGTAATAACAAGTTGTGAGTGAAATGAAATGAAAGAGTAATGTAGAATACGAATGAGTGAATTGGTGCAAAATAGGAGGGTTGGGAAACTATTTATAGTGATCCTAGCCTCCCTATTTCCTACAGTCATGGCATGTGGTTTGCCACCTCTACTGTATGTGTGATAGGTTGAATTAGGTGGTTAGAAAACAAGCAGCAAGTAAAGAGTGCAAATAAACAACTTAAAACAACCTACACTTCAAGATTAGCCTAAGTTGGAAACAAAACAAGACAAAGCCACAAAATGGAACTTTATACCTTGTGTTGAGTCGATCCTTTGGTTGGCCCTTCGATCTTTGATGTGTATGCTCCTTGGATGGCAAGATGCAAGCTAGATGAGGATATGAAGATGGATGCAAGTGGATGAAAATGTGAAAATGGCTAAGTAGAGGTTGAGAAACAAAACTGCAAGAGTTTGGCTAGCACAAATGATCTCTCTAAAATGAGAGAAAAGAGGGGGTATTTATAGGATTTTTGGGAAATCCTAGGGGAAATGGACGGTCAAGATTGATCCACCAAATATCAAGATGTAGGGCTAAGGTGAGTTGAGAACTCCCAAGCCCCTCTCACATCTTGGACATGGTAATGTATAGCCCTAAAAGGTGAAGTGGACATAAGGTGGAAGGAGAAGGACATGGAGAGGGGTACAAAGTACCTTGGGATTGGACAAGATCTCCTCATAAAGGAGGTACTTGTCCCATGTGGGTGAGAGGACATGTGAGGAATTAAAAATTCCTCAAATAGTCCCATGGGGAAGAGGGAAGGAATTTAAAATTCCTTAAATGCATTGGGGGATTAAAAGGTGAATTAAAAATTCACATAGGGAAGGGAGATGCCTTGTCAAAAAAGAAAGGCATTTAAGAGGGTTGACCAAGGACACATGTCATAAAGGACATGGGGAAGAGAAAAGGAATTTAATATTCCTTGGAAGGATAAAAGGAATTAAAAATTCCTTGAGAGGTTGATTAGGCTAGTTGATGAGGGTTAGAGGATGGTTAGGTGGCTAAGAGAGATTAGAGGCCAACTTGCAAAAGTTGGAGGATGTGACACCTCCTAATCAAGGATTAGGCATGTGCACATCCTAATGATGAGATTAGAAGAAGGATTAAGATAAGATAAAAATGATGGAGGATGTGACATGAAGGGAATTAAATAAATGGAATATTTATTTAATTCAATTGATGGAAGGAGGATTAAAGAGATAAGATATTATTGATTAAATACCTTAGGGATTTGGCAGAATTAAAGATATTAATTAAATAATAGTAGTATTACTTAATTAACGAAACTAAGACGAAAGGGGATGAATTTGGATAAATTAATTGTCCAAATTTAGACATCTACAGTATGAAACATTCAAACCAGAAGGTGGTGTAATTTCCCTTCCCTACTCAACATTCAACAAGGTGAGTTGGTATTTACTTATGCCATCACTAGGAAGACCAATTACAAAGCACATGGAGAAATTATGCCAATCAACACCTACAAAATTTGCTCTTAGATGTGGTGCCAAATTCATATTATGGGGGGTTAATCATATAACAGAGAAAAAATTAGTTTTGATTAGTGAACACATAGCCTATTTTCCAAGTTGAATCAACAAAGCTTTGTTGTTGTGTTTGATTTGTTCTTTGTTTCAGATTCTGACTTGGTCAACATTAAAAACACCTTAATGGTTTTTCTTCTTGCATTTCACCTACAAGTGACGTGATTTCTAATAATGTCATCTTAATTCCAATCTAAAATCTTCAGCCATTTCAGTATATTAACCAAAATCTATTAAGCACCTTTGATTTATTTTGATCTTCCAAAACATATCAATTCTGAATGATTTATTTCCAAAGTTCATAGACATTGATTCAAAAATATTTCTCTTCCATAGTTTAACAATGAATATTTAATCAAAAAAGGAATAATTCAATTTCCCAAAGTTCAGCAAATGAATAATTATATATTTTATTATATATATATAATTATAGTCTCTAAAATATTAAACATATATATATATATATATATAAATACCCAAGTATAAATATATATATATATAAATATATGTTTTATGATAACTCTAATTTATATATATATATAGTCTTTAATATATAATTATATATATATTTAACAAATATGTATATCGTGAGCCAGTTAACACACATCCGATATATATATATATATATATATATATATATATATATATATATATATATATATATATATATATATATATATATATATATCCAATTCATAAGGCAATAATAATAGTATTATTAATATCCACATAATACAGGATGTCTACATATATAAATATATATATACCTATATATTCTTCTATGTACATGTATGTGTAGGTATACCATATCGATACATCCGTATGAGCATATTCATCTACCAACATACACTTGTATCGATATGTATATACATATGGATACGTGTCTATACTATATATATGTATATATGTCCACTTCTATCTTACTTACATCCATTTACATTACCACCACATTGATAGTGTGTACGTGTAGTATCTCTATACATATGCATATATGTGTCATCAAATCCCCCTGACACATGTATGCATACATATAAACATACCTCCACCTACATCCAACCTATCCATATGATCGTAATATCACAAGACAAATACATAGATAAACATCACTCACAAATGCACACAAAAGTAGACAAAACGCCTAATGCAAACATATAAGCTAAGGATGACTTAACTATAACCCATACAATTGACTCAGTTCACTCAATCTAAGGTGAAGTGTGTGTATGCTCAGATAGTTCACTTTACTAGTTACCTGATCAAGCTCCTCTCTTGAGTGATACTTCCCCTCCACCTGGAGGAATGGTTCATATACCTGCATCCATTGACATAATCGCATGACAGTCAAATGTTCATAACATTAGCAATATACATAAACATCTCAAGTTAGAATATCATAATTCAATAACATTATAATGCAATATTTCATTGTGGATAACATCAATTGAAGAAACATTGAATGAAAGAATCATTAAATGTGAAAACACTCATATTGATACAAGGATTTTTGCCCTATGCAGTACTAATAAGTAGTAGCTATACAATTGGGGTGTAACATACTCCCCCCTTATAAATCATCATCCCCAATGAGCTAAGGTATTCTTCAAAGCATAAAAATCTAACTATACATTTATTCTTCATTCTCAAAAGCTTTAAGAATGTCTAGAAATTTTTGTTGAATTTATGCATAATCCTCCCAAGTTGTCGAGTCTTCTATGTATTGATCCCATTGGACTTTGCACTATGAGACATCCTTGTTACGTAAGTGAAGCTTATGTATTTCCAGCACCTTGACGGGCTCAAAAGTTACTACTCTGAGATCCTTTACCTATAAAGTCCAATCAATTATATGACTATATCCTAGTATACACTTTTTAAGGTAGGATACATGGAAGACATTATGCATTTTGGAAAGATCTAGTGGCAAAGTGATTTGATAGGCTATAGGATTTACTTCCTCTAGAATCTCAAAGGGTCCAACATAACACGAAGCTAACTTAGAAGACTTTCCAAATTTGATGGAACTTTTGTGAGGTTTTACTCTCAAAAGAACTTTGCCACCTAAAGAAAAATTACAGGGCACTCTATTGGCATCTACGTAGCTTTTCTATCAACTGTTAGCTTCTGCTAACCTTTTCTTAATAACCTTCACTTGCTCATCCATTTCTGCTAACATTTCTAGTCCAAGAATTACTCGATCCTCAAGTTTATCCCAACTTATCGGAGTTTGACACTTTCAACCATACAAAGCTTCGAAAGGAGCCATCTTTATTATAGAATGATATGAGTTATTATAAGAAAATTTGACTAAGGTTAAGTAATCTTCCCACTTGTATTGTTGATCCATGCAATACACCCTAAGTAGGTCCTCCAATACTTGGTTTACCCTTTCAATTTTCCCATTCGTTTCCGGATGATATGTCGAGCTAATATTTAATTGAGTCCCTAGTGTGTAAAACAAGGTTTTCCAAAACCTAGAAGTGATTTGTGCATCCCTATCAGAAATAATATTTTTAGGAATCCCATGCAATCTAAACACTTCCTGCACAAATTTCTTTGCTATGACTGGTGCTCCATCAGTTAAGTTCCCTGGTATAAAATGTACCACTTCCGTTAGCTTATCCACTACCACCAATATGGCATTGTGCTTATTCCTATACATAGGCAGTCCTTGCACAAAATCCATACTTATAACTTGCCACTTCCATTTTGGTATGTCATGTGGGTATAACAAACCCGCAGGATGACAATGCTCAACTTTCACCCTTTGACACTCAAGACACCTAGCCACAAAACTAGCAACATCTCCTTTCATTCCCTTCCAGAAATATATTGGTTTCACATCAGCCATCATTTTTGTCACTTTCGGATGTTTGGAATATGGTGCTTCATGTATTTCCTTCCATACCAGATTCCTTAATTCTTTCACATCAGGTACATACATTCTATCTTTGTATCTAAGTATTCCACTAGGTTCAAATTGAAATATTTCATACCTAGGATCTTGAGGATCATCCATAAGTGCTTGCTTAACTTGTAAGTAATACTCATCCTCTCTGCATTTCCAGAGTACTTTCTCTTTTAAATCAATATGAATTGCTACTATTGAAGCAATGTGACATCTCCAACTTAATGCATTGACAACCCAATTTTATTTTCCTTTGATATAATTGATATTAAAATCATAGTCAGCTATCAACTCCAACCATCTCCTCTATCTAGAATTCAGATTTGGTTGAGTAAAAAGATACTTCAACCCATTAGGTTTAGTTTTTAACTCAAAAGGTTTTCCCAACAAATAGTGTCTCCACATTTGCAATGCATGAACTACAGCTGCCAACTCTAAATCATGTGAAGCATAATTCATTTCATATGGTTTTAGCTTCCTAGATTCATATGTAATCACTTGTCCATCTTGCATTATAAGTACACGTCCATATTGGTGTGGTGGTTAGTTTCTCTTTGAATAGGTCAAATGCTTCTTGACACTTCTCATTCCATTTGAATTTCTTTCCTTTCTTTTGCAAAGAAGTTATAAGAAAGGAAATCTTAGAAAAGTTTGCAACAAATTTCCTATACTATCTTGCTAATTCCATAAAACTTCTCACTTCTAACACATTTTTGGGTATAGGCCACTGAATAATCGAGTTAATCTTTGTTGGATCTACTGAAATTACTTCCGTTGAAATTGAGTGACCTAAATAATGTACCCTCTTTTGGAAGAATGTACACTTGGATAGTTTTCCATACAACTTGTGCTCACTCAATCGTTGTAGGACCACTTTAAGATGCTTACAATGCTCTTCCTCATTTCTAGAGTAAATTAGAATGTCATCTAGAAATACTAGTACAATCTTGTCTAGGTAATCCCTGAACACACTATTCATAAGATTCATGAACGTTGTTGGTGCATTTGTTAAACCAAAGGGTAAAACAATGAACTCATAGTGTCCATATCGAGTTCTGAATGCGGTTTTAAAGATATCTTCATCCTTAACCCTTAAATGATGATATACCAACCTCAAATCTATCTTTGAAAATATAGTCGCACCTCTCATTTGATAAATAAATCATCAATGTGTGACAACAAGTACTTGTTCTTAACCATTGCTTTATTAAGCATACAATAGTTGATGCATAATCGCAATGTCCCATCCTTCTTTTGGACAAATATAACTGGTGCTCCCCAAGGTGAAACACTTGGTCTTATTAATCCTTTTGACACAATTCATCCAATTGTGTCTTAAGTTCCATAAGTTTTGTGGTGGTCATCCTATAGGGTACCTTGGATATAGGTTCAGATCCGGGAACTAAATCAATAGAGAAATCAAACACTTGTTTCAGAGGTAGGCCTGGTAACTCTTCAAGAAATACATCTGAAAATTCCCTCAAAATGGGATACTTCTCCATATTTGATTTTCTTGTTTCCTCAATTTCTCCATCTTCTAACTCTTGTAAACTTTGGTACTCAAAACTTTCATTATCATGCTCAAACTCTTCAATCTTTACAACAAAGAGTTTACACCCTTTCTTCTTAGCTTTCTTAATTTGCATTGTTGTAATTTGTCGAACCTTTACCTCTCTAGGTATTCCTTGGATTTTAACTTGATTTCCATAGTTGTCTAGACACTCAGTAGTCTTGGCATGACAATCTACTATGGCCCTATGCCTCCACAACCAATTCATCCCTAAGATAACATCATATGATCCTAGTGGTGTGACATAAAGGTTGACTTCAGTAGAAAAACTAGGTAGTTCTATCCTAGAATCAAATAAGCATTGATCCACCCTTGCTCTTGTATTGTTTGCATACTCTACATTCCATGTCATTGCTATGTACCCTGCCTTCCTATTTAATTTTTTTGCTATTCTAGGTGAAATGAAATTTTTAGTAGCACCCATATCAATTAGAATAGAAATAGGTAGGCCAAAGAAAGTACTTGGTGTTTCGATCGATGTTACTTGGTAATCAACTTGTCGATCATCTACAACATGTATCCTCTGTTGAAACATAGCCTGCTGATTGGGTAATGAGTTTCCATATGGTTGGGAACCAAAAGTTTTATTAGGACATTCATTTGCATAGTGATTCCCTTTGCATATAAAACATCTTGTTCTTGGTCCTCTTTTCTCCACATTGTCTCCTGACTTGCTAGCACCTTCATTAGCCTTGCTAGTGTTACCCATGCTAAAATTATTTCTCTTTCAATCTTTTTTAAATTCTTTTCTATTAAAGTGAGATCTTTTCCCTTTTGGCTTGGCTATATTCTAAATAGGTTCCTCTTTCTTCGGAACTATCTTGTTGGTAACTTTAGTATCCCTCTTATGTTCCTTTCTTTCCAACTGATTGGAATCTGCTTTAAGATTTTGTTCTTGCTTGATGGATTTTTCATATACAAGGTCCATTGTGGTTGGTACATGCATATCTACTTCACCAATTCTGCTAGTGAGTCCTAATATGAAAACACTCATCCTTGTGATAAATAAGAACATAACGAAGAAGTCGGGTGAACTTCTCCCAATATTCATGGACTATCATATTTCCTTGTTTCAACTCTTGAAATTCTGAGAGTTTCTAGTCATAAAAGAGTTGTGGTAACCATCTCTTGCAGAAAATTTCCACAAATTCTCCCCAAGTTAGTTTCCATGAACTTATGTTGAGCTCCAACTTCTTGTTCATCCACTAGTTAGAGGCTTCACCCGCTAACTGATATGCACCCCATGTTGCTTTGGTTACTTCATCATAGTTCCTTATCTTAAAGTATTTTTCCATCAACACAAGCCAAACTTCAGCTTCATCTCCTCTAGCACTACCATCAAAATTTGGTGGGAGTATCTTTTTCATATCCCTAGACATTTTGGTGGCCATAATCTTTTTATTCCTCTTGATTGACGGTGTGGGTGATTTTTCCTTATCTTGGTTAAGATTTTCATCTTGCTCATGAGAAGAACTTTATCCTTCTAGACTATTGACAGGTATTTCATTCTCTACCCTATCCTTAGATTTTTCTTTTTTTTCCAGATTAGTTAGCCTTGCCAAGATTTTGTCAAGCCTAACTTCCATTCCAGTAGGTCCTTGTCCACCTTCCTAACTAGTTCTGGGAATATTTTGCGTCCTCTCATACATTCTCACCATGCTTTAAATGATTGGTTTAACCTGAATTTTTTATTCAAGTTAGCCTAATTACACTATCAATTAATTCAATGGAAAGCATAAAATTATACATTCTTATAAACACAAAAAAATCCATAAAAGATCAAGTATACACTTCTTTTGATAAACACATAGTTTTATTTTATAACATGAGGATTTCAATATCCTATCAATTACATTGATCGACTATTTAGATAGTCAAGAGGAGAGTATCCTTCAGATTCACTCTTAGACACATAACTTAAAGGAGTATAACCTACAAACTAAGAAAATTGTTGTTCTCTATCTTTATGTTCATCTCTCATTTGTTTGTACCTATCCCAAAAAGGATAATAACCTTCATATTTATCATCTAATACATAATTACGTGAAGTAATGTCAATATGGTGTTCATCAACAATGTAGTCTAATTTTTTTGTAGAAATTTATTCATGAGATCATTTCTCAATTGGTGGTGTCCTTGGTGTATATCCCTTTGACTCTTTACTTGAAGAAATTTATATTACTTCAGCCAATGGTAGAACTCTATGATCTCTAAAGATGAATGCGGGACTAGAACTTTCTACTGAAGGCACATCCCTAGAAAGCGGTAATGATTCTAAATTTTTAGGTAAGACAACTAATAGGTAATTGTACATTGCCTCCATCCTCATCTTCCTCTTCACATTGCTGATCTGAGAAAGTGCATGACTAAAAGTTTCAGTATTTCTCAACCAGATAGCATTATCATAGTTGGTTCCTTCAATGATTCTAATAATGGCTTATTTTTCCTTCTTGGCCTTAAGGTAATGTTCATTTCCAACTATTGAATTTTGAGTCGTTAATCTAATACACACCATCCTAACACAAGAATTTTTCACAACATTAGATAATGTTGGAAAGGAAAAATGACGAGCTCATAGGATCTAGAGTTTAAACCTAGTAGCTCTAATACCACATGTAACGTACTAACCCTTTTGTGAAGTAAAAACTTCTTAATTATACACCAACATATAATGGAAACAAGTAATAAAGCTAATGCAATAAAAAAATTATTTTCTTTTATTGATAATTCCCAAATAAAATATAACATATTTCAACAATTGCTTCTTTTTCTTTTCAAGTATACAACAAAGTAAGAAAACATGCAAGTACATTCATAGCTCATGGAGCTTTCCAACAAATAGTAGTAAGATGGTCCAGGTTCCTTTCCTTTCAAATATTGGTTCTTCTATTGTCTGTTGTGGATGAGAAGCATCACTTAGACGCTTTTTTGCCAACCACAGACTCTTAATGTAGTCCCCCGCACATCTATCATTCGATAGATGGCCCTTCCCTTCGACGAAGAGATTGGTAGAGTAACTAGTATCAACAACCAACTAAGCATAGTGTTGTTTCCTACATATCTAGAATATTGTAAACCCACAATCTCGATCTAGCATGTAACAATGGACAATGGTGAACTGACAGTGTAGTCTCAAGCATCACACAATCTAAGTGGAGACTCGTACATTGCACTACTTTGGCCAAAGTGTTTTAATTTAGTAAACGACTAAGAGTCATCTATCACATACAAGTTACCCAAGGCCAATTTGACTTAAGGCTATCTTACACTACGCATAGGTATGGTCCTTCACTGGATAATTTGTCATCCCAGACTTAACCTACAACATCCTAGTCTAATTGAAATGCAAATTAATAACAAGTCTACAAGCACCCTCCCTTATTGGATCATCTATCTTAGGAGTAACACAAGCTTCCCTAGTTATCTTGATAACTTAGCAGGTGTACCTCAAGAGACTCTTGCATTCAAGCAAGACTAATAGAATAATATGTAAGTATCCAACATTCTCCTATTATGGAGATCTTTACAAACATGCAAAATATAGCTAGAATTTGCTTCATTTTCTCTTTTTGAAAAGACAACATTATACTTCCTATTCACAAAAGAAAATATTTTTCAAACAGTATAAAAATCTCTCTATGCACAAACAGAAAATACTTTTCAAATAGCATAATAATATTAGTAAAAGATAGTAGAAGAATATCCCATGCCTGTAGATGCTTTTCCCAATTAAAGATAGAGCTGCCTTTACTTCTAGTTCAATCCATATTCCAATTTCACATAAGATGACAACTCCTCACAACATTCCCTCTTTCCCACTCTTAGAAAATAGTAGTAGAGCTGACGTATTCCTTGGGTAGAATACTTTTCTCTCCAAAATATAAACAACTCTCAAAAATGTGAACATTGATGTATACTAATGCCACTTGAAAATGAGAAGATTGACTATATCAATTGTCACTCAAAAATAAGATGAATGGCTATATAAAATGTCACACAGATATTACGCATATGGAAAATTACACAGACTAGTAATAACAAATTGTGAGTGAAATGAAATGAAAGAGTAATGTAGAATATGAATGAGTGAATTGGTGCAAAATAGGAGAGTTGGGAAACTATTTATAGTGAGCCCAACCTTCCTATTTCCTATAGTCAGGGCATGTGGTTTTCCACCACTGTTGTATGAAACATTCAAACCAGAAGGTGGTGCAATTTCCCTTCCCTACTCAACATTCAACAAGGTGAGTTGGCCTTTACTTCTGCCAACACTAGGAAGACTAATTCCAAAGCACATGGAGAAATTATGCCAATCGACACCTACATAATTTTCTCTTAGATGTGGCACCAAATTCATATTATGGTGGGTGAATCATATAATAGAGAAAATTTCAATTTTTTTTAGTCAACAGATAGCCTATTTTCCAGGTTGAATCGACAAAGCTTTGTTGCTACGTTTCACTTATTCTTTGTTTTAGATTCTGACTTGGTCAACATTAAAAATGCCTTAATGGTTTTTCTTCCTGTGTTTCACCTACAGTGTTGGTGTAAATAAAGTCTTGTACCTAGTTCATTCATTACTAAGGGACTTATTTACACATGTTAAATTTACTTAGGTCATAGGAAGGAATCTTTTAAAAAAGGTGTTAGTTGTCATTAGTTGTTATCTTATCTTTTGACAACTACTACATGTGAACCTAGGTAAGTGTGATTAGTTGTCACATGTCATATGATTAAGACACTTGTCACAATCCTATGACATCTTGCATCTCACCTTGGCTATATAACCAAGGGGTCTCTCATTGTAAAATCAATCATCTCATATCATTGACATTGAATACAATTTATTCTTGTCACATTTTATTCTCTCTTTTGTGCTTTCCATTTGGTTTTAAGATCTTGGCAGCCATAGCCAATTCTAACATGGTATCAGAGTAGGTTGGGTGCCATTGGAGAGTCTTTTTATAAAGAGAGATACTAGATTTAGGGAGGTTCCACTTTTTACTCTTTATTGCAGGTGCATATCGGAGCTTGCTGGTGCAAATCTAAGCTCACCATTATGTCTAGAAGGTTCGAGAAAGTCAATTTTTCCTTTTGTTTCCAAATCGGACTTACGAGGCCAAATCTATGAGGGTTTGAAGCTGAAGTGTGGTTGCTAGATCCATAAGTTAGCTGCAATTTTAGAGCATTTTGGGTCAAATCCAACCCTACCATCGCATCCAAAAGAGCCAAAAACCCTAAGATCGACTATCAATTCATCCAATTTCAAAGTAGTTGTCCAGTGAGGCAAAACAAATTTTCCCAAAGAGTCGTACGACCCCTAGGTTGCGTCATTATGACAGTGGTACAAAATTTTCAAAAATAAAATATTTTATTTTCTGTAAAAATATTTTAATTTTTTTTTTAAGAAAAATTTAAATTGGATTTGGATTTTCTGAAAAAGTTTGATATTAAAAAATCAAAAGGAAATACAAAGTATCATCTGCAGAATTTGCAATCTGCAGATGTACCTTGTACCGCATCCAGGGTATAGGTCTTCTGCCAGCCCGCCACGTGTTAGCTGCTTATTCCCCTAGTGAGCCCCTCCCAATCAGCGGCCACCATCAATCATTGGCAGGCTCCATTAAAATCATGTGAAATCCTTTAATAATCCGACAGGCTATATTAAATCGGGTTGTCCTCCAGCATATTCCAGCGTTCAAAAATTTTATCGGCAACCATTTAAATACAGGCGGGCTCTGCAGGAAAATTCATCGACGAACAAGTAAGAATATTTGATAGGAATATTCCATTGAATAGAGTATTCTACACAAGGGGAGCGTTTTCCTTTGATGGGCCGCAGGCCGTCAAATTTAAGCTCGTGTTTTTCCTGTGTCAGCAACATGTCATCGATGACGTCAATAGCCCCTTAAGAAATTTTCTACCCCCTTCCATTTGCATTTTTCGTTTTGGAAGGCGAACTTTGAAGGCTCATATCTCACTCATTTTGACTTCTTTTTTTTGAGCAATTTTTTTTATTTGGGCTAATTTTTTGCACTCTTCGCAGTGGTGCAATCAGTTTTTGGTTTTGGTGTCTGGTTTTTCTAGAATTTCCAGATTCTCATAGGTGTTGTTCTTTTGTCCTCATTTTGGGAATTTTGGGAGCTCATATCTTGCTCCTACAGTAACATTTTTTAGTGCAATTTTTTTTGAAAGTGCATGATTTTTCGTGTACTTTTCATTGGTATGATTAAATTGATCTCATTTTGTACCAAAAATTGTACTTGATTCTGTGGCCAAATTTGACATTTGCATGTACCAAGATCAAAATTCCACTTCATTGTTTTGGCAAGTGGCAACTATAAATGCACTAAATATAAAGTGCCAAATTAGATATTGCTTGGGGGGTTTCTTGATTGAGTAATTTGGGGGGGTAATCTTGCAGTGATTGGTTGCATTCTTTTTCTTGGTTTGTGTTCTTATAATGGGGAAATCTCAAATTGAACTCCTAACTCCACATAATTATGCTATATGGAGAAAATCAATATGGAACTATCTCATGATGAAAGGTCTAATAGGTCATCTAAAGGAAACCACTCAAAAACCTACTAATACTAAAGAATTGGCAAGGTGGGAGATTGATCATGAGAAAACACTTGGATGCATATGTTCATTAGTCTCATTTGATTTGCAATTTCATATTGAATCATGTAATACACCTAAAGAGGCATGGGAGACTTTTGAAAAATTGTATGGTAAAACAGATAAGATTAGAGGTTATCAGATTGAAATGATTTGATGAATCTTGATCCAAAATGTTTTGACCACATCCAAGACTACATCTCCAAAATCAAGCAATTAAGAACACAGTTGAAGGAATGCAGTATTGAAAAAGAAGATTTACAGTTAATTTCGAATGTGTTATCCAAGCTTGGTCCTGAGTATTCAGTGTTTGTCTCTGGCTTTCATACCCATTGACTTTCTATGGGAGCATCATATGTTGATCCTAAGTTTGATGACTTTGCAAATCTCCTAATTCAAGAGGAAGCTAAGTTAATGAACATGGGTCTAATCAAGTCTTCCAAGTCACATGCATTGGTGGCAAATGAGTCTAAGGGATAGAAAGAATCAGGGAATCTTGATAAGAAGCAAAAGAAGAAAAAGAACAAGCCACTTAAAGAATCGGAATCCTCCTCATCAAAAGGAGAATCATCTAAGAAGGAGAGGCCTTTTTTTGCATATTGCAAGAAGGATGGACATGAAGAACATTATTGTTATAAGAAGGATATTGATGAGTTGAAAAATCTTCTAAAAATGAATCACATTGATTTTCCTTCTAGAATGTCTGAATCTTCTCCTTCTACTTCAAAATAGTCTAAAAAGGACAAAGGTCAAGAATCAACATCAGGAAATAAAGGTTAAGCTCTTTGTGCTTTTTTAGGTCCAGGATCAGGGAGATGACTTCTAGATTCAGGAGCATCTCATCATATGGCATCTTCGCAGACTATCTTCTCTTCATTTCAACCTTGTACTATGTATCCTATCTTGATGGGAAACAATACATACATGAGTGTAATTGGGAAGGGATCTAATAGTTTTGGGGACAACACTTTTCAGGATGTTTTGTGTGTTCCTCATTTGACGAACAATCTTCTTTCCATATATCAGATTACACATGGTGGAGATGGGAGAACTGTGGAGTTCACACCTAATTCAGTCATCATTTGAGACTTGGAGACTAGAGAGATCATAGCTACTGGGGTGGTTGATCATTCATCTCGGTTGTATACCTTTGCAGATTTTGCTTTTAATGGTGACATTGTTCCTTCGACTGTTGATTACATGAACCATGATTCAGAGGAGACATTTGGCTTCTTGAACTTGGGAGTTCTCACATCAAATCGAGTTATTGAGTCATGCACTTCATCTCCTCCATCTACTGTTGTACCTGAGGATGCTTGTGTTTCCACAATTTGGGTTCCTTGTGAT
Source organism: Sequoia sempervirens (assembly GCA_007258455.2). NCBI lineage: Eukaryota > Viridiplantae > Streptophyta > Pinopsida > Cupressales > Cupressaceae > Sequoia > Sequoia sempervirens. Next base: position 207,321,956 of record VDFB02075321.1, on the reverse strand, counting down.
TCAGTGTAGCAGGAGATACATAGTCTTCTAGATATGGCTACTTGTGATGGCTTCTTGACAGGTATTTTAGACTTGTTTGTGGAGTCTCATCTTGCATATTTGGGGGACATCATCGATAGCATTCATCTTCTCTTTGATGAAGATGCTCCTTCTTCAGTTGTTGTGAGGGAAACCTTGACCCTCTTGTTCATTCTCTACATGATCATTCTTTGCAGATTGGCGTGAGTGTGGATACCTTTGGACAACATTTAGAGGAGGCTTCTTTGTCTTTAGAGGGGATATCCTTGTCTTTGGATCATGTTCTACATGCAGCTCTATTCGATTATGGATTGTCCTCTTCAGTAGTGTGGCCTAGAATGCCTATTTGGGGTGTGTCAGCTTTCGGCATTGACATGGAGACACTTGAGCATGCTTTAGAGACATCATACATCATCCATCTACATGACATCCTGCATACTATTGGAATTGTGTGCCTCAATCCCACAGGTTGAAACTTCATGTGAGCAATTTCGGTGAGACTGAGGAGATGTCTGGCCAATCTGCTAGTTGATCCTGACTATCATTGTGACCTCTTGAATGTCTTGGCGATCAACATTTGAAACCTTCGGCATAACCCTGGATAGTTAGAATGATGTCTCGGCGATGATAGGAAATCTTTCCGATATCAGCGTGACCTTTGGTTTATCTGGCCGATGTGATAATCGGTATGACTTGCTTCTATCGACAGGAAATCTTGGCAACTGGGAGATGTCTGGCCAACAGTTGGTGTCTATCGAATATCAGGGAGACTTGGCCGAAAGGGTTATGTTTCGGTATGAGGTCTTACCAATATGAATGTCTCGCTTATCGTTGTCTTCTAGAGTCATCGAAGAAACTCATGTGTTTCGAGATGAAGTCTTGGCGACTTGGAAAGTCTCACTAATAGTGTTGCTTTCGGGTCATCAGTGTAACATAAGGGTTCGGTAGGAACTCTTGGCGATAGGGAGATGTCTCGCTGACAGATACATATGGAGTCATCGAGGTAACGAAATGGGTTCACTATGACCTCTTGGCGATAGTGGTAAGTCTGGCTGACAAAGCCACATGTGATCAAGTGTTTTCAGTGAGACTCCTAGTGAATGGAGTCATCAGAGAAACACAAGGACTTCGGTATGAAGTCTCAGCGAATGTGGAATGTCTGGCTGACGGTTGGATTCTTCAATATGACTTGAAGGCATTAATATGATGTCTTGGCGAAGACTGTTTGTCTTGTCGATGGGAATCTTTTTGTTGGTATGACCTCTCAGCGAAAGACAAATGTCTTTCTGACTCGGTATGACATGGTGTGCTCGGTGTGATGTCTTGGTGAAAGACGAATGTCTTGCCGACTGTCAGGCACTTCGGTGTGACTTGTGAGCTTCGGTGTGATGTCTTGGTGAAAGGAGATTGTCTCATTGAATGGAAAGCTAACGTCTATGTGACTATGGGACTTCAGTATGATGTCTCATCAAATGGCGATTGTCTCGCCGATGAGAATACTAAGGTCGATGTAACATGAAGAGATCGTTATGAAGTCTTGGTGAAGAGCGATAGTCTTGTCGACTGATGAACTCTTCAGAGTACCTTGTGATCTTCGGCATGAGGTCTTGGTGACATGGCGAAGTCTCAGTGATAGCTTTCTGGACTCGGTAAAATGTCTTGTCAATAGTGAAGACTCTTGGAAATAATGATGATATGGGCTCTATGGCATCGAGGAGACACGGTTAGTGTCTCACCGACATGCGACACAGGTTGAACGCCTTTGACCAAGTGAAAGGTTGTCCTACGTGGTGTGACCTGGATGTTTTATCTTCCATGCAAGGAAGTGGAAACATCTATGATGCTGAGCTGGATGATTTGATCGTTGTGATCTGACTGTTGGAAACAAACTGATTCACTGAGGCTGAAAAGAACTAATGTATATATGTATGCATTGGATGTTCTGTAGGATGACACAGGAGAAGAGAGCCGAAGAGAACAAGAGAATGATAGAGAGAGGGTCGAGTGGCTGGCTGAGAGGCCGAGGCCATGAGGCCGAAGCAGAGGAAGAGAGTGGTAGGGTTTTGCTGCTGGAATCTCTCCTAACCATGAATGCCATGGTTAACCTCTCATGTTGAGTTTGCTACTAGTTGTATCTACAATGAAAAAGATGTAATCTCTGAAAAGGCTATGAGCCTGAAATTGTATTGTAACTGTTTGTTGCTAAATAATACAATGGATCGATCTTTGGAGTGTGGGGTTTTTTATCCGAAAGGATTTTCCCCACGTAAATCAGTTTGTTCTAGTTTTTGTCTCATCTTTCATGTCTGTTGGTTCTTGTTGTAGAATTTGTTAATGCATGCTGTTGAATATACATGTGCTTCTCTCAGAAGGATCAATGTGGGAAATAAACTGTCTGTTTCTGCTTTAAGACATAGTTGTAAATGTCTTTGAGGCAACCTAATCGAAATGAAAGTTACCAAAGGCACTACTGTTATGGAGGTTTCTCTGAGATGCCTCGATTTTTCCCTTACACATACATCCATGGTTTTCTTTCTTCCTAAGGGGAGGAATGTTGTTCGGCGAGATTGGATCATCTTCAACATTCAATGTTGAGCTTCTACCATCATTGCAGGAGACTCAACATTGAAGGGCGGTTGCCTTGTCTCTCTTCTACTTCTCTTTTATGGGGGGGTATTTTTCCTCACATGGGGTTTTTTACCTTCTCACGCATCATTGAGAGCATTCATTTTTTGTATTTTGTCTCTCTTTGGGGGAAGAGTTTTGTCCCACTGAGTTTTCTCCTTTTCTCCGTTTGTGAGAGATTGCATTTGCATTGTGTACATGGGTACCTAACATGGCCTAGTAGTTGGGATCCATCTTTGCATATTTGTGTCATTTGCATAATAATAATCTACTCCCTAAGATGCACTTAAAGGGGGGTGTTGGTGTAAATAAAATCTTGTACCTAGTTCATTCATTACTAGGGAACTTATTTACATATGTTAAGTTTACTTAGGTCATAGGAAAGAATATTTCTAGAAGGTGTTAGTTGTCATTAGTTGTTATCTTATCTTTTGAACACTACTACATGTGAACCTAGGTAAGTGTGATTAGTTGTCTCATGTCATATGATTACCACTTGTCATAATCCTATGACATCTTGCATCTCACCTTGGCTATATAACCAAGGGGTCTCTCATTGTAAAATCAATCATCTCATATCATTGACATTGAATACAGTTTATTCTTGTCACATTCTATTCTCTCTCTTTTGTGCTTTCCATATGGTCTCAAGATCTTGGCAACCATAGCCAATTCTAACATACAGGGGACGCAATTTCTCATAATGTCGTGTTAATTCCAATCTCAAACATTTGGCCATTTTAGTATATTAACCTAAGTCAATTAAGCACCTTTGATTTATTTCGATCTTCCAAAACATATCGATTCTAAATGATTTATTTCCAAAGTTCATAGACGTTGATTCAAAAATATTTCTCTTCCATAGTTCGACGATGAATATTTAATCAAAATAGGAAATAATTCGATTTCCTTAAGTTCAAACAATGAAAATTTAATCGATTGGAAAATAATTTGATTTCCCAAAGTTCAACTAATGAATAATTATATATTTTATTATATATATATAATTGTAGTCTCTAAAATATTAAACATATATATATTTAAATACCCAAGTATAAATATATATAATCTTTAATATATAATATTATATATATATATATCCAATTCATAAGGCAATAATAATAATATTATTAATATCCACATAATACAGGATGTGTGCATATATACATATATATACCTATATATCCCTCTATGTACACGCATGTGTAGGTATACCATATCGATACATCCGTACGAGCATATCCATCAACCAAAATACACTTGCATCAATATGTATATACATAAGGATACGTGTATATACTATATATATGTATATATGTCCACTTTCATTTTACTTACATCCATTTATGTTACCACCATATTGATAGGTGTGTACATGTGGTATCTCTATACATATGCATATACATGTCGTCAAATCCTCCTGATATGTGTATGCATACATATAAACATACCTCCACCTGCATCCAACCTATCCATATGATCATAATATCACAAGACAAATACATAGATAAACATCACTCATAAATGCACATAGAAGTAGACAAAACTCCTAATGCAAACATATAAGCTAAGGATGACTTAACTATAACCCATACAACTGATTGAATTCACTCAATCTAAGGCACTGAAGTGTGTGTATGCTCAGATAGTTCACTTTACTAATTACCCAACCAAGCTCCTCTCTCGAGTGATACTTCCCCTCTGCCTGGAGGAATGGTTCATATACCTGCATCCACTAACATAATCTCACGATAGTCAAATGTTCATAACATTAGCAGTATACATAAACATCTCAAGTTAGAATATCATAATTCAATAACCTTATAATGCAATATTTCATCATGGATAACATCAATTGAAGCAACATTGAATGAGACAATCATTAAATGTGAAAACACTCATATTGATACAAGGAACAAGACATTTTATTCATCTTCTGAATTCTCTTTACAATCATTTTACCCTATGCAATACTAATAAGTAGTAGCTATACAATCGAGGTGTAACATGCGTGCAAACATTCGCGCAATGTGCTTACGTCCCTGACGAATTCCTATGTCTGAAGTTGGCAGAGGCGTTACACTTCCTATTGGGAACGATTTGTAATGTCCCTCTTCGACCAACCAACCCCAAAAATGATAGATTATTCCCTATTCTCCTTCAAATTCATCCATTTTTCATTCAACTCATCTCTTTTTGCAATCAAGCATTCACTTCATCCTTCTTCACATTTTCTAAGAACTTCCGACATTCTCAACACTCCATTGCAGCAACAACACTTCATCAACTTCGTAAAGCAAGTGTGAGGCAAGTCATTGCAGTAGGGGATTGAGGTTTTACAACATCTCCCTTCATTGCAGTCAAGGTTGTGGTAATTGTTCAAGCCTTTTTTCTCCATCATTGGCTAGTGAGCTCTTGGTGGAGGTGGTAATGTTTTGATCCTCTCCTTTACGATTTGGTTGAGTAGCTATATACTGTTTTGTAGTGTTATTTGCATTCCTTCTTTCTTTACTTCTTTATCATACATTTCTTTATCGTTGCTATTTGGTTGTCTGTGAAGGTGGAAACACCAAAATGGGGGTCTAATTGAGGCAGACCCCTATACAACCCCAACAAATTTCCCCTCTTTCTTGTGTGTAGGTGTTTGTGCTTTTGGAGCTAGTTGGAAAATTGGCGACTTGGTGAGTTCATCTTTGTCACAATTTTGTTTTGCTCCTTTAGAAGTCACTAGCTAGGCTGCCAACTTGTTTTCTGATGGTTCGTATGGTATTTTCAGTCCTCTAGTCGTTACAAACGCCAGTGCACCTGAGAGATGCCAACGCGTCGCACTGTTGTCCCATAACCACGCTTTCGTCCTCAGGCAAAGAGCCACCTAAGGTACAGTACCGAATCTGAAAACTGGCTCACTTAGCCCCAATCCTGATTTCGGGTCTACAGAGTGATCAAAAGACATTATAGTCCTCATCATTCTCGTCCCTCATTTCAAACACCCCTTTAGAGTGAGGTAAGTTAGGGCAGCCTTCCGCTCTTGGCTCTTTGTGACCTAGGGCCTTGACGTGGTTGGTCCCCCTCTCTTACAATAAGTAATTTAACAACTTATTTTCAAGAATTATTCAACAAGAGAATGATTAAGAAAATGTGATAGTTTATTATCAATTTGAATGGTAGAAAATAAACAATTCTAAAAAGTTTTTTCAAATTGTTCGTACCCAATACACCTCTCAAAATATCAAATAAATTAAGAATGGCTCTTAGATGCGTTACTCAAATAAATTAAGGGTGGCTCTTAGTTGCTCAAAGAGCTCCCTTTTGGACCTTTGTTAACGTAATAAATAAGTGTCCAGTGCTCGAGAAAATTCTCCTAGATGAGAGCAAGCTTTATAAAAATGCCTCAAGATTCTCAAAATACCATTGCACCCTTTTTAACTTCAAAAATAACCTTGAATGAAGAACTCTCACCAAATAAAATTGTTTGAAAGGCAGGGTCAATCGTTAGATTTAGGCCCCGAGATTCGTAGATACTCGTGAGTTAGACTTGACAACAAATACATTGCTTCGTGTTCAAGAAGTAAAAAGTCTGGTACGTCAAGACATAATATGGAATTGAGTGAGAAGGGGACAACTGCATGGGATAATGAAGAGGGCCCTTGGAAATTGTGAAGAAGGGATTAGGAATGCATAAAAGAAAGAGAATTGGGTAGGTGAGGTTGTTGAATGGTGATTGCAGTTTTTGTAGTTAGTTGTAACTTGTGTGGTACAGGTAACCAGAAGCAAAGCATTCTTTATGGATGAAAGCATTGGACTACCCTACAAGGCCTTCTACTTTTCTTGTGGACCAAAGCTTTATCCATTGTCTCAAATAGCTCACTTTACTCCATTTAAACTCACAGAGCACATGTTTTCTGTTGCCATCATCTCCTTATTGAGTGTGTTGCTCGACTTGGGATCACCTAAGCGAGAGTCAAAAGACTTTTCCTTTCCTTTGGAATCAAGACAAAGCCTTCTGCAAATAAATACCCAACGAAGCCATTCTGCAATTTTTGAGTTTTGTTTATTCTTCCATTGCCCACATGACAGTATGGATTCATGGGTATTCAACAATCTTTGATTTTTTTTATGTTTTTTTGTCCTTATTGAGTGTGTTGTTGGACTTGGGCTTGCCTAAACGACAGGCAAAGACTTTTCCTTTCTTTCCGAATGAAGACAAGCCTTTTGCAAATGAAACACCCACCAATACCATTCATTTGATTTATAAATTCTGATGATTTTTTCGTTGGCCACGTGACAGTAAGATTCATGGGTATCCAACAATCTTTGATTTTTTATTTTTGCTTTTAACACTGCCCTCATGACAGTATGGATCTGCGTGTATTTGACAATCTTTAATTTATGGGTTTTGATGAGCTTTAAATTGCCTACATAATAGTATGGATTCGTGGGTTTTCAAAGATCTTTGATTTATAAGTTTTGATGGAATTATAATTGCCCACATGACAGTATGGATTCATGGATACTTGGTTTGATAGGAGCCGGTTCTCTTATTGCTACGGCTCTTCTTCTCTTACTGGTTATTCACGTATCTCTTTTGGTTGCAAAGCACTTACTATCCACTGAAGAAAGCGGAACAACTAAACCCAAGAGTGGCCTCAGAGGTGAATTGAACCGCATTTTTGTTGTTTGTACTGTTACTTAAGTGGTGGCCTGGTTATAGCGAGAATAGGCATTCATATCTTGTTCACCAAGGGTATCTGTCTGTGCTTTATCTAATTGATGTGTTGCATGTTTATGCAGATAGAAAAGCATTTACATTGAAAGAAATTCAAAAATATAGCGAGGGGTTTAGTAATAAGGTAGGAGAAGGAACAACCAATGTTGTGTTTAAAGGAATATTGCCAGATGGCATGGAGGTAGCAATCAAGGTGCCCAAGAGTGATGTAGCGCACTCTTCTGATGTTGAAGCCCGTTCTCGCTTTCAGGTGCTTATGTAATACTTTTTATTTGCTTAATGAGAACTGAGGTATATGTAAGATTTCTCCTTTTTTGTAATTGAACCCACCATCATTCAATGAGAAATGTATAAGACTTCATGGCAAATGTTAAGAAAGGCTTTCTTTACTGTAGGACCTTTAAGGCTTATTTTTCAAAACAGATTCGAGAGTTTGGAATGCATTTTATGAGGGTTACTTAGTAGGCCAAATCTGGTATTGCGTTTCACATGTTTGCACTCTTCTACCATGGAAAATAGGACAATTCCTTTCGCCTGGCTTGGTGTGTTTTGTCATTTTTAGCAGCTAGGGCAAAACCCTCTTAATGGTGCACAGAGTTGAGACTATTGAATCACTAACACTTTGCTTGGCAGGTAAAATTACACCCACCCTTTTACCTGGTTCACTAAAACCTACCATTTCAGTTGATATGAGTTGGAAGTGATATAGATTGTAGGAGATTGAAATCTCTAATTTGTAATTTTTGGGAAACCCCTAGATTGCTTTCTCTTCATTAGTTTCCTGTTTCCCACAAGGGCTGATGATCAATAACTTAAGCACAACTATTTACACTGACCAGAAAGGATGCACCTAACCACCTTACAGTTATGTTCTCGAGCACTTATATCAGCCATCAGGAAGTAGGAACAGAGACGGATCGAACTAGAAACAAGGAACAGGAGTCTCTGAATAGGGCTATAGAAATGTTATATTTAAATAGTAACCGCGAGATGTGAATACTGGAGCGGTCCCTGTCCCTGAATCTGAATTTCCTGGCTTCTCCTTGTAGGTAGATATAGTACTCTAGTGAACCAGGCTATTCTTCACCAAAACCATAAAGTTACGCATCTCTTTGCATACAAAAGTTAGGCTAGATGTTTGCAAGTTTCAAATATAGGCTTGTTGATTGAAATTGTTATTCTAAACTGCTTGTACAATTTAGTATCATTAGTAAATTTATAGGCTAAAAATAGGGTGAAACCTTTTAATAGAAATTGAATATTCTCTTCAGTTTCAATTTTGTTATTCAAATAGGCCCCAATTTTATATAGAAAAATATAGCTAACAAAACGGTTTGCTTCTCAATTCTTGCCTGCAATGGAACATGGAACAGTTGGAGTTGTTATCACGCATTCGTCATCAGCATTTGGTGAACCTCATTGGATATTGCGAGGATGGTGGTTGCAGGCAAGCAATACTTCCCCATAAATCCTATTGGCTTCGAGTTTTCATAGCACTGTTCCCGGAAGCTATTATGGAGATGACTTATTATATTTTATTATATGCAGGATACTCATCTTTCAGTATGCTTCAAATGGAACACTCTTTGAGAATTTACATGGTGTGCAACTTGGATATCTGCATATGTAATCATCTTTGTAATTCAGGGTTAGTTTATGCAATGTACTCTGTACAGTTTTATAGTTGCAATCTTAAATTTTTCAGTTCAGACTATGACTCATTGCCCAACTGCTGTCTGTAGTATGTACAGGAAATGAACGTCTCACATGGAAGCAGAGGATGAGAATTATCACTGGAATAGCATATGGCTTAGCATACCAACATCATTCTTGTGATCCCCCTGTTATTCACGGGGACCTTCGATCAAGTAATATTCTTCTAACAGAAGATTATGCTGCAAAGGTGATTTACCTCTTAAATTGGGCCATAAAATTAATTTCAATTAATTACCTCCATTCTGTAGATCCTGGACGGAATGTTTTTAGTACTTTTATGCTGTTAGATTCATATGGGCATTGTTAGAGACATGGCTTTTGTAGGGAAACAATAAGGATTTACTCTTAGTAGGGCGTTTATTACATTTTCAGTCAATATAAATGCAGAGGTTAACTACATTGTTTCTTTGTATTCCCATCCCTACCTCTCATATATGTGTTTTGCGTCCTTTGTTGTTTGAAGATAAATGGTATTGGGAAGGTGCCGATTATAGCAAGCTCAGAGCTGGCACTGGTTAGAAGATCAGGCGCCTCTGTAGATCCAGAGACCGTGCACAAGGGTGTTTATAGTCGCGCAGGAGATGTATATTCTTTTGGCATTCTCCTACTGGAAATTGTAACTGGGAGGTTACCATCTAGCGAGGAAACCGGATTGCTAGTTGACTGGGTATGTCAATTTGCTTATAACCCACCTTCTTTTTATTTCAATAGGATGCCTGATCCAATATTAGCAAGGACCTCCTATAAATCCTCTAACAAAAAAATGGTTTGTTGGCTAAGCAGGCAGCACAGTTTTTGCAAATAAAGGAGCAGACAGTGGCACTGATTGATCCGGCACTAAATAATGTAGTACTTGCTGAACTCTATTCGGTCTGTGAGGTTGCACGCTTGTGCATTCAGAGAGAGATGTCAAGTCGGCCCGTCATGAGGGATGTGGTACAAATGCTCACAAAAGACCTAAAGATTGCCACTGAAGTAGCTGCTCCGGCTAGTAGTCCTGTCACTTTAAGAGGTCTACTAGAAATATTATAGTATAGGTTGTTCAATCCATAAGGGGCGGGATTGAGTATGAATGTGTGTGTGTGTGTATAAAAAGAGAGGGAACAATTATGGTTGATGGAAAGATTACCGAAGATTTCAAAGTTGATTGTGTTTTTCCATTTTTGTTCATGACCAGTGAATTTGGGTTTTCCATTTTACTTTTGCGTTTCATATAAGACTAAAATTTGAAGAACCATACATATATCCAACAAACATGACTACCTGAGATATCATCAGGGGGGTTTTGAAACACTGTTTATTGCTTAAAACAAATGTTCATTGCAGACCTTAGGTGGGTGAGAGTACCTCCCTAGCCATCAAACCAGCGACAAACCCGAGATAGTCTAGCATTATGATTGCCTGTAGTCACTGGGATGTCTAGTAATGTAGGTTTTGTTTAGGAAACTTGAATTTGTACCTATATTTTATGGAAATTTTTATATCAATGTTTATGTTTGCCCCTCTGATTATGTTGATCTTGAAATCTAGTTTCTGGCAATTTTGATCTTGATTTTGTGTTCTATAGATGTTCTTCAAGCATATTTTAGAGGGGCCAAATTATTTGGTTTGCTTCTCTCTGCTTTTGGCTGTTTAAATACAAGCCATGCCAAAGGTTGCCAAAGGGGGCTGGGAGAGCCATGTTTTCATTTCTTTTAGTAGCATTTTCTGTTATGTGAGACAGGGAGATCTTTCTTTAGGCTGATTGGTTCTGCTTTGTGAGCAATGTGTGGATGATCAATTACTAGAAAAAACACCAGAAGGTGTTATTGATTGATCAATAGGCACAAATTTTAGAGTTTAATTGGAGAAGTAATTTGTATGTTTTGTTCGGTTTGTTATATGTTTAATTTTTTCATTTGTAGTTGTATAATATGAATATTGAATGGTACAAGTTCTAACAAGATTTTGAGAAGTCAAACATGACATGATTTTAACACCTTAAAAAGTCAAATCTATGAGTACCATTATTTATATTATAGGAATATACATAATAGTTATTAACATGAACAGAATGTCATATAAAGAGATTTATTTTGATAGATATGATCTTATAGATAAGAATGAGCATTGTTATTTTATGTAGGAAGAATAAATCATAATATAAGAAATCATAGTGCAAAAAGTTCATCGAGTATCAGCTAAGAGACATGAATTGTATTTGCTGCTCTTTATTTTTCTAATTGTTTAGATGGCATGTTTACCACCCTTCAGTAGTGTACAAATGAGAATGGTCGTGATATTCATAATGAATTGAGAGATTTAATTGTGGAGATAGCAGTAAATGTTAAACCTACAAGGTCATCAATATTTATTGTGACCCTTTCTAGTGTTAGCCCTTGTGATTTTTGTATGGTTAGAGATGTGCCATTTTGGTTGCAGTTTGTGTACAATTACACCTTGTTGCTGGTAGAAATGGACAAACTTCAAATTATTGATGTCCCATGGACACCTTTGTAATTAGCAAATTTAATGTTCACACAAAATAACAGGCAGTTAAGTACTTTCAAAATAAACTATATTATTTATAATATTATGTGCCCCATCATGGACTCATAAATTGTAGACGAGCATTAATAGTGTACTTCGTTGCCTAAATGATCATCTTCATTTTCACATAGTTCTATACACTTGGTATATGTAGATACATTATGTGCAACTGGTATAGTTTAACAACTTTAACATTCTTTTGCTACAAAGTATGACCATATTAATGGTTACATATAAGTATGTTGATCCATCAAATAATGAATGTTCCTTAACATTGATAAAGATGCTTGTTTGTTCCTCAAGGACTTACTAGGCACCATATGTCTATGCATTTGGAATGTTTATTAACATATCTTTGAATCTAACTTGTACTAGTTTGTGTCTCCATTGAAGGATAACTATCCCCAAGGTCATAACTATTTGAAATGTAGCCCACAATGTGATGGTAGACTAATTACAGATAAGCAAAAATACTACAAATATTGAAGGACAACAAGAAACAACAAACACAAGCTATGGTAAGATACTCCAAACGATTAGTCAGATTCCTTACCAAGGGTGCCAATAACTTTGGCAAACCACATTCAAGTAATGGGCAGCAAAAAAGCTAAGCTTCTGAACAGCCAAGAACGAAACAATATATGTTTATTGATTTAAATTCCAAATTGACAATCGTCAGTACAAAGAAACAAAGTTTAAAGATATACAATATTGTACAAAGTATGTGTGCAAAGATTCAAAATGAGTCAATATTCAATGTCTTCAACCCAATCACCACCCTTTGCTCAATTTTCCCTTACTGTCACCTCAATTTAGCTCCCCTCAACCCATCAATACTCCTCTCGTCGTTTGTTCTCTTTTCTTAGTGTTTCATTATTCACAAAACTGCTTGGCCTCTTTCAAAATTGTTGAACTCTTCCTTGGCAAAACTCTCTCCATCGTTTCCTTTCTTTTATTTCCAAGAACACTTCACCCCCTCTTTCTCTACATAACGTGCTTTCGGCTTCATGCAAAGCAAGGCCATTGACCCCTCTCCATAGGCTAACACTTTCACACCAAGAATTGTATCAATGCCTTTCTCCCCTTATTGAACCGTTGTAACTACCATTGCTATATTATGCAACGAGAAAACAAGATTCAATTTCTTGCTACCACATCCAATTTGCCACATGTCAGAGGTAACAAGGAGTTAAAACCGGAAAACAAAACAAAACTAAACTAAAAATTGCAACCTGAGCAATGACCTTGCATTAGACTCTATGGAGTTGGGTAATAGGACTACCCTTTCAAGTTTTAGACACTTGCAACATACCCCCTTATGCTTATAAACAACAATCCATAACCATTATTTCTTTCTTTTCTTCCAACATTTGGCGAGAATAGTTTTTCCATACATTAAACTGCTCTTTCCACTAGTTGGCTTCATATTATCCCAAACTATCAGAATAATTAACCCCTCTTGACTTATTGCTCTCCAGGGAAAATTTCCATTTCCACACCCCATCTCATCATCTACAACATATTTCGCCCACTCTTCAGATAGCCTCGCATTGCTGCATCTTTCCCATTCTTTTTGCATTTCCCTCAAACAATAACCAATTCCAACAGTAGTATGCACAAAATTTGAGAAATTAATGATGGTGTTAAAAATGTTACTTATCTTAGCTGCTACACTATGTTGTTTGGCTTCCACATACCTCTCCATTGCAATCATTACATATTCAAGAAAATCATTTTCAACGATATTCAAGGGGTTTGGAAACTAAGATATTACCTCACCATTAGCAACTGCACTATTTGTCTCACCTCTTGTCAATACAAGCCACTCTTTCCCAATGGCTTCAATTTGAAGAGACAGGTCATCTTCCACATTCTCTTTTGTTATCTCTATACTTTGTCCATGCAAATTCTTGCCCATATATTCATCTTGGCACTATTGTTTTGAACTCTTTTGTATTTATGTATCCTTCATAATACCAATAGTTGCCTCAACTTCACAGTCATATGTGTCAACACATGTTGTTGGTTGTCTTATTTGCAAATCAACACTATTTCCACCCTTGCAACATTGAGGAAAATGAAGGTTCACCTCATTGATTACTATTGCAACTTCCTTTGACTCCCATTCATTTATAAACTCTTTTTATCTTATTAACATCACATTACTACAGTTGCTGTGACTGTCCTCTTTTGGTTCTTGCAAATGCAACAAGGTATGTTTGAGGCGATCTTGTTCAAAAGTGTAGGTGTTATCCCTCCCATCATGTATGGCATTTCAGTCAAATTGCCAATGTCTACCAAGTAGCACATGACACACATCCATAGGCATGCTATCACACACAACACTATCCTTATAGCTTCCTATTTTAAATTCAACCAAGGCTTGCTCATCTACCAACAACTGATGCCCCTTTTGTAACCAATAAACCTTGTATGGTGTAGGATGTTTAGTTCTCCTAAGACCTAGTTTATCCACCATTTTAACAACAATATTATCAATATTACCACTATCTATAATAAGCTTTCAACACTTACCTTTAGCTTTGCACTTCGTCTTGAATAGAGCTTTCCTTTGTACAGGTTCATGATTCTCCTTAGGTGGTTTTAGTAACACTCTCTTGAACAACAAAGACTCTCCAAACTCTGGTTCCTCATTGTGATGAGCAGGTGATCCCATGCTTTCTTGATTTGCTTGCGTGATCTAATTGCTCCTTCCTGGCCTTGTGTGAACTTCTAATAATTTTGGACACTCCCAACTCTTATGACCAACATATTGATTGTATTTGAAACATTTACCAGCAAAACCTCTTCCTCTTCCTTGATAACTACCTCTACCAAAAGATATTCCTCCTTTGTTTTGATAGCCTCCTTTTTCTTGATTAATTGGGCTACTAGAACTACTAGTCCCATGATTTTGATGGTGTTGATGTCCTTTTCCCCCAAAGCCTTGTCCTCTACCTTGTCCTTGTTGATTATGCTTCCTCATAAGCTTCTCTTTTGCCTTAATGACAAATTGATAGGCCTCCTCAAGAGTTCTCGAAGACACGACACTTAGCTCATCTTGCAAATTGTATTTCAACCCATTCAGATATCTTGCCACCTTTTCCAAATCCTCTTCACTATGGCCTGGCCTAATCACCAATTTATAAAACTCTTCCATATATTCTTTGACTGACATATCCTTTTGCTTGAAATTCTACAAACTTTTGAAAAGATTGGTTTGATAGTCTTCCAGAAGGAACTTCGTCTTCAATTTGGGAACCATTTGATCCCACGAGGTTATCTTTTCCTTGTTTCTCTTTCGTCTTTTAGACTGCACATAGTCCCACCACATTGCTACATGGCCTTTAAGCCTTTTACAAACAAACTTCACTTTTATTTCTTCTGCAACTCCATACTCAAAATATTTGTCTAGATCAATAATCTAGTCAATGAGCTATTCCCTATTCAAGCTTCCAAAATACGTGGGGACCTCTATTCTTGATTTGGCTCCCACATTCATCATTGCTTTTATCAATATTTTTTCCACTTCTTTTGGTTCTTGAGCTTCATCCTCAGTTTGTGGTTTCTCTTCTTCCACAACTTCACTCACAACATCAACAATGATTACCCTTCGTTGTGCCTGTTCCATGACATCCAATCTTGCGAACAAGTTCTGCAACATCGCCAAAATTCCTTCTTCATGGCCTCGTCGACCACCACCTCAAGCACCTCCTCTTCTCATCCTCGATGGAATATTGCCCACTTCTCCAAACTCCCAATTTCTTATTGCTCTGATATCAAAATGATGGCAAACTAATTACAAATAAGCAAAAACACTACGAATATCAAAGGACGACAAGAAACAACAAACAAAAGCTACAATAAGCTACTCCAAACGATTAGTCAGATTCCTTACCAAGGGCGCTAGGAACTTTGGCAAACCACATTTAGGTAATGAGTAGCAAAATAACTAAGCTTTTGAACAACCAAGAATGAAACAATATATGTTTATTGATTTAGAATTCCAAACTTACAATCTCCAGTACAAAGAAACATAGTTTAAAGATATACAATGTTGTGTAAAATCTGTGAGCAAAGATTCAGAATGAGTCGATATTCAATATCTTCAACCCAATCACCACCCTCTGCTAAATCTTCCCTTATTGTCACCTTAGTTCGGCTTCCCTCTACCCATCAATACTCCTCTTTTGTCGTTCGTTCTCTTTTCTTAGCGTTGCCTCATTCACAAAACTGCTTGGCCTCTTTCAAAACCATCAAACTCTTTCTTCCTTAGCGAAACTCTCTCCATCGTTTCGTTTCCTTTATTTGCAAGAACAATTTGCCTCCTCTTTCTCTACATAATCGGCTTTCGGCTTCATGTAAAGCAAAAACCATTGACCCCTCTCCACAGGCCAAAAATTTCACACCAAAAACTATATCAATGCTTTTCTCCCCTTATTGAACCGTTGTAACTACCATTGCTATATTATGCAACGAGAAAATATAATTCATTTTCTTTCTACCACATCTAATTTGCCGCATTTCAAAGGGAACAAGGAGTTAAAACTGGAAAACAAAATAAAATAAAACCAAAAAATTGCAACTCGAGCGATGCCCCTGCATCACAATGATTTATCACAAGTGTTGTCTATATGCAAGGAGAATAGAATTGTACATGCAAAAAGTTGTATGGTTACACTATTAATGTTTAAAATGTGAAGTAGAATAATTATGTGGAGTGTATGTCCTTCATTGGAGGTAATTGTGTGAGATCACTAACAAAGATCTTTTGTGTCATGCAAGGAAAACAATGGCTTCAAGTGGTTGTTGATATTAACAAACAACTTGGGGCCAAAAAAGTTAATTTCATCAATAAGAATAAACTGAACATGCTTCAACTCTTCTCAAGGTGTTGCTAACAATTGTCCACTTAAAAGTCGATAATTTTTAATAGGCATCTTCAAAGATGTGTGAATTGTAGTTTCACATATGTTAAAAGCAACAAATCTTGTTGTTACAACAATTAGAAAGTCACCATTGAATGATTTGTTATGCATTGCATGCTTAATACAACTAACATGGTAAGATTTATATTTTGGTAGTTCCTTGAATGAGCATCTTAAGAGGTTCATAAATACTTTTGCTATTTACACACATGTAAAAATCACTTTGACCAAGTATTTAAATATCATATAATTGTATATTTTGTGTTGGAACTAACCTTGAAAAAACTTGCCACTCACACATTTCTACACTATTGTGAGCATGGTTTATACTTGAAATCAATAACATCATTATTTTTTAAAGGATTAGTTGTATAATCTAAATAACATAGATGATATGTATTTTTAATGCACCCCTAGCTTGAAATGATGTCTTCATATTCAATTCCAATGTTAATTCTAATGTTAGACAATGGTCACTCCATTATAAATCATTATACTCAAAAGGATCAATATTTGAAGTTAAATAATATGGGCCAAACTCTTAAGAATTGTTGGTACATTATGTACTTTCCATTGTTCATGTTCGTGACATAAAGAGAATGACCTATTTCTTTTAGATTATATTGTACACTAATGATCTAAGTGCATGGGGTATTTCATATATACATGGAGAAAGTTTGTTTGAAATGAATCATCATCATGATCCAACTGAATGTGATAGAATATCTTACATTTAATGTTTCATCTCTTATTGTTGGTCTCTCTAATCCTATTGCTTCAACTCGTGCCAATGATAGTGTTGTGGCTCTTGGTCATGTTTTAGTGGTTGCAGATGCAAGCAAGAGGGATCTTGCATGATCCAATGTGGCCATGATTGGGTTGGGGGCTCTTGATGATTCTTCATCTTGCTCTCAATGTGGAAAAGCTTAACCCCTTTCCTATTCACATTCTTATGTGTGGTATGTGGGAAAGATGTGTTTGATAACAATTTTTTTACGCTTGTTGAAGTTTGATTTGTAGATGTAATCACTTTTGGCCTTCTCTCCCAAACTTGTGTAAGTGGGTTCTAGAGTCTTGGAGGCTCTCATTGGTGGCCCAATTGAGCTTTATTTTTGTGCTCAAAGCTTCTTTATTGTGGGATTTCAATCTATGGAGAATTTAATGTTAGTGTTGGATGGAAGGTTGTGGATTTGGGGTGAGCATTTCCTCTCTCAAATCGTGGTTTCCTTCATTCAACCTTAAGGAAAAATCTCTCAATATTCCTAATCTCCCTCCAATTTTGCAAAGATTCCTACTCCAAGGATATCAACAATGCTATTGATTATTTTTTGAAAGTGGATTCAATAATGTCTAATATTGGCCATTCTACTTTTACTTGTATTATGATGGACATCAACATTTCCAAGGCTCTTCATGTGATGTTGTCTTGATGGTTGATGAGAGGAAGTGGATTCACATTCTTGATTATGAGAGCCTATCATGCCAATGTATGCTTCACTATTGGAAATATTACTTCTAAGTGACCTTGTTCTCACCATAGATTTGTGAGCTTATCCACTTGGTGGTGGAATTCCCTCCCTAATCATTTGACTATGGATGCTTCCACTATCTTTCACTCTCTAGTTGATGAATTTTCTTGTTTTTCCTCCCCAATGGTGGATCACATTGTGATCTTAGAAATTTATTTGAAGGTGGCTTCCATTGTGGCTAGTTTGACTCAAGTGAGTTTTGTTAGAGTAATCATGCATTAGCTAATAATTAATTGATTATTAGCCTAATTCATTTCATGCATTTAAGCTAAACTTAGGAGTGATTATTTTGTTAACTAGAGTGAGTTTTTATTAGATCATTATGTCTCATCACATAAGATGACAAAACTTTTCATGATCTAATCCCTTTATCATTTAGGGTTGCTCCTATAAAGCACTCACCCTAATTGTATTATCCCTCGAACTCTTGAAGACTCTTGGAATTTATTCTATAACTTTTTTATTGTTGAGGATATAGCAGATTATTGGTTGCAACTCTCTTGTGTGGAAGGTGTTTTTGTTCATTTTTTGATCTTGCATCTCATGCTTGTTCATAATTCTAACATGGTATTAAAGCGTGGATTCAACAAACTCCTCGATTTTTGAGGGTTTTCTTCAACTAGGGTTACATGGATTCAAATTTGAAATCTTCATATCTTTTTGCAAATTTTGGAGTTGGGAAATTGCTTGGTGCACTTTGGCATGAAAATGATCTCACCACTGCATTTAGGAAGTCGATTCAACGAATTTTGAATATAAATTTACCCTATTTCACCATCGGGAGTTTCTAAGACAGTTTTTTTACAAGGGCCTCCATATGACCCCTATCAGGATGTAAATATGGATTTTTTCAAAAAAATAAAAATAAACTAAAAGTGCCCCAAGTCGTTAGAGCTTGGTGCTACATATAGCACTTAGTGTTATATATAGCGTCAACGCTATACATAGCACCCCTAGTCGGTGCCTTAAGGTCTGTTGACAACAACAAGTCATCCAATGGCCTTAAATTTCATACTAGAAACTTTTGCCATTCTATTGACAGACGATTTTTTCCCTTTCCCTATGACACAAACTTTTTCTTGGCATGCTTTTTTTCGATGTTCATTAGGATTTTCAATAAATTTCTGGTAAGTGAATCACAAAGGAAATATTTCATTTTTATATGGCATATATCAATGGTTTTTTAGTTTTCTGGCCACCAAGGTTATTTTTTGATGACTAAGGAATATTCCTCAAAATATTTTGCTAATGTCATATTGACATCAACATGACATCATCGATACAAACTACTGTCAGGGCCCCTTTCAAGCCCCCTTTGGCCCTAAAAGAGTTTTTTCTTCTTCTATTGGACATAACTTGGGTGTACAATATTGAAATTGGGCAAAGATATCGTCAGAAAGATGGTTCTATGTACTTTCCAATGGTGTGTGTCTTATCACCATTTTTTGATGCTAGTGCATTCTACAACCTTTCAAAGTCAGATGTGTTATTTTCACTCTTGAGCTCATAACTTTTGATTAGTTTCTTAATTTTTTGTGATTCCAATGGTGTTGGGATGGTTTTCAGAGCTCTTCATAGCCATTTATGCAATTTTTTATAAATTTTCTCTAGGTACATTTTACTCAATTTTTTGTGTTTTCACATTCTAGTGAATTACTTAGACGTTTTAGCTCCTAGAATTTTTTTGTTTGTGTGGGATGACTTGTTTTAGGTTGTTCTTGTAAGGAAACTTGCAACCATCTAATGACTATTTCCACATAACCCAAAAGAGATAACAATGAAAATAAGTACTTAGAATCCACACACAAGAGAATACACAACATACCCATTAAAGATGACACAAGATATACCCTAGGAAAACCCTCAAGAGGGAAAAACCTAGCCTCCAAAAGCATCCATACTCCATTATATTATTTAGCAATAAGCAAATACAAGAGTTACAATGAACACTTTTGAAGCATCAAGCCCTCCAATGCATTCCCATGTGTTCAAGCATGAATCAACACATCCCATGTCATGCTTCACAAATGCACTCCTCAAAAGGACTCAATAATGACATTCAAACCACTCAACCAACCTAAACCACTACACATGTGTTTTCTTTTATAGACAAAAGCTCATACAAAATACAACTATTGGTAAGGTGAAACCATGTACCACAAAACCATGTGAATACAAAACCACTAACCCCTTATTTAATATTGGGTACTAAGACATCACTTTATTTAATATTTTCTCAATATTAAATTGTATACACCAAAAACGGTCATCACCTTTAATTAATTAAATACTAGCTATTTAATTAATATTCCAACTACATATAAATAAATGCTCAATTTATTTATATTGTTCATTTTCTAAATTCTTCAAATCTAAAACATATTCTTCTAAATTAATTAAATAAACAAGGTTCCCTAAACTTTTTTTATTTAATTAATCTTCACTAAATCCAATTAGGAATTAGAGCACATTTCTACAACTTTTTGTGCCACCTCACGAAGGTCACATGAAAATAAATAACTCTAATTTTTAATTAGAATTATCTTCAACTCATTTCAAAAAGCACATGGCCCATTTCCTCCCACACTTCCACTAATTTTTTAGCACATGACTTATTCTTCCCACACTTCCACCCATTTTTGTAGCACATGATTTATTCCTCCCACACTTCCATCAATTTCGGAAGCACATGGTCTTCTCTTCACACACGTGAATCTTCCATCCAAATGGCATGTTGCCCATTGGTCAAGAGATTCTTCCATCCAAATGGCATGTTGTCTTTGGTCAAGGGGACAACATCTTGATTCTCTTCATCTTCACCATCCATTCTTCTTATTCGATCTAGACCATTGATTATTGCCACCTCACTATATGCTTGGAAAAGGTTATAAATACAACCCTTGGGCCTTGTATTTGATATCCACATTTGAAGTAAATTTATCATTGGAGCTTGGAGTATTCTTGGAGTCTTATAGATAGTTTTTATATCATGTTTTGCATCATGTTTAGATCTTAGATCAATGTATTGCATCATAGTTGCATTTTATCATCCATCTTGCATCATAGTTGCATTTTAGATTAGTTCATTTCAAGTTTGCATTTGAGCATATGGAGTATCTTGCATAGAATCATATAGATCACTACCATAATATCCACCACCGTTTGTGTATTTATCATCAACATCATCCTTCACTCATCATAGCCTTCATCATCATTGTTTGCATATAGTTTCATGTAGGCATTAGATTATCTTGCATGTTGAATACTAATCTCGTTTCTTACGTGTCATTCTAATAACCTTTGTGCACATAGAAATCTGAGGGCCAAAAAAGTTAAAAAGAATCATTTAAGAATAGAGGACAATGAGATGTTCTTGGAAGATTTAAATTTATTGCAACTTAGAATAGTTTATTTTATTTTGAATCTTTCAATATAAATAGTTTCATTAAGGTTTGTGTTGATACTAACTTTTCACATTTCACACACACACACAAAATGGCGCCCAACATAGGGCCTTGCGTCATTTATTACACTAACATGCTTGAAAATTTATGTTCATAGGTTCGAACGTGAGCCTTTTGGAGCCTCTTGGAACCTCTTGCACCCATTTTGGAGCCTCTTACACTTGTTCTGGCGCCTTTGGTCTCTATTATGGCACCTTTTGCACCATTCTAGGTTGTTCTATATCTATTTTGGCGCCTTTTGTCTCTGTTCTAGTGCCTTTGGTGTTTGTTCTGGTGCCTTTGGTCTCTGTTTTGACACCTTCTGCACAATTATAGGTTGCTCTATCTTTGTTTTGGTTCCTTTTGTCTCTGTTTTGGCACCTTTTATCTTTGTTTTGGTGCCTTTTTCAAATTTCAAGGGCTAATACTTTGTGTTGTTGACTTGTAGGTTTCCCAAAAATGCTTGGCAAAGACAATCTTATCAAACTACTGACAATTGTAGGGGCTGGAAGTGATTTACATGTTTCCTTTTGGTTAAGTTAGGAACATAGCTTGATTAAAAGGTTAATGAACACCATGTTTCCTTTTGGTTAAGTTAGGAACATAGCTTAATTAACGGGTTAATGAACACCATGTTTTTCATGCATGACAGATGGTAGGCATATTCTCTTCCCTTAACTAGGTGATCAAAAAGCTAGACCAATTCACTTTTTGTGTGCAAGTATGAGTGGAGTATATGGCATGTGTTATCTCTTTATTCATGTGGAATAAAGGTTGATTGAGCTATGGGTATACTTGCTTGCTTTTTTTTATCTTAGAGGGCCTACTTTGTGGGAAAAAGTACTCACCCAAGGGAATGACCCAACCAATAACACACTAAAGCCAAGTACATTTCCAACTGACATATAAGTGAGGATACTGGAACAAAGTCCAGTATCACACGGTTGGTCCCAATGATAAGGGAAGCAATGGTCTCTCGCTACATGGGTCAATCCCTATGAACAAAAAGTCCTTACTAAAACCCTTGTAGTTTGGCCAAAACCTTTATCTATTCTTTGGTGCAGTAACAGTCGTTGCGAAGGCATCCACATTCTCACAATTCTTAGTAGAGATGAAAAATATGCCATGGGAGATTCATGGGTATTGGTGCTTGGCTGCCCCGAGAAGTGAGTGTCGTGGAGGGGAGCCAATGGGGTCAAGCATCTAGTCATCCGCTAAGAAAAAGTGCGGTTGGGGTAAAACCCGCATGGAATCCAAAAGAATACAGTCTTTCACAACCTTAGGAGTGTACATGTGCTTGATGTGTCTTTATCCAAACTGTGTTTTCAAAACAAACAAAATGTCACGTATTGAAAGTGAAAACCCTAATTCAGAATTGCATTTAGTGAAACAACCAAGTCTTCCATTGAAAAATCAAGAAAACCATGTAAATTTTCAAAGAAAAATTCAAAAAACCAAGTCTGAACCTGTTTTGGCACCTTTGGTCTCTATTTTGGCGCCTTTTGTCTTTGTTTTGACACCTTTTATCTTTTTTCTAGTGCCTTTTGTCTCTGTTCTAGCACCTTGTGTAGAACAAAAAATAGTGACCTAGGTTCATCTCTTGTCCAACAATCAGTCTCATCTTGGGAATCCTCGGAAGTGTTCAACCATTCCTTAGGAAAAACAGAGTTTGAACATACATGTTACCAAATGATTTCACGAAAGATCAAAATTCAGAAACCAAAGTCCATACCTCTTAGTCCAAAAGAACATCAAAGACGATTATTAACACTTTACGAATTTAGAGAGAGGTTGACCTTCAATTTCTACAAAAGGGCTTACAAGAACAATCCCAAAGTATACATGTTTTACTATTGTCAAAATCCACAACTTTTCCAAAGATTTGAGTACCTCATTTAGGGAGAACATTTATTGCCGATTTCATAGTTTGAACCAAAACTTTGAAATTGTCTCAAGTCCAAGATCATTCCTTAGGTACCTTATAAGTATAAAATTGTTCAAATTGGCCTTTACAAGTGAAATTTTCCAACCTAAACCAAGATCTAGCATCACAAAGTACCAACATCATCATATTTATCACACCTTTGATTATTAGGCCTAGTTTCATCATCAGGATTTATCATCCTCTCATCACAAAACGAAGCTACATAGTCAAATCCAACTTAGTCTCATTAGGATTCGTCATTATATTTGACTTAGTTGTAATCCTTGGTACTTTTCCAAAACCTAGATCAAATTTTAGTCTAAACTATAACACTTGTATGCCCGTTTAAACAAGGTTTCCAAAACAAAAGCTCTAGGAAAAGGGACATGAAAATCCAAACATTGAAGAGCCAAACATTGAAACTCCAACTATTGAAACTTTGAACATTGAAATTCCAACCATTGAAACTCAAAACACCAAAACTCAAAATAGTGAAACACAAAACACCATGGTGGCTGAGGCTGAAGAGAATCCTTTTCATGGACTCAACAACACTGATGGGGAAGAAATAACCAAAGAAAATGTACATGTTGAACAAGACCCAAATTTCCACAATTGTTTAGAAAATATTTTCGAAAGAAATGGGGAAAAGTACCTCTTTATGCTAGCCAAACAAGATGCCAAATTACTAGAAGAATTTGACATATATCAATTGAAAGCACTACCCAAAAAGCCCAAAAACGATCTTGAACAAGTAGTTGCCTTGACTCATCTAGTAAAGAACCTCCAACAACAAATGTTTGACATGCAAAAGGGAACTTCAAAATGATACTTGATCCAAGATATTTTTCCTTATCCATTTGATCAAAGTATTCACATGATACCCTTTCCCAAACATTGTGAGTTCCCAAAGTACGACAAATACAATGGAAAAATTGATCCAATAGACCATGTGAGAGAGTTTAGAACTATGAGTCTCAAATTTTCCTATGAGGAAACTTATTTGATGAGATTATTCCCAAGAAGCTTAGATGGAAATTGTCTTGAATGGTTCTCCAAACTCACCCCACCAATTAACAACTTTGAGGAATTAGTCAACAAGTTCATCACCCAATATTATTACAACATCCAACATGACATCACCATGAAAGATCTTTGTAACTTGAAACAAAAGAAGGGTGAATCGTTCCTTTTGTTCTTGCAAAAATGGAGAAGGTTATTTTCACAATATTCTCGTCCTGTACTAGAAAAGGAAAAGATAGCAATCTTTATTGACAACCTTAACGACAATATGAGTTATAGATTGGAATTACAATGTCCCCCAACCTTTGAAAAATTGATTGAGAATGGTATTAAAATTGAGGATGCCTTATTCAAGAGAGGATTCATCAAGATATACAACGAAAATAACTCATCAAACCCCTCCAACAATTACAATATTAGTGACAAACCTAAGTTTTGGCAACAAAACAAAAACATTGGAAACAACGATGGTACAATCGAAGGTCAAAATGCAAAACCTGTATTCAACCTAATTGCAGTCGCCACCAAAACTAATCAGAATAACAATCTCCCCAATAATCAAAACAGTAACCAAGGAAACAACCAAGACAACAATCCAGGCAACAACCAAAACGTCAACCAAGGCAACATTCAAGGTAATACTGGATCTAGGACACCATCGCATCGAGCATCATCAAATTGCAGGAGGTTCACACCTTTTGGGCAATCACCAGAATCAACATTAAAATAACTTCTCGAAGCTAAGGTCATAACTTTACCAGAAGCAAGAAATTGGGAACCACAAGTTAAACCCCCATGGTGGAACAAGGCCCATTTCTATGAGTTTCACCACAACAAGGGACATAAAACAAATGATTGCATGTAGTTGAAACACTTGATACAAGATCTAATTGACAACAAGACGATATTTGTAGAAGGACCTCAGATAGTCAATGAGCATGGGGCGTTCAAGAACCCTCTACCAAAATATGAGAAAGGACAGTCCTCATCATCAAATACCAAGGGCAAGAACATAAACTATGTTTATGACACCACCATTCTACATATTGAGGTAGTTGATGATCCAACCCATGACAAATTAGATCTTATTGCAAATGATAACTCAACCAAAAACAACATCATTGAACATGAACAAGAGATCATTGCAATTGAAAATCATCACCATAATGTTGACACTATCTCACATCAAATCAATGTTATCAAAATCAGAGAACAACACAACACCCCCGTCAATGCAATCACACGAGGACAAGCCAAGGTAATATTGAAATGAGCTACCCCTTCCATGTCCAAATCAATTGTTATCCCTGCAACCCAATATAACATAGTGGATCAGTTGCAGAAGATACCAACACAAATATCCATATTAGAACTTCTCAAGATTTCACCTGCTCACAAGGAAATATTGGAACAAGATCTAGTTGCCACCACGGTACCCAACAATCTAGAGGTTTTCCAATTCCAAACTATGATGGGACATTTGACTGCACTGCACTACTTATCCTTTTCTGAACATGATGATGTATCTATGAATCATCCCCACAACGTTGCCCTACACATTAAGGTCCTAATCCACAAGCACCATGTTAAACGTGTCCTAATAGATGGAGGAACTGGCATGAATATCTGTACTTTGAAACTTGTCCGTGCACTGGGCTATTCAAAAAATGTTATTGATCCTAAATAGAAAATCACAATAAAAGCATATGATGATGAGGAGAGATCTTCACAAGGGCTAATAGTGCTACCTATTCAAGTGGGACCAGTTGTCAAAGATATAGTATGTTAGGTGTTAGACAAAGAGTTAACCTACAACATACTCTTGGGAAGACCTTGGATTCATGACATGCAAGCAGTGCCATCCACATATCACCAGTGTTTGAAGTTAACATTCAATGGGCAGGAAATCACTATTGTAGTTGATTCAAACAACCCCCAATATTGTAACACCCTCAAGACTACTCAAGATGGTTTTGTACCACACAACAGGGAAGCTCCAATTTAGGGTTTATCAAATGATGGGAAACAACTAAATTCCTTGTCAAAGTGGGTTGAGAAAAAGGACCAATCAAAGGATAAGGATATCGGTGATGCTAATCCCTCAAGTAAAGAAAGTACATCAAATCCTACTCCACAAAATTAGGAAATTCAACTTGAATCCTTATCAAAATAATTCACCAAAATCCAATTGAAAGGAAAAGGCATGGGGGAATACTCATTTCAGCAATCCTTATGTTTATCACAACTTTCATCTTCTCCAAAGTCCTATGGACAACCATCAACATCAAGACAACAATCATCACAACCCACCACACTATTTGAGGGAACCTTTGTAAGAGCAGGCACATTAGTGGATGAGTCAGATGACAAGAAGGTTTTAATCTGATTGTACAAAGATGAAGAATCACCACAAGCATCCACCTCCCATATATGAACAGAGCAGTATGGAAAAGGAAAGACAATCATGGAAAAGATGGGATATGAGGGAAAAGGTCCTATCAGTAAAAGGAAAGAAGGCATCATAGAACCAATACAACTTGTCACCATGCAATCCAAAGATAAAATAGGATTGGGGTATATAGAAGAATCCAAAGAAGAAACCAGACAACAAGTTGTTGAAAGAATCCTACAACTACAAGCTAGTGCCACTCATGAGACTAATTCAAATGAGTATGAGTGGGATTCGTTATCTAAAGAGTCTTGTCATAATAAGGAAATTGATGCAGTCCAAAAGTATACACCCATACATGAGGAGGGTCAAAGTTCAGGTCATAGACCACTTGAAATAGGATCACTACACATTGATGATTCCAACAAAGATGATAAGACTCAGAGTGAAACGGATAATTTGAAGGAGATTTACTTTATAGAAATTTGCTATTGGACAATCCAAAGACATTACCATTGGGACTCTTACTGCATCTGACTTTAGCCAATTCAATGACTCCTTACCGTTGATACATCTCGAATTGATAGATTGGGATCAAACAGAGCCATTTGATATCCCCCTCATTTCAAATGACGAAGCCATTGTCAACTTCCTCTGTTCCACCAATCCTGAAACATATTCCACCATTGAACATCGTAACGAAGCTTCCAACTAGGAGGGTGTCAAATTTTCTAGCTGCAAAATGAATAATACATGGAATAGATCTAATGGTGAAAACCATTCAATGGTAGTATCAGATCCAAAAAGAGTAAAAACAAAGAGTGTATCCAATAGTGAAAACCTCTCTAAGGCACTAAAGGATAGAAGATTTGACACACTCCCCAAACAATTTCAGGAACGATCTAAAATATTGGTTGAACGCACCCATTCTATCAATATTGGCAATGAAGAAATAGTGAAGACTATCCATCTAGCAAAATCCTTAACAGATCAAGAAAAACCAAACTTCATCAAATTATTTATAGAAAATCAAATAAAATTTGCTTGGTCTTGTGCTGACATGCCAGGGATTGATCCATAACTCATCATGCATCACCTATCTCTACCAGCATGAGTAAAACTGATCAAACAAAAATTAAGGAAAATGCATCCCCACATTGCCATCTTGGTAAAAGCATAACTAAAGAAGTTATTGTATGTTGGATTCATTAGACCAATCGACTATGTTGAGTGGATTTCTAATATCGTACCTATTTCCAAACAAGACAAAAGCATTAGAATTTTCACAAATTTCAGAGATCTCAATAAAGCTTGCCCAAAAGATGACTTTCCCCTGCCTAATATTGACATCATCGTGGACTTGACTGTTGGACATGGAATGCTCTCACTTATGGATGGATTTTCATGGTATAATAAAATCAAAATTGCTCTTGAAGATCAAGATAAAACTACCTTCGCCGATATTGGCATGGTGTGATGGTTTATAAGTGGCATTGTTGTTCTTGCCACCAAGGTTCAAACCCCGTTGGGGTGGTATTGTTGAATTGTTGTATCCAGTTCATAGCTCCGGTCAAAAGCGTTTACCCCTTGAGTAAAAAAATATAAAACTACCTTCACATGTCCTTGGGGCACTTTCTGTTGGAATGTTATGCCATTCAGGTTGAAAAATGTTGGAGCCACATATCAGAAAGAAATGACCACCATCTTTCATGACATGATGCACACTTTTATGGAGAATATGTAGATGATCTATTGGAAAAATCCTACACCAAAGAAGGACAACTGGAAATCTTAGATAAAATCTTCACCAGGCTAAAGAAGTTCAATGTGAGACTAAATCCCAAGAAATGTGTATTTGGCGTAACATCATCTAAAATTTTGGGGTACATTATGTCAGCTAAAGGCATTCAAGTAGACCCTACAAAGGTCAAAGCTATCATGGAGATGTCTCCTCCTAAAAATATCAACAAGCTCAAATCCTTGCAAGGGATATTTCAATCTATCAGGAGATTTATTGTGCAACTGGTAGACAAGACCCATCCTTTCAACCACTTGCTCCACAAGAATGTATCTTTCCGATGGGATGAGAAATGTGAAGGAGCCTTTAATAAATTAAAACAATATATAATGAGTCCATTGGTCTTGATACCACCAACAGAAGGAAAGCCACTTATATTATACATAGCAACAAATTAAATATTATTGGGAGTCTTGTTTGCACAAGAGGATTCAATAGGAAAAGAAAGGGCAATATATTACATCAGCTTAACCTTAAACGGCTATGAGATCGATTACACCTTCATTGAAAAGGCTTGTCTAGTAGGAGTGTTCACTACCCAACAATTGCAACACTACATGCTTACCCATACCATCAAATTGATATCCAAGATAGATCCATTGAAATACCTTCTAAGCAAAGCTAATCTGACTGGAAGACTAGCCAAGTGGGTCATGATGCTGAGTGAATTTTACATCCAATATATTGATAGGAAGGAAATCAAAGGACAAGCAATTGCGGATCAGTTAGTTGAAGCACCATTGTAGGACAATCATCCCATGAACGTTGAGTTTCCAGATGCTAAAGTCCTAACAATATCCACACAACAATGGGTCTTGTACTTTGATGGTTCTTATACACAACATGGATCAAGAGCTAGAAATTTTCTTATCTCGCCACAA
This sequence comes from Sequoia sempervirens, assembly GCA_007258455.2. Classification (NCBI taxonomy): domain Eukaryota; kingdom Viridiplantae; phylum Streptophyta; class Pinopsida; order Cupressales; family Cupressaceae; genus Sequoia; species Sequoia sempervirens. The sequence goes on along the minus strand of VDFB02075321.1, from coordinate 207,292,427 downwards.
GGACACACCATTCCCAAGTCTTACATATTGATGTTCCCTTGCACCAACAACACAACCGAATATGAAGCCTCGATCATTGGAATCAAAGTAGCAGTTGAGTGGAAGATCACAGAGTTACATGTCTATGGGATTCACAACTAGTCATTAATCAAGTAAACGATGACTATCAAACAAAGGATGACAAGTTGATGCCCTACAAAAGAATGGTTGATGAATTCAAAAAGTACTTTGTGGAAATAGGATTTGAGCAAATTCCTCGAAATGACAACAAATTTGCTAATGCTGGTCATGCCTACAAAATGATATAAAAGTCACAGCATAACTAAACCTGGGAATTGGACATTCCAGCAGGTGACTGACATCTTCTTATGAATGTTCATTTGCTTTGTCAAACCAAGGCACGTTTACTTTAAATGGAGCAGCATGGTATGTGCACTATGAACTAGTTTCTAGTCATCATCTATAGAAAACAAATGCTTAACAGAAATGCAACACAAAGCTTTTTAACTCAAACACGACTCAGCTAAAATACAAATCATAGCAGCTATTATTAATGAACAAACTGTGAACTAGCCTTATGCTGCAGGAATAGAAACAGGGATGGATTCCCAATGCTGCAGGAGCAATACAAAGTTGAGTTTGCATTGAAATCTACAGAAATAGACTCTAACTGGTAATCAACATGAGATGAACAGTTAACTACAACAACTTGCTATAAAATACTTACTAAGTGGGCCCCCTTAGCAAGCATCAACTAGATTACACAAGAAGTTGACTCAAAGCTTCATTCGAATTTTATTCATACTTAGAACCAGGATACATCGATTACTTTGTTTTGAAAGTAAAAACTTAACACTGAACTCTATTGCTTCTTCAACCTAATTTTAGTACATAATTTTTTTCATCCTCGTTCACTCACGCAGGAGGAACAATTATTTAAATGAAAAAGGCAACAAACTAACTAACAAAGGAAGTCGTGATCATAAATACATTCTGAATCCGCAGAATAGATATTCATAAATGAAAGTCTATCTGCTCGACGCGACCCAGAGAGAATATAGCATTACACACTTCCTAGATCAAAGGACCGTTTGAGCTCCTTCCTAAAGATTTGGTCAAAGAGTTATTATTGAAACAACTTCTTCAACATAACCGAAATTCTTTGCGCTTGATCAGCTCCAGTTCCCTCCAACAACCTGCAATAAATGACAGAAGCGAAGGAAAGCATACACACAAGTGACACGACATCCATTCATTAATCACACGCTAATCCTATTCCATTATCCAAAATCATAAGCATACATCAGCCATGCGAGAGGTCAAAAAGGTAATTAATGAAGTTAATGAAGTTGTCAAGCTACAGGAATATGGAATTTGTTGCTACAGGATACCACCCAAAAAGTATTAATCAACAAGTTTAAACAACAATTAAACAAAAGTAAGAGCATCAAAGATTATGAGCATATTTAAGGCTCATCATTCTGCCCCCTACTTAATGTAATGCTGGTCCTCTAGCATTAACTTTCCTTGTTATTTCCCTGAAATCTGTTGGAGAAGCATGACCCTGCAATGAAGTTCTGAATTTGTAGTAAAAACCTCTGGTAAATTCCCATCTTTCAAATCTGTGGTTTTCTATTTCTTCATTGATTTCCTTGGCTTGGTAGGAATAGAGTGGCCATATTAAAACTGGGGGTTGGAAGGTTAGTGGCATCCATAATTCAAATATGCTTTGCAAACCCAGTTGCATGTACCTTTTTGTTCTCCTGAGTGCTGCTGTGAAGTTTAAAAGGCTATGAGGCTCTGTCTTTCTTAAACCAACTGTTAATTTCTCCCACCTTATCTCAATCTTGGAAGAGGCAAGTTTCCAAAATATATATTTATGCTCTTTAAACTCACTGTATACCTGTTGTCTGATATCAAAAATTTTGTCTTTCCTGAGGGTAATTCAATCCATAAGTAACTTTAAGCCAGGTTTTGAAAATTGTGTGTGGATCTGAACTTTCAGCTCTTAGAAAAAGAGGTTCATCTCTTTCTGCTTCTTCATAAGTTTTCAATTGTCTCCCATAATTGACCTCATTTGCAACCCAAGACATAAGTGTTCTTAGATGAATATCACCTATATAAAGGAGTGGGTTCCATTCAGTTTCTGCAGGAATTAAATAACCATGTAAATAAAGTTCACACATGGAGTTTTTCAACCAATTAGGGGCCACTTCATAGGCATCATAGAATTCCTTGGCTGTTTCAATATCAGGATCCAAATTTCTGGAGATCCTCATTAATTTGAACCAAAGAAATTGTTCCTTTAGGCACATTGCATATACTTTGGGTGGCGGCCTACACTCCATTATCTGTCCAGTTATTTTCATCATTTTATCCATTTTCTTCTGCATATCTTAAATTTCTTGCTTTTACCTTTCAATTTCCCTGTGTAGCTTTTTCTTTTCTTCATCTCATAAACTTTTGTGGACTTTAGTTTTGGCAAGATAGCAAAAACATAAAGTCTGGAATGACACAGGCTTCCAATTAACTTTCAGAAATTCCAAGTATGCAATCAATGGAGTCCTTTTGTACACAACTAAATCTATGCAAACTTTAGTAGGCAATAGATTATCATAGGGTATTTCAGGTGGTTTAAGCACACCTTCTTCTTGCTGCAGGACAGAATCCTCTTGCTACAGGATGAACTCTTGTTGCATCATGGGAGAAAATTGTTCTTTCCCAGAAATTTTCTCAACCGCACAAACCAAGTCATCCAGACTCAACATTTTCCCTTTATCAACATTACTGGGTTGTGTTGCCTCAGGAACATCAGAGGAGCTTTGTGGAACATTTGCAGACATATCCAGGGAGTTATCATGACCTGACTCAGTAGAGTCCTCTGATATTATGGTAGTTTCTATTTGAACAGAGGTTGTAGCAGGCTTAGACCATTTTCTCAATGAACTCCTTCTTGGTAGTTTTTCATAAGGAGCAGCAACAAAGGATGCTTCCGTAGCAGTCCTCTTCCTAGCTGGTCTTGAAGATCCAGACTCGACAGGGGAAGAAGAAATTAAAATTGGAGTATTAATGGGTGTTGCTGCAGGAGAGACATAAAAAGGGGAAGACTTTTCAGGAGAGGATGAGACAAAAAGTTTTTGTCTTTGAGTATGTGGGTCCAACTCAAGAGTCTGCCCTACCCCAGATGACTCACCTATAATTATCTTTCCTTTTTCTCTCCTAGCAGCAGACCTTGTTTGCACACTGGTATGGGACGTTGGTATGGAAGTTGCAGGATTAGGCACTGCAGGAGCAGCGGATTCTTGCTCTGTTTCAGTACTTGTGGACTCAATTCTCATTTTAGTTCTTCTAGGATGTGTGGGTAGTACCCTAGGGGGTTCAGGCAGTTGAAGACTTTTTCGGGCAACAAACTCATTCCAGGAAAGAGGTGAAACATCTCTTAAAGATCGTTCAGCTAAAAGTTTTATTAGGGCATGATGTATGATAGAGTTTTGTTTACCCATTTGGGTTTCATGTGCACTATTTTGCAAAAGGTTCAACAAGAAATTCAGAACATTCACTACCAGTCCATGTCTCATATGACTTAACAATTTGAAATGATATGAATGTAGGTAAGAGAAGCGCCCTTCACAAGTTAAATACCTGATAACAAAGATGGCGTATTCAGAGTATGGATAAGGCAGGGACATTCTTTTGCATCCTTGCTTTGAAATTTTCAAAGGCCCATCAGCTAGTAGGGTAAAATATGCTCTAGCAGAGAGAACATCCCTTCCAACAAGAAAATTTTCACCCACTGCCGGTAATCCAGTAACTTTTGAAATTCTTTCCTCTGTCATAGTCACTGTCAAGCCCCAAACCGTAGCCTCATTTTCTGAAAAATGTTCTTAAGAATTCGCCTATAGCCTCTTCATCAAAAGAATCAATTCTCAAGAAATAATTTAATCATCCACAATTAGCAAATGCTTGCATTAACTGAGGATCACGTATCCAAGCATCATGAGTTGTAGGCTCGTGCCTTACCAGTTGGCCACCCATAATAAAAAATATTTAAAACAAAAACTCAAACTGATGTTGAAAGCTTGAAAAATACTCTTCTTCATTACTGCTCTTTCCTTTTCCTTACCAAGAATAACAACTAGAGTTTTGCATAAAATAGTTTTAATAACTACTTAAACTAAATAGTTAACTTATTCTCAAGATATGGCTTTTCAATCGTACTTTTAGAAAGTACAGGATCATAACTATTTTGAGCAAACATAAATTTGGCACAGGAAAAATATCAAATTAGAATACCCCTGCCTCTACTTAGCATTCGACATGTGTCCTTACATGTCAGGGTGATAAGTTTAAAACATGTAATTATGACTGACATATACATTACAATTAATGAACAAACAGAAAGAATAAATTATGTGATAGTGAAAAGATTTCGCGTACCTTGAATGCAAGTTTTGGAAATGCCGCAAAGGACAACAACGTATCATGAAATGATAACTGAGAGAAAAATGCATGAATGAGGCGAAGTGGTAATATGGATGACGTGGCAGATAAAGAAATGAATGATGTGATAGATGAAATAGCGGAAAAAAATTGTGTTCCTTTTTTTTTAAAGAAAACTTTATTATGGACGGTCAACACAATAGTTAAAGAGAAGCTGTAGGAAAAAGGCCTAAGCCTTTTGCTACAGGAAGATTAGGCGAAACAAAATCTTTCAAAAACTCTTCCTTGGACATCGGCTTATGATATAACCGCAGTCGGTGTCCATTAACTAACAATTGGAACGGACTGAATCAATTGTGGCCAGCTATACTGATCCATTGTCGAAGACATTCTCAATTTCATAGGGACCAAGCCAGCGGGTTGTGAGCTTACCTTAGTTTTCTTGATACCTAGAATCATATAGAAAAGCCCAATCACCACCAGAAAATTGCTTGGTTTTGATATGCTAATCATGCCACTTCTTCCTTTGTAGTTGGACAACTTCTGTATGTTGTAGGGCAGCTTTTCTCATTTCGTCCAAGGCATTCAGCTGCAAGAGATGTTCCTTCTATGCTTCTGAAATGTCTATATTGAGTTTGAGAGCTGTCCTCAAAGATTTTGTGTTCAAATTCAATGGGCAACATGGCGGCTTTCCCATAAAGCAATTCAAAAGGTGTAAACTCAGTTGTTGTCTTCCATGTAGTTCTGTAAGCCCAAACTGCTTTAGGAAGTCTACTGCTCCAATCTTTCCTATGGAGTTGTACTGTCTTTGTTAGGATCACCTCAATTTCCCTATTTGTAACCTCTGCTTGACCATTGGCTTGAGGGTGATAGGGGTTGGACTTCCCGTGCTTAATTTTATAGTCATTAATTAAGGCAGTGATCAAATTGGATGTGAATTGATCTCCCTGATCAGTGACAAGCTCTCTGGGAACTCTAAATATGGTGAAAATTTGCTCATACAGAAATTCAACAACCTTGTTATCATGAGCATGAGTCATTGCCTTTACTTCAACCCATTTTGTTATATAATCTGTGCAAACTAGAATGTATGACTTGCCATTTGATGGTGGATCAATTGGTCCAACAAAATCCATTCCCCATTTATCAAAAGGGGTGACAATTACTTGTGGATACAATGGCATTTCATTTGACCTGGTTGGTCTTCCCATACGTTGGCATCTATCACATTTCCTTGTATAAGCTACAACATCCTTGTGTAATGTTGGCCAATAGTATCCTGTTGTAAGAACCTTCATTGATGTTCTCTTTGATACAAAATGTCCTCCGTATGGTTCATCATGGAAAGCATGCAAGATATCATAAGTCTCATCTTCTCTTACACATCTTCGCATAACTTGATCAGGTCCAGTGTAAAACAGACAATTTGCAATCCATGAAAAGTTAAAACTTTTCTCAATTAACAGTTTCTTTTCTTTTGAGGAAAAGTGAGCTGGTATTCTACTTGCTGCTAGATAATTGGCAATGTCTACATACCATGGAGTATGTGCAGCAATGGAAAATAGGTGTTCATCAGGGAACCTATCATCAATGATTTCGTATTCAGTAGGTGCAGTTATTTGAAGCCTCGATAAAAAAATTAGCTACAACATTAGCTCTTCCTGGTTTATCAATGATTGTAATGTCAAATTCTTGTAACAACATGAGCCATCTTGCCAACCTACCAGAAATAGAAGGCTTGTTCATCAGATACCTGATTGTTGCATGGTCGGTGTGGATAAATATCTGATAACCTGTGATATAATGCCTAAATTCATTCAAAGCATACACTACTGCTAACAACTCCTTTTCTGTGATAGTGTAGTTTAGTTCAGGACCTTGAAGGTTTTTGCTAATAAAATAGATAGCATGCTCAATTGAATTTTCTTTTTGGGCTAAGACTGCCCCTATGCCAAAGTCAGAAGCATCAGCATGTATGTGAAAAGGCAGAGTCCATTTTGGACCTTGAAGAACAGGGGCTTTAGTAAGCAAGTCCTTTAGCTGCAGGAAAGATTTTTCACAGGCTTCTGTCCAATCAAAAGCAGAATCCTTAGTTAATAAGGCATATAGTGGACTAGCAATTTTGTTGAAATCTTTTATAAACCTTATATAATACCCTGCATGGCCAAGGAAGCTTCTGACATCTTTTTGTTTTGTAGGAGTTTGTAAATTCAGAATAACTTCAATTTTAGCAGGATCAACCTGAATTCCATTCTTGGAGAGATGATGGCCTAGAACAATACCTTCTTGCATCATAATAAAGCACTTTTCACTTTTCAAAGACAAATTTTTCTCTTTACACCTTTCCAACACTTTTTCTAAATTCACTAGTGCTTCTTCAAATGTAACCCCATAGGTAGTGAAATCATCCATATAAATTTTCATATAGTCATGAGATATATCAGTAAAAATACTAATTACTGCTCTCTGAAATGTTGCTGGCGTATTGCATAGACCAAAAGGAAAGACTGAGTAAGAAATGTTCCCCATGGACAAGTAAAAGTGGTCTTATCTTGATCTTCAGGGGTAATTTTTATCTGATTATACCCACTATAGCCATCCAAGAAGGAGAAATAGCTTTTACCAGACAATGAGTCTAGCACTTGGTCTACAAATGGCAGTGGAAAGTGATCTTTTTTAGTAGCAGTGTTTAATTCTCTGTAATCTACACACACTCTCCATTTTCCACCTTTCTTAGGGACAATAACTAGGGGAGAGACCCACTGACTGTCAGAGATTGGGTAGATAAAACCAACATCAAACAACTTTTGAAGCTCATTCTTAACTATTTCTCTAAGTACTGGATTTATTCTTCTTTGGGGCTGCCTAATTGGTAAATAGTCTTCTTTGATATAGATCCTATGAGTACAAATTCGAGGATCTATTCCTTTCATGTCCCCATATTCCTATGCAAAAGCTTTATGCTATTCTTGCAGCATTTTGAGTAGGACAACCCGTTGAGATTGTGACAACTTGCTATTGATATTCAAATAGTGACCTGGAGATAATTCTATCTACTTAGTGAGATCACTCATAGAATCTACAGGTGATGTTTGTACCTCTTGTGGAAGCAAGTTATGAAAAATTGCAGGACATTTAGGCAACAAACTCTCAGAATTTAGTTGCTACAGGAAACATTGTAGATGACTACTATTTGGGTCAAATGAACTATCTGTATCAGAGTTAGACTGCAAAATTTGAAAAAGCAAGGCATCCTCATTCTAAAGTTGTGAGAATGGATCTATTTGGAGTATCATTAATTGAACCAACGAATTGGCTACTTCAGTTTCTTCCCCCACATCTGGCCAAATAGGTTGGGACAAATCAGGTTGAGGTCTAGCAGGTGGATGGATTGTCCATCAGAAATAGTCATATCTCCAAAATTACATCCTATAAAAGCATCAGCAGTTGCTAACCATGGTTGGCCTAGGATAACAGGGTATCCTCCTAAAGTTGCCTTGGTAGATAATATTGTAAAATCAGCTGGATATTCCCAAGATTCAAGAGTAACAATTACATCTTCCACCATTCCATCAAGCATGACTGTGGAACTATCAGCAAGCTACAAGATTGTAGGTGTAGACCAAATGTTTAGGATATTAGGTAGTCCATAGTATGCTTGGTCATGACATTGATAGCAGCACCAAGGTCAATCAAATTTTTTTTCACAATTTGGCCATTTATATGTAGTTGCACTACAAGACTTTTAGGGTCAGTATACTTTAGAATGACTACATTTTCCAACATTATATCAGCCAATTTCCCTAAGACATGAATTGTTTGGGGATCCTTTTTGTTTCGTCCTAGTTTCTTCAAACAAGCCTCTTTAATGGCTTTTCCATAAATGGGAACATCTTTAATGGCCTGAAATAAAGGAATTTGAATTTGCACATTCTTTAACTGATCCAAAATGTCAAAAATGGGTTCTTCCATGAATTTATATGTAGTACTTTGTAACCTCTAAGGAAAAGGTGGTTTGTCTTGGCTTTTCAAAACAGGCTCCTTAGAAACCATATAAGTTATAGGCATATGCTCAATAGGATTAGCAGGTGCAATAGGTTTTTCAAGGGAAGAATCTAGTATCTCAGTAATTAGAGGTGATTTTGGAGCAGGAAGAATAGTCCCAGACCTCAAATGGATATCAGTAACGTTTAAGGCATAAGTTGGATATTGGTTGGCTTCAGCAAAATATATGGGTTGTTGTGGCTGCTGTTGTTGCGACTGTTGTTGCTTATTATTGGGATTTGGCAACGGCTGAGCAGGCATAGGTGTTTGTTTAAGCGGGCTAGTATTTATGGCAGTTGTTGCAGGAGGTGGCATGAGGGCCTGAGGTTGTGGCTGTGGAAGCTGCAGGAACCTAAGGGACTAGTTTGGTCATTGCTGAGAACCTCTCCATTGAGGATTCTGCTACCAATTACCTTCAGGTGGGGTCCATTGTCCTTGTGGCTGCTTCCAACCTCCTTGAGGAGATTGCCATTGAGGGGTCTAATAGTTAGGCCAAGGTGGTTGAGATGTATTCTAAGGTGGTGGAGGTCCATATGTAGGTTGCCATTGATTACTATAGCTAGAATAAGTATTACCAAAAGTCAAAGGGTCTTGAGACATACCTTGTCTTTGAGCCCATGGTCTCCTTTGTGCCATGAAGAACACTTGATCATCATCACCTTCTACAGGCTTAAAGCCAGTAGGTAACTACTTGGCTTCCAGATTAACCACCATCTTGCATCTGTAGTCACATTTTTTCTATCTGCAATGTGAACAGAACTCGACCAGGATTGCTTCAGCTTCCTCATGTTTCCTCCGAGCTTGCATAGTGTCCAGTTGTGTAGCCATATTGTTAATGATATCCTGCTTACAGTTAGATAACCAATTTGTAATCTCCATCTGAGAAACTCCACTGGAAGAAGACTTTCCCACTATAGCATGATGACTTCTACCCTTCTTCACATTTGCTCAGGAGTAATTGAGACATATCTTCACGAGATCATCCCAAGATGCTTGAGTGATATCACCGCCTCCCATTAGGTCCAAGGCATCTATGCAAGTATCATTGATTCCCCTTAGAAAAAGTAATTTTTGAGATTCCTCATTAAAAGTATGGTCTAAATTCATCTTTAGGGAAAACAGGAATCTTGATATATAATCCTTCAGACTTTCATCTTCCTTCTGTTGAATTCAAAATATATCATCACCTTTACTGCCACTCTTACAATATTCCTTGTATTTCTCAAGAAATTTTGTTTGCATGATAGGCCAACTATCGACGACACCCCTTCCCAAACTCATGAACCGTCTGAGAGCTCCCTCCTTCAAGGTAGTAGGGAACAATTTCAGTTTGTGGGCGTCTGAAGTGTAGTCATAACTATGACAAAGAATATCAAACTCGAACAAGAAGGTCTCTGGGTCTTCTGTGACCAAGCCATAGAACTTGGGCAGTAATGAAGAAGGAATATTCTTGAGGTTGTCATTGTTTTGCTGAGGAGTAATGGGAAATTCAAAAGTAGGAGGTCAATTTGGTGGATTACATGTCATGTTCACCTAACCAAGTATAGGAACAAATGGATTTTGTTCAAGGTCTTTGTCAAATGGGCCAAATAACAAGTCAAGACACAAATCTTCAGCAAATGGGTCAATATCTAAGTCTCCTTCATCCTCAAATAGGCTATAAGCTGGTTCAATTTTCTTGGTAGTGACTGGTATGTTGGGGAGAAATCTTCCCTTAGCGTCTCTCCTTCTATGCATGCAATGAAAATAAATGGTATTTTAAAAACAATTTGGAAAACTAGCTAAACTACTGCTAAAAATGACTATAGCAGGTTCTTAGATTGACACCATCCCCGACAACGGCACCAAAAATGGTCACGCCCACAAAATGATATAAAAGTCACAGCATAACTAAACCTGGGAATTGGACATTCCAGTAGGCGACCGACATCTTCTTATGGACGTTCATTTGCTTTGTCAAACCAGGGCATGTTTACTTTAAATGGAGCAGCACGGTATGTGCACTAAGAACTAGTTTCCAGTCATCATCTATAGAAAACAAATGCTTAACAGAAATGCAACACAAAGCTTTTTAACTCAAACACGACTCAGCTAAAATACAAATCATAGTAGCTATTATTAACGAACAAACTATGAACTGGCCTTATGCTACAGGAACAGACACAGGGATGGATTCCCAATGCTGCAGGAGCAATACAAAGCTGAGTTTGCATTGAAATCTATAGAAATAGACTCTAACTGGTAATCAACATGAGATGAACAGTTAACTACAACTTGCTATAGAATACTTACTAAGTGGTCCCCCTTAGCAAGCATCAACTAGATTACACAAGAAGTTGACTCAAAGCTTCATTCGAATTTTATTCATACTTAGAACCAGGATACATCGATTACTCTGTTTTGAAAGTAAAAACTTAACACTGAACTCTATTTCTTCTGCAACCTAATTTTACTACATAATATTTTTTCATCCTCGTTCACTCACGCAGGAGGAACAATTATTTAAATGAAAAAGGCAACTAACTAACTAACTAACAAAGGAAGTCATGATCATAAATACATTCTAAATTTGCGGAACAGATATTCATAAATGAAAGTCTATCTGCTCGACGCAACCCAGAGAGAATATATCATTACACACTTCCTAGATCAAAGGACTGTTTGAGCTCCTTCCCAAAGATTTGGTCAAAGAGTTATTACTGAAACAACTTCTTCAACAAAACCAAAATTCTTTGCGCTTGATCAGCTCCAGTTCCCTCCAACAACCTGCAATAAGTGATAGAAGTGAGGGAAAGCATACACACAAGTGACACGACATCCATTCATTAATTACACGTTAATCCTATTCCATTATCCAAAATCATAAGCATACATCAGCCATGCGAGAGGTCAAAAAGGTAATTAATGAAGTTGTCAAGCTACAGGAATATGGAATTTGTTGCTACAGGATACCACCCAAAAAGTCTTAATCAACAAGTTTAAACAACAATTAAACAAAAGTAAGAGCATAAAAAATTATGAGCATATTTAAGGCTTATCAAATGCCATGGCGACCATTGCTTCTCTCTTGCAGATTCCAGAGAAATGAGCCCATTACAATTTCATGGTGGAACAACTATTCAACCCATCTTATGACACTTCCCAAGTTATCTACCATCTAGTTGAGGCTGACACTTCCCTCTTTAGGAAAATCTATATGTACCTAAATGATAACACCCTTCCTCCTAACCTATCTCATAATAAAAATGAAACTTCACTCGCCAACCGCCTGACACACCCTTATTGTGGATGTCCTTTATCGACAAGGTCTTGATGAAACTCTCCTCTAATGTATGGAACGTGACAAGTCTGAAATGGCTTTACGGGAAGTACATGAAGTTTTTTGTGGCACTCATTCAAGTGGTTTAACCCTACCTAAGAAACTCCTTTGTTTGGGATATTACTGGTCGACTATGGAGAAGGATTCTTTTCAATTTGTTAAGAAATGCCAAAAGTGCTAGATTCATGGCAATCTCATCCATGCACAAGCGCAAGAACTTCACCCTTTTGCATCAACATGGCCCTTTTGTCAGTTGGGATTGGATCTCGTAGGAAAAATACACCCATCTTCATCCAATGGACACAAGTTTATCATCACAGCCACAAAGTACTTTATGAAGTGGATTGAAGTAGTTTCCCTAACCACCATCACAAGAAAAAAAATCTCATCTTTCATCCTGAACTACATCATTTGTCAGTATGGCATCCCTCAGTCCATCATCACTGACAATGGATGACCTTTCAAAAATTAAGATGTTGAAGAACTTTGTGAGAAATTTCATATCCAGCATTAGTTTTCTACACCCTATTATCCTCAAGTCAATGGCTAAGCAGAGGCTTCGAATAAGACTATCCTAAAGATCTTAAAGAAAATCGTCAACGATGTTGGATGTGATTGGCATGTACAATTGAACCTTGCTCTATGGGCTTACAAAACTAGTATCTGTACCCTAGCGAAAGCAACACCCTATTCTTTAGTCTATGGCTCAGAAGCCATTCTACCCATTGAGGTTGAGCTGCCATCACTCCGAGTGTCACTAAAAGGGATCATTTCAGATAAGGATCACAAGGTGTCTAGGTTACAAGAATTGGAACTCTTGGTTGAGCATCATCAACATGCAATAGATCACCTCAAGGAATATTAGCAAAGGATATCCATAAGCTACAACCACATAGTCAATCCTAGAACATTTCAGGTTGGCTATTTAGTCTTGAAAGAGAACCCCCACAATCAACAAGATCGAGAGAAGAAGGGGAAATTTGAACCAAACTGGCTAGGTCTCTTTGTCATTGTCTCAGCCTTCGGATTAGGAGCATATCAGTTGTCTACACCAGAAGGGATTTGTTTGATGAACCCCTCAATAGCCTGCATCTTAAGAAATTCTACACTTGAATCATCCAGTGCATTGGAGAAGGGTCCTGAAAAATACCAAAACATTAGAAGATGTCCTAAAAAAATGGTTGTCTTGATGAAAACCTAGCAAACAGGTGTCTTGGTAATAACAAAAACAATAAGAAAAAGAGAAAAATACAAAAAAAGAAGTGAAAAATCAAAAAAGATAAAAAAATCATAAAATTTGAAAAAGTGCAATAAAAACAAGTAGTGAAAACTTGGCAACATGTGCTATTTGTGATAGGTTAGCTTTTCCATCTATTTGAGCATGTCGATCGTTTGCTTTCACCATCCATCTACATATCCTTTAAAAGCACCATGTCCATATTCTAGAATCATAGTTGTGTCTCACCCTAGATAAGGGGCAAAATCCTGTACTCACTGGGGGCAAAAAAACTTTGAGCTTGAAACAATAGACAAACAACAAGAAGACAAACGCAACAAAAACAATGATCATAACACAACCCAACATTGAACATCAATCACCATCAAAAGTGCATCAAACATCCATGTCATATCAAAATCCAAAAAAAGGTCAAAAAGTTAGTCAAAAAGTCAAAAACAGAGTCATCTTGTCAAACTACATTGTCTCTGAGCTTAAACATAGGCAAGATTAATCTTTGATTAGCCCCCAAGACACCCTAGGTCAAGTCCTTTAGCAATCCATTGTAATTAGTTGTTGTCTCTCATATGTTCATATCTTGGTCATGTAAATCGGTTGAGTGAGTCGAACTACATGGTCTCTATGTGTATAACGTAGGCAAGGCTAATCTTTGATCAACCCCTGAGGCCCCTAGTATAGGTCTTTAGGTTAGGTTCTTGGTCAAAATCTCAAAAAACACCTAAAAATTGGAAAATCGAAAAATCCCAAAAACATCAAAAATTTGAAAAGATGATGCTCTTCTAAATCATGGGTTATCACTTTAAACACAAAGGTTCAATTGTTGTACTTTGATTTTTGTTATCATATCTCTAGAGCCCCTTGATGATGTATCGAAATAGAGGATCTAGGAAAGAGTATGATTTTTCTTTGTCTGTTGTCTGTGAGTTGATCATTATTATTGTGCAAGTTGTCGTGAGATGTGTGCTACAAAGTATCACTGATGACATTCTAAATTTGCATAGGAAAAGGATTAACTCTTGTTTGTTTACACAAGCAATACTCAAGTCATCTCAGTTTAATTATACTTAGATGCTTGTATTAACTTGCACTATCAAGCATCATGGAAGTAGTACTTAGGTCATCATGGTCTAAATGTACCACTAATGGTTGTACTCACTTTCAATATTTTAAAGGCCCAATGATGATAAAAAGCACGACAAATTGATTGATACGAATGACAAATTTTGCATACGAGATCTGCATGGTTAAAGTAGATTGCATCCATGTTAGTTTGCATTTGTATTTATGGAGTTTCCAAGCTACAACAATGATATCTCTCTTATCAATGGATTGAGTACACTTGACATTAAACAAAAACACATCATATAGTTGCATATCAATTGCATCACCATTTGCATACATTAGAAAACATTACAACATCATTCATACATTCATTCATCATATCATAATATTTGCATCAGAAAACAAAAAAAATGACGTCCATCACATCTCATTTGCATAATAAAAAATCATTGCATTTAGTGGCATTAAGGAAGCGGTTCGCTAAGCTTAAATGAGTGAGTCTCTTCAGATTTCTAAAAGAATTGGGGATATGTCAGGTTTTGTAAAACTTAATGTAACAAAGAACCAACTGACGGAAAACTCTTTCCACAACTCTTGGAAGTTGGAAATATTCACTCATTTAACCTTAAGACCCTAGAACATAATCATCTGCATAATCATTTACATCACATAATCATCATTCATCATTACAAAACATCGTAGATCAACTCATCAACCATGCATTATCATATCATTGTTGCATACATCCCAAAAATAAATCATCACATTAGCATCACCATTACATAATCATCATGATCATCATCATATAAACATCATAACAACATAGAACTAGGCACCATCATACGATCATACATTCATCCATTCATTGCATCATTTATTTGCATGAGAAAAGAACAAAAACATAAAATATATCATATTTCATTGGCATAATAGGATCCATCACATGTATCATATACATCATTCATAAAGCATCATAGACTCATAACACATCAGATGCATCATCATTTGCATCCATAGCATATCATAACATCAGGGTCATCATCATGAACATGGAAATTAAATGCATATCATCATCATCATCATCATCATATAATAGAAATCAAATGCATCCATCATAATCATCATGATCATCATCATATGAACATCATGGTCACATAGATCAATCATCATCATCACTGCATATCATAAATACCTCAAAATAATGGCAATGTAGAAGGATATCCAAATATTGAGAGATAAATCAATATCAAAACTGGCAGTGTATCATAATGTCTCAACTGAATCAGTGTATACATCAGGTCTCAGTACATCATCAAGTCTTAGTACATTAATCAGTCCTATACTGGGGCATATCAATCAATTAGAGAAGTCAAACCACATCACCCAATCAAATATAAATCCACCTACACTAGATGCATAAATCCTCCTATGATCATAACATATCGTAAATCAACAATCTTATCAATCAACCTATCATTGATCCTCGCCTATCATGAGGTTCATTAATCAATCCAACCTCACCTATCATGAGGTTCATCAATCAATTCAACCTCACCTATCATGAGGTTCATCAATCAAACTATCATTGATCCTCACCTATCATGAGGTCAATCATCAATCTATCATTGATCCTCACCTATCATGAGGTATATCATCAATCTATCATTGATCCTCACCTATCAATTGGTCACTCATCAATTATCATATCAACATCATCAAATCAATTGGCTAAATGTGATCATCAAACATCAAACACAAGGAGGCAAAATGAAACATCAATTAATCATTTCATCACTTGATGGCTTAAACATCAAATTTCAAGAGATAAATCGTATCTGGCATCAAAGTATCATTGGTTTAACGTTGGATCCTCATCACATCACTACAACATCATCACATAATTGTCAAATCCTCCACAAAACATCAAAAAATCCATATTTTACCAATTTATCTCTTGAGGGGGCATATATCCAGCAGTACCTAAAAATCAACGTCTGGGGCATCGTCTGGAGCATCAAAAACTTTTCTGAGCACCAGTATCAAATTTTTCTTTGAAGCAACGTGTAAACACATTACTTCAAAGAGGGGAAAAATGTATATGCCTAAAAACAGTCATCACCTTTAATTAATTAAATACTAGCTATTTAATTAATATTCCAACTACATATAAATAAATGCTCAATTTATTTATATTGTTCATTTTCTAAATTCTTCAAATCTAAAACATATTCTTCTAAATTAATTAAATAAACAAGGTTCCCTAAACTTTTTTTATTTAATTAATCTTCACTAAATCCAATTAGGAATTAGAGCACATTTCTACAACTTTTTGTGCCATCTCACGAAGGTCACATGAAAATCAATAACTCTAATTTTTAATTAGAATTATCTTCAACTCATTTCAAAAAGCACATGGCTCATTTCCTCCCACACTTCCACTAATTTTTTAGCACATGACTTATTCTTCCCACACTTCCACCCATTTTTGTAGCACATGATTTATTCCTCCCACACTTCCATCAATTTCGGAAGCACATGGTCTTCTCTTCACACACGTGAATCTTCCATCCAAATGGCATGTTGCCCATTGGTCAAGAGATTCTTCCATCCAAATGGCATGTTGTCTTTGGTCAAGGGGACAACATCTTGATTCTCTTCATCTTCACCATCCATTCTTCTTATTCGATCTAGACTGTTGATTATTGCCACCTCACTATATGCTTGGAAAAGGCTATAAATACAACCCTTGGGCCTTGTATTTGATATCCACATTTGAAGTAAATTTTTCATTGGAGCTTGGAGCATTCTTGGAGTCTTATAGATAGTTTTTATATCATGTTTTGCATCATGTTTAGATCTTAGATTAATGTATTGCATCATAGTTTCATTTTATCATCCATCTTGCATCATAGTTGCATTTTAGATTAGTTCATTTTAAGTTTTCATTTGAGCATATGGAGTATCATGCATATAATCAGATAGATCACTACCATAGTATCCACCACCGTTTGTGTATTTATCATCAACATCATCCTTCACTCATCATAGCCTTCATCATCATTGTTTGCATATAGTTTCATGTAGGCATTAGATTAGCTTGCATGTTGAATACTAATCTCATTTTTTAAGTGTCATTCTAATAACCTTTGTGCACATAGAAATATGAGGGCCAAAAAGGTTAAAAATAATCATTTAATAATAAAGGACAATGAGATGTTCTTGGAAGATTTATATTTATTGCAACTTAGAATAGTTTACTTTGCTTTGAATCTTTCAATATAAATCATTTCATTAAGGTTTGTGTTGATACTAACTTTTCACATTTCACATACACACATAAATTATTATCACATGTTTCCCACACATTAAATAATAATACAATGTTACAATACAACATCAAGTGGTCTCCAAATAATTACCTAGTGTGATTATCCACACCACCAAGGTGTATCACAACTAAATAATTATTTAACTACAATATTATGATAAATTAATTTATGCAATGGTGTACAACACCATATCCCAATATTCTCCCACTTATTGTATACATTTCATAAGGGATCAATACACGAAATACATCACCATAGCCATACATGAAGCCACATGAATCTGCAACATGCTCTCATGCTCCATCAAGATACCTGCAATAAGAACAAAGTGACCACAATCTCAAGCAAGAACTCCTCTCATCCTCCAATGCACCACCTATGGAAGAAAAAGAACATGCCAAGGTGAAGATGCACAATCCATTAGCACAAGCATCAAATGCAAGTGATAAAAAAGGTTGTAACCAAGTTGTTTTCAACTAAAAAACCCACATGATTGAAAATAACATCCACAACACATGCTAATACATCCAACCATCCATACCTCCAAGGTATCAATACATCTGCAAACTCATGCCAATAACATATGCAACCTATAAAATACAACCAAGCTCCTTGTATCAAACCTGTCAATGAAGAGCATCCATGTCCAAGAACTCCCACTGCATAGGTAATGTCAAAGCATATCAAGTATATCAATCAACACTATATCAAGGTGTGATAAGTAAATCAAAGCATAAAGTACCAAGAACAATAACAATGATCCACACATGCAACCAAAAGACCTACATAATCTCTCACAACATGTTGCCACCATCCTCCCCAAATCATATGAACATGAACATCCACGAAAGGAACCATGAAGAGAGAAACCTATAAACCATAATTTCCTCCTACCAACACATCAAAAGTGTAATGTTGTGCTAAGTATGATCTCCTAAACAATCCCAGATTAAAAGCCTCAGCAACACCCATAACACTCAATCTCATAGATCAAGTACAACATATGAGTCAATTTAACAATGCCACCATGGATGTAAGCCTCTCTAATCAAGAATATAAAACTCATAGTAACCATCCGTAAAACTAGAAATCAGCCTATAAACCATCTCGTAAAAATCCTCATCAAAGAATGATATCATAAACTCAAATGCACAAGGAGATAACCATGCCATAACATCTCTCAAAATGAATCCTCTAGAACTAAATAACCATAGCTCAAGGTCCATATCTATGAAAGATAAAGCATATAAACTCATGCTAAACCATCCTCAAATGAGTATCCAAAACACCATGAATCAACTCAATCCCATGAGAAATCAAAGCATGAAACATAATACATCTGAAAGATATAATGGGAAAATACCTCTCAAATAATAAATTTTTGAGTAGACGAAGAGTAGGGAATGAGAATGCTCCTCCAAGATAACAAATCCATCATGACTCACTCCAAGAAAAATCTCCTCTATCGGTCCATAACCAAGTGAAAGCTCCTCGATCTTCCTGTTGAAACCTCCAAAGAGTTACCATCTCAAGAAAAAGTCTCTAATAACAAGAGAACTCCAATCAACACCTAAGTCTCCCAATATCCATGAGTACCTGTAACCAATCAATCCATTCCAAACTCCAAATGCAATATAGCACCATCATGAAGTAATCAAGCAAATGGTCAATGTACCCAATACAAAGAGAACCACACATGATCAATGTCAAAGTTCCAATCATGAATCAAGAACATAAACATGACAACATGATCTAACCATCTCCTCCTAGGAGATCACATGCACCAAAACATATACACATCTTGGTCTCAAGAGAACAAATACCATGCCAAAATCTAAGCACACATCAAGAGTAAACCATGACATAATATCAAAACACTCTAAACCAAGAAAACATATCTCAAATCATGTATAAAGATAATAATACCCAATGATGCATCCACGCTACTGCCAACAACTCCCACTGAATTATCATACGAGCTACACATGGCATCATGACAACCATCCCTCCATGAAGATCATATAGGTTTGCACACACTCAACTACAATATTAGTACCATACAAGTGAAACCACGATCTCCAAGCCAAGAAGATACCTACAATGGCCAAACCATCATAAACATATCCATCACCGCCAAACCATCACTATCAAAATCCCCCACTAAAAGTGTATAACCAATGAATGACATCATGATAACAATATCCTAATGAAGACCAACCAAAGGCCCTCACACAATCAAAGAACTCAAATGCAACATGAACTCCACAACAAAGAATGCAAAGTAAACCATGATCCTCATACCAAGAAGATACATAGCCACAATTTGAATTACGATCCAATCCAACACCACCAACAATGCACTTGCATAAACCATCATGACATGCCAAAGTCCCTAAAGCACAAGAAACATCCATGACACTATGATCACCACCAAATGTACCAATAACTCAATCCAACCATGTGCCACATATCTGCATAACATAGTCAACTACATAGGTCTCACATCATGACTGTACCTGGTAATACTATCTCACCTCCTCAAAATGACATCAAAACCATCAAACCAAGTGACTAAACCAAGCCACCAAACTGAAAATGCATCAACACTGAAATATCTATGGGTATAGACAACCCATGTCCAAGTCATAGGTGCAATAAGTATAGACTGCCTACAATGTTGCACAAATTGTAGATACAACAATGAAGCATACAAATCCAACCAAATACTGATTATTATGTTAAATGAAAATAATTTGAGATCTACAACTGAGAATACAATGAATCCAACGTCAAATCTTCTAGATTCGACAATCCATAAGCTCATAGTATCACCATAGTCAAAATAACCCATTAATAGCTCATGATAAAATATCAACAAATAAATCATGTCAAAAAATCTCCAAACCTGATCCATTGTGTAGTGCTTTGAACAAGCTTTCCTTCGACTATTCGAAGTCCAAAATTCAACTCTGTATGCACCCGATATCACCTCTTGAAGTTCAAAATGAACACCTGACTTTCAGCTAGCAAAACACTATCAAAAATGAAAAATCTGTGAAAATCTCTGGCACCACAATGTAGAGAACTAAGTCATCTTTCCAATGAGTCCAAGAAGAGCAAAAATTGACAATTTGGGTGAAAGTTACGTCCCTCAGAAGCAAAAGCATAGTTTGAACATGAGGCAAACAAATTTTAGCCACCCCTAGTGGTTGGGTGGCGCCGCTCCCTGGGTGGTGGACCTGAACCAAAAATTAAATTAAATTTTTCATATTTTAAAAATTTTGGTCGGCCCTTTGAAAAATTTGTTTTAACTTTTTATATGGCAAAATTTATTTAATATAGGCGATATATATAAAAAAATTAATTTTAATTTTAGAAACCCCATAAAGGGGGATAGTGGCGGTGCCCAACTGCAAGCCTGTCGGCAACCTGCGATTGGCAGGTCTTCTATTTGCAGACTTGTAGGTATAGTGGTCGGTCGAGGGGGTCTGCACCTCCCCACCATAATATATAATTTTTATTTTTTTTTTCAATAAGACCTTTTAACATGTTCATTTTAATCAATATTTTATTTTATTTATTTTTTATTATTTATAGGGTGATTTTTAATCCAACATGAGTTTGATTTTTTGATTTTTTTATTTTTTGAGTATAGTAATGTTGACTGTACAATGGAAAAAAGGGGGTTTGACTAAAAAAAATTTGCATTTTTTTCAACTTCTCCAAAATAGGGAAAATTATATATCAATATTCACCTAAATCCAACCATGAGGTCCATTTTGTCCTAGGAGGTCATTCACAAAATTTTCCCCACAAAACCGTCATTTGAATGCACAACCAAGAAACCTTTTTTAGCTAATATTTTTTGCACCCCAAATCTATAAAAAACCTATCATAACAACAAACCCAAAACCCTTAGATTTGTAATAAACAACCTAAAAAACCCTCATATCTTGCCATGTCTTTCATTGTCTCATATATTGCATAGATTCAAACTCAACCAACATTTTCTCAACATAACGTTATAACAAAAAATATTCAACCATGAAAGCTCTGATACCACTTGTAAGGAAACTTGTAGCCATGTAATGACAATTTCCACATAACCCAAAAGAGATAACAATGCAAATAAGTGCTCAAAATCCACATGCAAAAGAATAGACAACATACCCATCAAAGATGACACAAGATATACCCTGGAAAAACCCTCAAGAGGGAAAAACCCAACCTTCAAAAGCATCCATACTCCATCATATTATTTAGCAATAAACAAATACAAGAGTTACAATGAACACCCCTGAAGCATCAAGCCCTCCAATGCATTCCTGTGTGTCCAAGCATGAATCCACACATCCCATGACATGCTTCACAAATGCATTCCTCAAGAAGACTCAATAATGACATCTAAACCATTAAGCCAACCTAAACCACTACACATGTGTTTGCTTTTATAGACACAAGCTCACACAATATACAACTAGTTGTAAGGTGAAACCATGTACCATATAACCATGTGAATACAAAACCACTAACCCCTTATTTAATATTGGGTACCAGGACATCACTTTATTTAATATTTCTCCAATATTAAATTATTATCACATGTCTCCCACACATTAAATAATAATACAATGTTACAATACAACATCAAGTGGTCTCCAAATAATTACCTAGTGTGATTATCCACACCACCAAGGTGCATCACAACTAAATAATTATTTAATTAAAATATTATGATAAATCAATTTATGCAATGGTGTACAACACCATATCCCAACAGTTCTACATGTATTTCTAGTATTATATCCTATTTGTGTATTTTGAGCATATTTTGTATATAATTTCTCTTTTATAAACGTACTAAGACAAAGTGTCATTTTGGTGTATCTTTTTGAGGATTTTCACACATTTTTTTGTGCCTATTGTACTCACATTATATTATAAAATACCATGGGGGTTGTGTAGCGTCTTTGTTTTTCCATCACACCTTTGTCAAGTGAGTGTTCCTTACACGACAACATTGAATCCCAGTGATTCTTGCCTCATGCATGTGTGTCTTAGTTTGTACACCTTTTTTATTTGCAGGTACTTTCATGTGTACATTTTGTAATGGTGTGGATTTGTACCCCTTGCAAATTCCTCATTTACACACCCCTTACCTTAGAAAACATGATTGCAATGATGTATTTTCCACATCCACTTCCATTTTCCATCCACTTGATAGCTCACTTGTGTGTCGGTGAGGGAATTTTTGTCAGGGACGCTAGCACGGCGTGCTTCCATCCTAATAGGACTCCTACCTCCGGAATCTGTAGAGGCATTACACTCCTCCATTGGACATGAAGTGAAACATTTGTTGCTCTATTGATCGATTTCAAATAGGATTTTTGCCTCATTTCATTCGAATTATTGCTTCTTCCATTCAATCCATCTTCTTCAATCTTCTACACACTTGGTGACAACTTCTTGCTCAAACATACTCACTTTTAGCTCCTTCATGTTTCACCACCACTATTGTAGTTGCAAAATGTTGCTTGGTTGGCTCCTCCTCTTCATTGTTGCGGTAGTGTTGTCCTTACAAATCTTGTGAGCTCACATCTTCCTCCATTTTCCTTGAGAGCGCGTGGTTGAGAAGGTGATATCCATCCATTTCCTTTTACTTTTGCATCATCTACTTGTGTGGTAGCATATTGTTGTTTTTGTATTATTTGGTATTTCCATTTCTATACTTTCTTTATCATCTTTCTACAATAATTACTATCTAGTTGTCCTTGGAGGTGGAAACACCAAAGTGGGGGACTGATTAAGGCAGTTCTCTAAACACATCCCCCAACATTTTCTCATTCTTGAGTGTGCAGGTTGCTCTTCAAGTGAAGCTCTTGAAGGTCTTAGCCTACGGATTTGGAGGTCTATCTCTACCACCTTTCTCTCATCAAATTCTATCTTAGTATTGTTAAAATATTCTTGTTATTTCTATCATTTCTACATTTTCTATCTCTGTTGTAGCATAAAACTCTGTTAATTAGGTAGTTAGTAGGTTTTTTGGTGTTTTTTATTTTACTTTACACTCTATGTCTGTATGGATGCCAGTGCATCCCTGAGACCCTAGTGCATCGTGTTGGAGTCCATGATCCACATTGTAGTCCTCTAGCAGTAGGTTGTTTGAGTTATAGTCTGGACCTTGAAAACCTGCTCTCCTAATCCTTTGAAACACTCGAGTTAGCAAGAGGAAGGTGATAGACCACTTGTCCTTCCTTTTAAGCCCTTGAATCCTTAAACCTTTCCAATTCATTCATCTAGCTTGAGGTTGATTAGGGCAGCCTATTGTTCTAGACTCTCCCATGAACTGGAGTCCCTAAGTAGTTGATCCCCCTCCTCTACATTTTCATGAACTCGACGTGAACATCATAGCTTTTGTCTCTTTGTGTTGAGATTCTTCCTCTTGCACCTTGTGAAGGTTGTAGACTTGCATTTGGTGAAGCTTTATGAGCTTTATGACCCAATCTACAACTTCAATGTACATTGTTAGGAGAAGCGTATGACATCTAGAGATGGATTTCTTGAAGGTCACTATCGGTCTCACTACTTGTTTCACTACTAGTTTCACTTCTTAAGAAATGATTTCAAAGATGGAGGGGAGCTTCCTTAGGGAGGCCACTTGTGTTCCTACCCCTCCCATATCTCCTACGGCCCCACCTCTGAACGAGGATGATGATCTTACTATTCTTGTGGAGCATCTCATTGCTCTAGGTAGGAGGCTATTGGATCTCGCAAACCATTTGGGAAAAGAATGAAACATGGCTAGGGCTGCTAGGCTTATCAATGAAAAGAGATATATGATAGAAAAAGATCGGGTGGACCTAGAGCTTCTTTGAAGCATCACTAACATAGTGGAAGCATATGTCCCTTCATACAACTCTGGACTGAGTGTTACCCAAGGTTCTGGACATAAAACCACTAGAAGACAGATAGGATTTTCAATGCCCGTAACATCATTTTACATGGTTGAGCTAGTCCTTTCCGTCAATACAACCCCCGTGCCTGAGACATGACTGACCATCAAAGTAAACATATGTAACATGCCCAAAGTTCTACTTGAAAATTTTCCTAAGTTTTAACCCACAAGTGAATAAATCATGAAGCCACAACAGAGCAATAAATTTTTCTTTTCTATAATGTAAATTACATGCACATTCAAAATAAACACTATTCCAAACTTCCATTTCATTTTATTGTAATTTCACAAAACTTTCCATAATATTGATTTCATATTGAATAAACTCAAGTTTAACATTCATGTTTACATCCTTCCATATAAATGGGTACAAAGTAAATACATAGCTCTTCTGAGCTTCCAACATTAGAAATACATATGGTTCAAGTAATCACCCTTCAAATCTTGGCCACCAACTGATGAGGAGAAGCATCACTCAAATGCTTTTCCGCCAACCATGGACTTACTACGGTCTCCCACACATCTACCTATCAAGTAAGATGACCCTACCCTTCGATGAAGAGATGTTTAGATAACCCCATAATACTGACCTTTCCTGAGCTTGGTTTTGTGTCCTACAAACTAAAACTTTACCATATAGTGGCTACAACCTTCATCTATGACAATCCTAGAATAGAATTCCTAACTAGATCGTAGTGAATTGACAGTGTAAACAGTGGCAACTTACACTACTTTGGCCAAATTATTCCATACAGTTATTTTGAGTGAAATTCATCCTATTCACACACCTTACTAGCTTGATTTTTAATGACCACACATATTCTATGCATAGGCATTTCCCTTCATTTGGTTGTATTAGCCCTAGAAACAACCTATTCTCTATATTTACCTTGACATTTCTACTAAGTAATTCCTATGGACTCTTCATGGCTCTAACTTGGTTCCTTTCACTTGGTTCGTGATATTCTCAGTTTGGAACCACCAAATTACCATGTTTTCTATTCCTTTGTTCTGCCTTTTAGCTTCAAGACTAATTCAGAGTTATTTATGTGTTTCAAATAGCATCACCTCAAAGTATTGACTTTGTCCACATTTTTATTACCACGTATTACTTGGCTTTATATTTTTGCGCATGATATAGCAATGCAATCTCTATTTGCACAACATTCTTAAACATTAAACATTTCCTATAGTTTTATGTGCTTTCTCTTTTAATTTTTGCGCTTTACATATGGCATATATGAAATGTGTTCCATACATTTCATGCACTTTAATTTATAAACAATGCTATTAACATTTATAATATATAAACAACACTATCAATATGTATATTATATATATATATATATAATATTATATAATATATATATAGACACAAATATATAAACTTACATGATTATAGGATGCAACTTTTGAATGAATATACTTATATTCATTTATTTCATAATAAAGCACATGTGTAAATATATAAACATACATACATATGTATATTTATATATATTTATTGATATAATCGTATGGATGTTTCCATTACGTCAATACATATGCTTATATCAATATATATGTAAGTACACACAAACACACACACACACACACACACACACACACACACATATATATATATTGGTATATTTATTTAACATTGTGTTCACATATAGAACATCAATTGACATATATATACATGAAGTATATATATATGTTTCCTTGTCCATTTGATGTTGCCATACATATGGGTATTCCATCCATAAGCATACATAGATACATCTATCTATGTATACTTATGTGCATGAGTTCATCATAGACATGTACATGTATATGTATATATACATCTTATGTATATATCTCATCGTTCAAATGTAAACACATTAAGAAGAACCCACAATTGACATAAACTCAACACTTAGACTAGATCAAGAATGCTCATAAACAATACCATATCCTCTCTTAATTCATACACAAACAAGACTAAGGTAACTTACCATTTCCCAAGCTATTGAATCGACTTGACTAAACTAGAAGTGAGTGTGTGAAAGCTCAATTTAGGTCTTATCAAAGGTTTCTAGACCAATCCCCTCTCTTGAGTGATACTTCCCCTCTCTTTCAAAGACTTGACTTGTTCCTGCATATAGCTTAGTGCAACACCAAGGTAGTTAGAAATTCATATTTGCATCATAAAACATTTGTATCAACAAAGCATTAGAATTTTCACATTGCAATACATATTCTTTCATGGAATTTCATCAATTCAAAACATATTCATTATTTTGAAATCAATAATATCTTATTGCATATTCCCATATCTCATTCACCTACCAAACATATTAAAGTCACATTTTATATTTAGCAACTTTTTCACCCATGGAGGTAAAAGTAACTCAGTAACCAAAAAACCTGGTGTAACAGACTTCCCCCCTTGTGAATCATTGTCCCCGATGATTTTAAGTCGTTAACATATATATAAAGTCAAATAAGGTTTTTTCCTTCAATTTTCTCATTATGTAAGAAATAAGCATATTCTATTAATAACATAACACTCTTCTCTCAGAACATGAACTTTTGCAATCTCATCCATGGTGGACGTATAGGGAGAACTTGTGTACTTCATGTATACCTTCCCTTTAAAAATTTTACATCATAATTATTCTAACTCATTTGTTCTTCATAAGTACATTAGTGACCATATCCTATATGACACCTATACCCTAGTGACTGGAAAACACGTTCTCATTGGCTAATGAATTTATCTTTAGTGTAACCCAAATAGATAAGGAATGTTGGTGTATTTTACACTACACATGGGTCCCATCTTTTCTTTTAGTGTTTACACCATCAGAAAAATCAATAGTCGAGACCGTCCATCACTAACACATATATCTATGTAAAGCATAATTATACTACTTCATATTTTTTAATCTTGTATCAACAAGTTTTCCCTAATCCTTTTGATCTACTATTCCACTTAACAACCTTTTTATCTAAGGTTAACCCTATTTCTTAGCTTATCTCAACTTTATATAGATTCAATCCTTCTTCCCATATAATGGACCTAACCTCAATGATAGAAGTTTATTGTAATATAAGTATTCTACCAATCCTCCAAGATTTAGTTTATCCCTTTTTCCTATCTGGCTATCTTAAAGTAATAATTTGAGCATTCATTCAATTCATTTTCTCATAAGATAATATTGGTTTTCACAAAACCTTATCATTACTTGCACTTATCTGAGATAAACTTTCTAGAAACATTAAGCAACTATTTCACACAATTTAATTTTTTGGACTTAATATCCTATAAATAAATTTTCCCAACAAAATTGGTTACCTTGGTGATTCTATCCACCATAAAATTATGTTAGTTCCATCGACATAGAAAGATCAAATTATTATAATAATCTACCATTTCCTCACTGGAATTTCATAAAAGTATACAAGTTTTGTTGATGGCGACATCATGTCTTCATCCTTTGGCATATTGGATGTCAATTTGCCAATACCTTGCAACATCTTACTCTACCCCTTTCCAGATTATAGTGGTTTCCCATTCATCAAATAGTTTTGTCATTACTAGGTGTCCTAAGTATAACATCAATTTACCTCATTCATTCTTTTAATCTCCCAAAATTTGTGTACATGTAGGTTCCTTCTTTGGTTCATAATAGTCCATCTTGACTAGTGAAACCTATTTTATGAACTTATGCCACATTCGGTTCTTGAAATATAATATTTAAATATTGATGGTAGAGCTAAAATTCTTCCTCTTAGGACATCCAAATCTTGGATTTCTTTTGTCCCTTAATCTTTTCCCAAAGTTTCAATCCGATTTCCAACTCAATCTATTTCTTCTGATGAGCATTTATACTAGTTCAAGTAAAAATTCTCGTCTAACCATGTAGACTTGACATTGTCTTCCAAAAGATGTCAGCAATTACTACTTTCCTATTTTTTCAATCATGAACATTTCATGATAACTCAAAATCATGAGTATATAATTCTTCCCTTTTCTTTTTCACATGCAATATTATTTCCTTACATGATTTAGCATACTGCCTATCCTTTCTTCAAAGTATCTATGATATTAACAATTTCTTCTTCCAAAATGATTTCATATAGAATTTATGTTACAAATATTTCTTCCTCATTGGTCATAAACCTTGACTTTCCCTCTACCTTTCCCCAATAATCCATTACCTTAACCTCTTAAATTATCCAACCTTGTTGTGTTCATATAAGACTTCGGTTGTAGGTCCTTGAATCATGACTTACAGAGAAGTCAAATGTTCTTCCAAATTGAAAATTCATTATTAAATTTCATTGTATGGGGTATTTTATTCGAGTCTATCTACTCTCCTTCTCCCCCCCTTAGTGTTTCCAAAATATTGGTCATCTTTAAAGTTGATCTCTTTAACGATCACCCACTCTCTCCAAATTGAATTGATTTATCATTCCTTGTTGTTGTCTTTGAATAGTTGATTGAATTTTACTTGCCTTGAATATACTTTTTCATTCCCAAAGTTAGATTCATCATTTCCTTCTAATCTCTCAGAATTAACGGTTGAATCCACCATAACGAGATCTAATAAATATTCAACTACTTTACAAACTAAGAGGTACTCTAGTATTTCATTCAAATTCTCTTTTTCATATAACTATTATCATTTATCCATAGTAGAAGTTTATCCCAATATCTGCAAAGTGCCTTTTGTTGATGTGTTAACAAGCTTGCCTAAGGATCCTTTTATCAATTGTGTCCTCACCTTTGTGAGTTTTTTCCAAATTATTCTTTCTATTTGACACAAAGTGTCCCTCCATTTCAAATTTCCTTTTGGAACATCTAAACATAAGTTTACTTTTGTTGACAAGTTGGTAAGTTCAATCTGCACTTTAACCAAACTATACTCTACCTAAGCCTTTGTTGAACTAGCCCGGTTTTACTTTTCAATTCCCAACTTGCAATCATCTTTCCAAATGATTTTTCCCCAATTCTTGGTAACTTGTTTTTATAACCCTTAACACTCTAAAGTTGCTTGGTTTCTTTTTCTCATCTTAATCAAAACTCCAATTTTCCCTTACCTATTCCAGTTGATGGAATCTTATTGAATTTCACCTTCAAATTTCTAATTTGTTTCCCTTTCTTGACCATTCTAGTCTCTAACCTTTATTCCAAGATATCAAATTTTCACTCTTCAATCAATATGCAAGATCTTAATCTTGAACTAAATCAAATTTGTTAAGGGTTATCCAACCTCTTGGATACCTTTCTAGTTGATTTTGATTCTCAAAATTTGTAATTCCTACTTTGACCGAAGTTTCCAATTTATGCTATCAATTAGTTCTATTCCAATATAGCATATTCAAAGACTCATAGTATCCTTACTAAAACCGAAGATCCTTGACTCTTCGTAATTTCAAGTTGCTATAAATAAGGGGAATTACTTCAATCCTTCCAATCCCTTAGAGTCATTTAATCAATTTCATAGGTTGAATGTATCCATCGGTAATTCCCTTATCCTTCCTACTGAACCTTGCTACCTATCTTCCGCAATCCAAAAGGTTCATACTAATGAGTTGTTTGGTTTAGGAGTCTTCAACTCTAGGGAAAATTCTTACCTAGTCAGAAACTTTAAACAAGTTTTTAGGAGACTTAACTTCCTTTTGTTTCCTTTACCTTGCCATCTTGGCATAAAGACTTTTCAACCATTATCTATTGATAAGGTTTACGTATTACATACGTAATGAGTTCATATGTTCCAGAGCTAAACCTGGCTTTGATACCACATGTAACATGCCGAAAGTTCTACTTGAATTTTTTCCAAAGTTTTAACCCACAAGTGAATAAATCATGAATCCAAACATAACAATAATTTTTTCTTTTCCATAATGTAAATTACATGCATATTTGAAATAAACACTATTCCAAACTTCCATTGTATTTCATTGTAATTTCATAAAACTTTCCATAATATTGATTTCATATTGAATAAACTCAAGTTTAACATTCATGTTTACATCCTTCCATATAAATGGGTACAAAGTACATGCATAGCTCTTATGAGCTTCCAACAATACATATGGTCTAGGTAACCCCCCTTCAAATCTTGGCCACCAACTAATGAGGAGAAGCATCACTCAAGCACTTTTCTGCCAACCATGGACTTATTGCAGTCCTCTGCACATCTACCTGTCAGGTGAGATGGACCTACCCTTCAATGAAGATATTGGTTAGATAACCCCATAATACTGGCCTTTCCTAAGCTTGGTGTTGTGTCCTACAAACTAGAACTTTACAATAAAATGGCTACAACCTACATGTATGACAATCCTAGACTAGAATGGCTAACTAGATCACAGTGAATTCACAGTGTAAATAGTGGCAACTTACAATACTTTGGCCAAAGTATTCCACACTCATTTATTTTGAGTGAAATTCATCCTATTCACACACCTTCCTAGCCTGATTTGTAATGACCACAAATATTTTATGCATAGGAAATTCCCTTCATTGGGTTGTACTAACACCAAGAACAACTTATCCTCCTTTATATTTACCTTGAAATTTCTACTAAGTAATTCCTATGGAATCTTCATGGCTCTAACTTCAAATAACTTCATAATGACAACTTCATAAACTAAAGTACATCTCAACAATAAAAGCCCCCCTATAAAAAGAGTGTGATTCCCAAAAGTATAAACCCATCGATAAATGATCTCATTCAAAAGTATACTCATCAAGAATTGAAAGTATAATATTCTCAATAAATGATCTCAATCCAAAGCATAACCTTCAACATTAAATGACTCCAATCAAAGATAAAATAAAAAATCAACAACCAATCCATTCATTTAGGTTAATCTCAACCTATGTGTTCTAAACAAAGATCAAATAAATAACCCAACAAAGTAGGTTAGTCTCAACCTAGGGTTTCAATCAAAGTAAAGTAATGGTCAATTGTTCATACATGTATATATTAAAAATATGGTTTGCATGATGTCACATCCTATCAATGACGACATGTCTTTCATGCCATCATTATTTTTGTAATGCTAACCTCAAGACATCGATGTAAACCATATTTCACATATCATTCCGCATACATATAGTTTAGACTAACTACATATAATCCAAATAGAAACATCATAATATATTTTCCTATATAGGGTATATAAAAGTATTGATCCATTACAACAGGATTCTCGAGCAAGTAACAATTAAGATCATGCAAGTATAAAGTAGCCTCACAACATACTCAAAAACCATTCTTTCCAACATAACAATTAATTCTACTTAACCTTGCAACATAAAAGACAAAGGTATAGATACTAGCACACATGATAAAAGCTCCAATTAGTATTTCCAAATTCCTAGCTCAACCTTCTCAAATTCAACTTGCAACTCCTCTTTAATCAACCTCTCCCTATTCTTTATCCTCACTTGACAACTCTCACTATGCAATGCTCAAACCTCTCTAATTCTCTCTCAAATCTCACAATACTCTAAACTCAAAAATGCAGTAGAGTAACCCACAAACAAATCAAAAAATAAAAATTCCTTTTATGCATCCCCTTTGAAGTGAAAGGCACCTCTATTTATACAAAAATATTAGCAACTAAAGGCTAGAAACATGGTACTAAAATTGACACTTCTCAACTCATAAAGTTTGACTTCCCAAGAACAATAAAAGATGACATCTTTCAAATCAATGTGAAAAAAACACATACTCAACCAAGAGAATGAGTCTCCCCATTCAACTAGACAACAAGAATGATAAGTAGAAATTCAATGTTATTGTCTCCTGCAAGTTGACTTATTTGGCCAGCTCCCTATTTGACCAATTCCCATATTTCTCATTGCTTCATAATTTATAATTTTCATTGCAGGTTTAGAATTCTACTTGGTTCATGTTTTTGATTAGATGAAAAATAGGTTTTGAAGGGACCCAAAACCCTTTACAACCAAAGAAAGAGTTGCAAAAAACAACCTGCAGCCAACCCAAAAAGATGACCCCAAACAAGACACTTCAAGATTTACATTTAGAACTACTCTTGTGGGAGTGGAGAGTCATGTCAAAAGAAGGCTTAGAGAATTTTTCTTTCTTTCCCTTTACCATTATCCAGCCTTCTTCCACTTGTGCAACCTAGGCATGCCATGCCTGCATACTACAATCCTGAAGAAGATTTCCTATAGCCATTGTCATAGAGATTTCATCATTTTGTCTTCCAACAGGCAATGTCTTATCAGAAAGGCTACCAATAATGATAGCCTGAGACCCATTCACATGCTCAATTGGGGTTTCAACAAGATAATCTTTCTCAATATTAGCAACCCCAGCATTTGATACATCTAGAGATGATGCCCCAAGACCCTGTGATTCCATTGCAACCACCTCAGAAAAACTCCTATTTTGCTCAGGTTTCTTCTCAACTGTGTAATGTTGTTGAGAGACACCTTTCCACCATGTAGTCTTTATTGCTTTCTTCTCTAATCCACATTGTGGAGAAACATGACTAGTTTTAAAACATCTTCAACAATGGAAGGGGACCCCTTCATAGTCCAAAGATTGGACCCAAGAACCCTTAGGAGATTTAAATAAAATATTAGCAGGCAGCCCTTTAGAAACATCCATTTCCACCAATATACGGGAAAAGGTGGAGTGAAAAATATCAGAGGAATCATTATCCATCAATAGAAAATCTCCAAGGGCTTCACCCACTTCTTCTAAAAGAGAATCAATCCATAAATGAAGGGGGAGATTAGG
The DNA here is from genome assembly GCA_007258455.2 of Sequoia sempervirens. Classification (NCBI taxonomy): domain Eukaryota; kingdom Viridiplantae; phylum Streptophyta; class Pinopsida; order Cupressales; family Cupressaceae; genus Sequoia; species Sequoia sempervirens. The sequence continues at coordinate 207,259,288 of VDFB02075321.1, read as the reverse complement.
CAGCTGAACCCAGATTGGGATCTTATTGAAAGTTTCAAAGGAAGGATTGAAATCAGAGTGCCAAGGCTTAATCATCAACAAAAATCTATCTTCCCAGCAAAAGAAATGATCACATACAAAAAAATTATATCCTAAGCATTGTCAAACTTGGCAACAAAAAACCCCTTAGCCATGGGGAAAATATGAACTTTACCAGTAATTAGAGGCTCCCATTCTTTTGATATCCATGAGTGCAGTTGAGGGAGGCTCATCCAAAAACCCTTAAACCTATAAATCACCCCCTGTGATGAAAGTTCAGAAGCAGTAATGTCAATTTCCCCCACCGTTTTTGCCTTTAGAATGATGGAAATGGTGTTAGAAATAGGGATGAAACCATTTTTTTGCACACGTCTCAGAGCCATCAACGACACCCGAGTAGAAGCACTACCTCCGCCAAGGACAACATCAACAACCCCGCCATAGTCATGGCCATCCCCTCTATTCGTTGGGTTCGCCGTAGGAACACCAGCACCATTTTTCGTCGTCGCCTTAGGGTTTTTCCCTACTTTGGCCTTCGTCCGTGCCATTCCTTTTTATGTATGGACAACTCTACTTGGTTTGTGTTATTCTCAGTTTGGCGTCACCAAATTACCATGTTTCCTATTCCTTTGGTCTACCTTTTAGCTTCAAGACAATCAAAGTTATTTATGTGTTTCAGATAGCATCACCTCAAAGTATTGACTTTGTCCATATTTTTATTACCACATATTACTTGGCTTTATATTTCTGCACATAATATAGCATTGCAATCTCTATTTGCACAACATGTTTAAACATTAAACATTGGCTATAGTTTTATGTGCTTTCTCTTTTAATTTTTGTGCTTATATATGATATATATGATATGTGTTCCATACATTCCATGCGCTTTAATGTATAAACAATGTTATTAACATTTATAATATATAGTATATATAGTATATAATATACATATATATATATATTTACACACACACATATATATATATACTAACAACATTACATGTTACTATATATGTGTATATATGTGTATTTACATACATACATACATACATACATACATATATATATATATATATATATTTATATATATACACAAATATATCAACTTACACGATTATAGAATGCATGTTTTGAATGCGTATACTTATATTCATTTATTCCATAATAATGCAAATTTGTAAATATATATACATACATACATACGTATATTTATATATATTTATTGATCTACTTGTATGGATGTTTCTATTACATCAATACACACACACACATATATATAAGTACACATATATATCGTATATTTATTTAGCATTTCTTTCACATATACAACATCGATTGACATATAAATACATGAACTATATATATGTGTATATATATGTATCCTTGTCCATTTGAAATTCCCATACATATGGGTATTCCACCCATAAGCATATGTAGATATGTCTATCTATATATACTTATGCACGTATTTACTCATGTGCATGAGTTCATTGTAGACATGTACATGTATATGTATATATACATCTAATGTATATATATCTCATCATTCAAATGTAAACACATTAAGAAGAACCCAAAATTGACAAAATCTCAACACTTAGACTAAATCAAGAATGCTCATAAACAAAACCATATCCTCTCCTTATTCATACACAAACAAGACTAAGGTAACTTACCATTTTCCAGGCTATTGAATCGACTTGAATAAACTAGAAGTGAGTGTGTGAAAGCTTAGTTTAGATCTTATCAAAGGTTACCAGACCAATCCCCTCTCCTGAGTGATACTTCCCCTCTCTTTTGAAGGCTCAACTTGTTCTTGCATATAGCTTAGTGCAACACCAAGGTAGTTAGACATTCATATTTGCATCATAAAACATTTGTATCAACAAAGCATTAGAATGTTCACATTGCAATACATATTATTTCATGACATTTCATCAATTCAGAACATATTCATTCTTTTGAAATCAATAACATCTTATTGCATATTCCCATATCTCATTCACCTAACAAACATATTAAAGTCACATTTTATATTTAGCAACATTTTCACCCATGGAGGTAAAAGTAACTCAGTAACCAAAAAATAGGGTGTAACAATAGAATCCCTCTTGGTTTCAACACTATTCCTTCTAATTCTAGCAATGGTAACTTTGGGGGCCATGTTGGCTCTAGCAGTGGAAGCCTTAGTGGGATGGGGGGTAGTGGCTCTAGCAGTGGTTCTACTGGTCTTGTTTCATCATTTAACCTTGTTCTGAACGCTCTACTATAGAATATGAGCCAAATACATAATCAACTGGCAAACCTATCTCAGGCCACCTCCTAGCCGATCTTCTAGTCTTTATTTTGTCACAGTCCTTTGTCAATAGCAATTTTGAATACTCCTATCCCCCAGGTGATGGAGATTCCAAAGTTTGAGAAGTATGGTTGTAAGGGAGATCCACAAATGCATGTGTTCGCATTTAATGCCATGTGCACAAATTTCTTCCACCATGATGCCTTAATGGCTAAATTTTTCCCAAGATCTCTCAAGGATACAACCCTAGAATGGTACTGTTCCTTTCCTGGAAATTTCATATTTTCATTTGATTAGCTTGTGAATTATTTCCTCTAGAAATTCTAGGAAAACATCATGTTGAAGATGGCATTTTTGGACCTCATCCAGTGTAAGCAAGGAGAGCATGAGAAAATAACTGATTTCATTGCTTGATATCAAGCATTATTTTCACAGATATCTTATCCTTTGCTTAATTCAGATGTGCAGAAGGTTTTCATAGGCAACCTATAGAGGTCTTGGTAGGAGAATTTTTCTTTGATGAAATACCCTTCCTTTGCACATATTTGTGTCGCATTGTGAGAGTACCAACAAACAATTCCCTAGTTCAAGGGATCTTCCTCACGTTCTCGTCTTGAGTGTAGGTCCATTGTGTCAATCTTTGGTAAAGGTAAATCTATTGCAAATGTAGTTGTTGTGTCTAGTGACAAAGGCCTCAAATGCAACAAACAATTCACAAAGTTTTCAAAATCATACACTTCTATTCTGAAAAATTTATTGAAAGAAAAATTGATAACCTTGCTAGATCCTTGGCTCCTTATTGAACCTTACCCTGACTGGTATGAAGAGAACACATTCTGCTAATACCATCGAATTCTCGGACACAATACTAAAAGATGTATGTGCTTGCATCATGAGATACAAGATTGCATCGATGACAATAGGATCCTCTTTGATGTGAAAAAACAAAATGCAAACAAGTTTGTGGCAAAGGCTAATAGTGAGTTGCAAATCTATATTGACCCCTTTCTATCTCACTCTACAAAATTAATTGTTGAACCTCCTGATTCCACTTCCCATGAGATCTCTAAGTACACAAACATGGTTTCATTTACACCTATTCCTCCCACACAACTTGTGGATGAATCACCAGCTATAACTTTCACCTCACAAGACTTTCCTGTGAACATGAACAAGCATCTTTCTCCTATATACATTCCTACTTGCATTAACGAGAACATTGTGACTGGTGTTCAAGTTGAACTCACGAGTCATGTGAACGTGATAATGTAGGAGAATCTTCTATTAAATTTTCTACATAGGGATAAATATTAAAATTCAAAAACCACAATACGTACGCATGATAGACTCTTAGTACCTCCAATTGGTTCCATCACTCTCTTAATCCTAGTAGGACTCAAGATTGTAAATGCTCTTTTTGATATCATCCCAAAGTCAAACTTGTTTAAACTGAAACTAGGCATCCCCTAGCTAGTTTCCATGAGTGTAGTCACTTTGATAATTCATAAGTGTTTGAAGTTTTCTCATGAGGGATCTGTGCACATTGTGCAAGAAACTAGATATAAACCTCTAGTGTCACATGGGGGCTACTCATTAGATCACTACTAGCCTACCCTTGTTGGTCTACTTCCTTCAAGAATGGACATGTTATATCACACCTACATTAGAATAAGAATGGGGGAATCATGTCAAAGTTGACCTACCCTATTTCCCCTTATGCCATTTTAGTTAAGGCCTCTATGATCGCTCAACATCAAGTTGCCTCCTCCTCCTCTCAAAAGGGGAAGGGGAAGTCTAATCACGCCCAGAAGCCTTCCTCTTCTTTTTCTATCTCATTCACTTCCACCTCCCAACCTACTGTGGAGCCTTTGGCTTCTACTCCTATGCCCCACATGGGGAGTTTGATGGTGCCCACTTGGTTATTCAAGATTCCCATCTTACCCACAATGATGAGGCCCATTGTCTATGATAAGGGGAAGGGCCCTCATGGAGTCACCCCTACATCTCAACCTCCATGGCCTCCTACTACTCATTCCCCTTAGACAATGAATGGGAAGAGGTCCACCATTGAGGTGCCTGAATCTGCTTCTCCACCTGTTGCAATTTCCGCTCCTGCACTTCTTGCTCTTGATTTTGTCCAAGAGGTTGCCCTTCCACTGGCTATGATTGTGGAGGACATGCCTATTATTGAACAGGAGATCTTGTTCCTTCTCAAGTGTTGAGTTCTAGTTCTTGGAGTTAACGAAATTGGCTTGCGCATGAGTGTAAGAACCAGAGGAAGGCTTTGGCTATTGAGCAAGCTACCTCACAAAAGATAGAAGAGGGGCATGTAGCTCCTATTTTGACATCTTTTTTTGTGCCTCCCTCTTCTACTTCTTTTTCTTTGGTTCCCTTCACCTTTATCTTACTTCCAGCTCCCCCCACGAATGTTGTTGAATCTCACCCTAAAAGGGAGTAGGTGTTCATCACTCCCTTGGTGAAACCTCCTCTTTTGTTGTCCCTTCTAGACATCCCTCTCTTTTCTCAACCTGTGGACATGCCAAACACCACAGTGGTGTCTGTTGCGACCTTGTCCTCTTCCTCCTCGCCTTTAGCTTCCTTTATGTGGATTTTGCATCCTTTGATGAAGTGTAAGTTGGAGGACAACCTCACTTCCAATGGGGGTTAGAAGAAGTGATCACTTTCTTCAAGAGAGGGTTTTTCTTTGGCTTGCACCATCCTTGTGATGGAGGCAGCCCTTGCATCTCTCGAGTTTGTCATTGTCTCTTTCAATGAGATTGATGGTGGATCTTGGGTGCCTCTTTAATCTCCCACCCAGTTAACACATGGCACTCCTATCAAGTGCATGTTTAACTTGGTTGATGATGTCCTGGATCTGTCAGCAATCTTTGCAAGATCAATGACGTTTACCTGATAGGAATTGAGTGAAGAAGACCTTGAGGGCCCCTCTTCCTTAGCTCTTGTCATAGGAGAGTCAGAGGGTGCTCCCCTTTCCATCCCACCCTTGAAGGCTCATCTGCCCTTTCCTTATAATTATCTAGATTGGGAGAACAATGACCTCCTGGTTGATGAGGATTAGGAGAGTACATCTTCTTTATCTGCAAATTAGATTTGTGTGTGTGTTTTGTTTCCCCCATGCTTGTTTTTGTGTGTTACTGGAGGACCCTTGTCACCCTCGTAGGTGCTTGGATATAGGAGTGAAATTGTGTTGTACACTTCTTCTATGTGTTGCATCATTCTTCTATATGTTGTATCTTGATTATCAACAATTGGGGACGATTCAAAGTGTTGGAGGCATTTAGGCATCCCTTCCATGTTGACCCAATTTTTTTATTTTTATTTTGTCTTCATGAGTAGTTCTAACCCTGAATTATCATATCTCGCTATCTCTCTATTTCTTCGTCTTTGCTTACTTTTCTTTTTTTATCTTTCTCTCTTCTTTACTTGCTTCTTGATGTTGTGGTGCCTATGTGTTGTTCCTCATGTGTGCAACAAAATTTCCATGTCTATATCTTGTCATGTATCATGGGTCATGACATCTTTGTATGTTATTCCTTTCCTTAGGATGTCATATGCTCCTTCAGTTCGCGCACATCATCCTAAAGGTGGCTCCTACTTCTCTAATTTTCAATAAGGTGTATTTGGTGGCCAATGAATCCCTTGCTGAAAATATTTGCATTTTTCAAAATCGCATCCTTCATTGAGGACCACCTTAGCAATATTTTCTTTTGATTTATCAAATTCATAACAAAAAGAATTGAGATTTCACCTCCGAGGATGCTATTCTTCTTTTTTCAGATTCCTTGATGAAAGAGAATCTTTCAAAAGGATTCCTTCATGAAAGAGAATCTTTCAAAAGGATTCCTTGATGATAGGATTGTTTGCAAAAAAGTCATTGATTTTCAAACAGAGCATCCCTTGAATGGACCCCTCTTTCTTTTGAAGGGTTCCCAAGGGATACCTTTGAAAACTTCTCTTCAATTGCTTGTTCTGAGATATGACTATTTGTTTGTCTACGTGACTTTTTCTTGCCTAACATGTTTTTATACGGATTAATATGTTGCCTTGTAGGGCCGAGCATCTATAAGGGTCAATCGGACACTACAAATCCTTTCACATCTGGCCTCCCTCAGGATTGAGCACATGTGGTGCCTCCTTTGCAAGACCAAGCACTTGTAAAGCATTTTCATTTTGTAGGACCGAGCACCTTTAGAATATTTGTTCATCTTCTACGAGACCAAGCACCCGTGGAACCAATTCTGTAGGATCGAGCCCCTATAGAGCCTTTTGTTCACCCTCTATGGGACCAAGCACCTGCAACGCTTTTTTTTAAATCTCCATAGGATCGAGTACCTATGGAGCCATCTTTTTCTCTCTTACACATTGAGGATGTCAAATTATGGTTTGCTTCCTCAATGGTTCAAGTATATATTCTTCAACTTTTTCTCTACTTTACCTCACATTTACTGATGATTATGCTCACTAAAGTGGGGGAAAAATGTAATGGCATGAATTTGAAACCCTTGTAAATTCCTTATTTACACACCCCTTACCTTAGAAAAAGTGATCTTGATGATGTATTTTCCACATCCACTTCCATTTTCCATCCACTTGGCAGCTCACTTGTGTGTTGGTGGGGGAATTTCTGTCAGGGATGCTAGTGCGGTCTGCTTCTGTCCTAACAAGATTCCTACCTCTAGAATCTGCAGAGGCATTACACTCCTCCATTGGACATGAAGTGTAATGTTCTTTGCTCTATTGACTGAATTCAAATGGGATTTTTTGTCTCCTTTCATTCAAATTGTTGCTTCTTCCATTCAATCCATCTTCTTCAATCTTCTACACACTTGGTGACAACTTCTTGATCAAACACACTCGCTTTCAGTTCCTTCACATTTCACCACCACCATTGTAGTTACAATTTGTTGCTTGGTTGGCTCCTCCTCTTCTTTGTTGTGGCAACGTTGTCTTTGGAGAGCTTGCGAGCTCACATCTTCCTTCATTTTCCTTGAGAGAACATGGTTCAAAAGGTGATATCCCTCCATTTCCATTTACTTTTGCATCATCTACTTGCATAGTAGCATATTGTTGTTTGTGTATTATTTGGTATTTCTATTTCTATACTTTCTTTATCATCTTTCTACAATCGTTGCTATCTGGCTATCTATAGAGGTGGAAACACCAAAGCGAGGGACTGACTGAGGTAGTCCTCTAAACACAACCCCAAAATTTTCTCATTCTTGTGTTTGAAGGTTGCTCATCAAGTTAATCTCTTGAAGGCCTTAACCCATGGGTTTGTAGGTATTTATTTTTAAAGTATTCTTCTTGTTATTTCTATCATTTCTGCATTTTCTATCTCTGTTGTAGCATAAAACTTTATTAATCAAGTAGTTAGTATGTTTTTTGGTTTTTTGTACTATACTTTACAGTCTTAATTTGTACAAACTCCAACACATCCTTGAGACCCCAACATGCCACGTTGTAATCCTTTGGTAGTAGGTTGTCTGAGTTATAGTTCAAACCTTGAAAATATGCTCTCCTAATCCCTTGATACACTTAGGTTAGCAGGAGGAAAGTGACAGACCAGTTGTCCATCCTTTTCATCCCTTGAAACCTTAAACCTTTCCAATTCATTCATCTAGCTTGAGGTAGATTAGGGCAGCTTGTTGTTCTAGACTCTCTCGTGACTGGGAGTCCCTAAGGAGCCAGTCCCACTCCTCTACACATTCAAATTTTTATGTTCTCTTTCATGCAGTTCTTGGTGACACACAGTTTTAGTGTACCTGTCTTGACTCCCCCTTTCCACATTATGGGGGTGGGGGTTCTACTATTGGTGCTAATGCTTCCTTGGTTTCATTTTTGGAGTGATCTATGTATCTAGTTTTTGTTCCTATGCATTAGGCAGATGCAACGACTAGTTGCCCATGCATTTATGTGAGATGGAGCATTTACCATATGAACACTTGCATTCCTATTTTTGGAGGTGACCTATTTTCACTTGATCAATGTTCTTCAAACTATTGGTACCTATTCTATTTGTATATTTGAATTCCATATGTTTTCCTTTGTTTTCCATCTGACTCGAGTAGTGTCATTGGGGGCACTCATGCATATTATTGTCTTCTTGATCTTGATCATCATCCGTTTCAAAGGAGGTTCTTCATTACTACACTATAATAGTCATCATTTGACGATTGTCTATGATTTCTTTGTGCTTCAACGATGTTCATCATGTTCCTATTCTTTTTGGAACATTTGTTTTGGAGTTTTTTTAATACTTTATCAACCTTTTTCTCTTTTGAGGAGGAATTTTTCCAATGAGGTTTTCTCCTTTTCTCTAGTTGTGAGAGATTAGATTGTTTGTACATGGGTACCTCATCATGCATTGTTTGTCAGAACCCATAATGCATTATTTTCTTTTTATGCATTGGATTTTTTAGGTTTTTAGCTACTCCCTAAGTTCATCTTAAGCGGGGTGTTAGAGTAATCATGCATTAACTAATAATTAATTAAGATTCTTTAATTGATTACTAGCCAAATTCATTTCATGCACTTAAACTAAACTTGGGAGTGATTTTTTTTGTTGACTAGAGTGATTTTTTATTAGATCATTTTGTATCATCACATAGGATGACGACACTTGTCATGATCTAATCCCTCTATCATTTAGGGTTGCTCCTATAAAGCACTCACCCTCATTGTATTATATATCAAACTCTTGAAGACTCTTGAGGTTTATTGTATGTTTTTCTTTTTCATGATATATTAGATTTTTTTTGCATCTCTCTTGTATGGAAGGTGTTTTTTTGTTGTTTGATACTGCGTCTTGTGTTTATTCACAATTCTAACAACTTTATCATTCTCTGCTAGGAATTCCATTAGAACTAGTTCAAGAATCTCTTGAATTTAATTATATTATCATAGTAGTGGATTATGGGAGGATTCATGGTCTTGCTTAATCTACGAATTCAATGCAACATACAACATTTTTAGTTAGACATTCTTCCACATTGCATGAGGTGACTCTAGATGAGATAGCAATTGAGGATTTCCTCCTCTCTCCATGATCAAGGAAGTTTGAAAATGGTGTATCTTGGATGATTGTTCAAAGAAGGAAAAAAGTTCTTAAGTTTATTTTAGAACCCCATCCCTAGGTTAAGGGTATGAAGATTGCAAGGATAGGATATGGCATTGTATAGTTTGGGTGGATTGTGAAATATTTTAGGCCCAAAACTTGTTCTAGTTGTTAGCTATTTTGTTGTTGGTTAATAGTTATTATGCTAACACTTTGATACAATTAGGTTTTAGGATCCCATTAAACCCTATTTACCTTTTAATCAAAAACATAATCTTCAAACAAACTAGCATACCTATCATTAGAAAATTCTATGCCACGTAAATCACAAATAGATTTAAAAATAATATCTTTCGATATCTTTTACATAGATTTTTATAAAGATAGGTATGCTTATATTTTACTTTGGAAGCATTCAATAATAATAATTTATTTATTTATTTAAATATGAAAATATATAACATGTACCTTTTATTATATGGAATAATTTTATTTTACTTCAAAATTATTATTTTATTTACTTTAGAACTATTTTAAGATCTTAATTTAAAAATAAATAAATGTGTATTTTAAATATATATTATTTTAATAATAAGATGAAACTTGGCTATAATAAAATATATCTATGTTCTATATATCTATTTATATGTCCATATATTAAATAAATAAATAAATTCTTAAATTAAAAAAATATATTTATAAAATATATTTTATTTATTGACACATTGAACTCTATATTTATGTCGAGAGGCATTATAGAGTTGTATTAGGGGAGATGTGAAGAACCCGTGTACATAAAAACTCCCCTTAAATCATAGTATTAACAATAAATCATTTGGATAAAAAATTCATAAACATCATTTTATTATAAAACACTTACAAATTTATTTATAAAATTATAAATAAAATGTAGGGATATAACTTCTCTTCACTTTTGCATGGTCAATATCACCTCTCATGCATAGTAATAGAATTTGTTTTAAATCTTCAAATTGAATTATCAATCAATAAGAAGAGCTCCTTAAATATAAGAGGAGCATTAGTCATACATATTAAAAACTACCGTTTATAAATAATTAATAATCTAATAATGTATTAGATTGTTAACTATTAAATCGTCTATGCTTTATAAAGCATATAATAAGTATAAGGTTTTCTACCTTATATTATAACAATATATAAATGTTATAAGGGTATTGACCCTTAATAACATTATATTTTTACATTCCCCCTTAATGCTAATAGGAGGCATAACCTATCATTTTTTATAATAAATAAATGAAAACCTCAATAACATAGGTCTTCTTTAATAAAGATTAAAAAACACAAAAATATGTCAAAATAAAGATCACGTATTCCAAATTACATGAAAGTCACCTTGTCATAATTTATAATCTAGTGTTTTAAAAAAATGATGTTTTTCATGATGTCTTATAAAAAAATTATTGGAACTTGAGACTCCTGAAACCAACATCCCCTAAGTTCATTACATACTGTTCATAGGTTTTATATAAAACAATACATTTATAAGTGAAAGAATTGCATTATGTTTAAAGGATTTATATAATTAAAAATACTCATAGGTCTTACATATAATGCCTCAAGATTTTATTTATGCCTTTTAGGTCTTACATCTAGAGTTTAGCGATTAGCAAGTCCTTAAGGCGAAGCAATATTGATATGAATTTTAAAAAATTGGTACTACACAGAGATTTGGCATGTGATTATTAGGAGTCCAACCTAGTTCTTCTTGATCATATTATGTCCACCACTTGATAATCAGTCTAACATAATAGGAGAGTAATTTTATGGTGGAAATATTTCCCTTGAATGAACTACCCATGAGCTTCAACATCTTTATTTCTAGAAATAAGAGTCTTGGTAAGAGCAAGTAGCATTGATTATTATATATAAAATGAGACTTTTACTAATACTTGGATAAACTCTTCCAATAATCTCCTAAGTCACATTGATTGTTTTGTAGGTATTTTATTATTTAATCTCTATAGATTAAAGAGCCATAGGGTAAGTGCACAAAGATGGTTCCCAAAAGGGGGCTTAAGTGGCCACTTTTTTTCTTGAAATCAAGAAATACTGACCTTGGACATGAAATTGAGGATAGTTACACTCAAAATTGA
>VDFB02075321.1:206977650-207245863 GCA_007258455.2 Sequoia sempervirens | reverse complement strand
AAAAACCAACTTTCTCATAATGTGAGTGCATTTTGAAGAAGTAGAGATATGACCATTTTAGCAAGAAATAATGCAATCATGTTTTGGCTTGCTCTAAAAATAGTAAAAAACTCAATATACCCGTGATCTCAAGGTCCGCATTCTGCATATTCTCCTAGTTTTGCACGTGCTCAGACAAAAAGTAGCTTTTTGATGATGTTGTGAAGTGTGCATTCATTTTTTTTCACATTCCACCACCTTTTTCATGATCTTTCCACCACCTTTGCATGAAATAGCATAGTTTTCACGTTGAAAGGTGTATAATATCAATTCAAGTTTGAATTTTAGTGAAAATTGATATACAATTGAAGTTTGGAGGGGAACAAACTTTTGAAAAAATCAAATTGTTAAGGACTTTGAAGAAAGAAGAAGCAAAGGCTACATAATTGGGTAGAACCCCTCCATTTGAAACTCTGATTTTTTAGGTATGTGAAGTCTTTAGACATTTTCTTTCATTCTATTATGGCTTGCTTTCATTTTTGTTATTTTTCATATTCCATGTTGATCATTGTTTATTTTTCATTATAACCTTAGGTTGTCAATGCACTTTTTTGATAACCCAAAGGTATCCCCAGATCTTTGGCTTAATTCCTCTGACCTTGTGACTCCGCCCAGCGAGCTCCACCACCCTTTCCCTGGGCTTACTTTTATGCCAAGTTTTTGGGGATGGAGGAGGCGAGTGGAGGCGAGACTAGTCCTCTAGAAGCGCAAACCGCACCCAAAACAACCCACACTAATTTCATTCGGGAGCATGAGTTGACCTCGAGAGCTACATGGGACGAACCCAAAGCCCTTAACAAACCATTCTATACACAATTACACAATTCTATACACTTGCCAATTACATTTTTAAACCACATCTCTTTGAGGCATTCTGTTATTTAACAATTGACTTACCTTGTGTATGCTTCTACATTTTGTATACACATATATATGGAAAAAAGTTTTAAGGAAGTAAAATAAAACATCATTTCTCAATCCTTTATTATGGATGTGCATACCACTCTCAAAAGCTTTCATTGAGGTATTTTTCCAAACAGTTATACCAACCAGCTGATTGCCTTGCCTATGCTACCAAATTTTCCATACATGTCTCTAAAAAATTGGAATATACTCCTCCCACATTGATAGCTCTTTGAAACTATTTTGGTTTTCATCTCTATTTCTAAATTACCTCATCACTAATGCTACCTCGTCACCAATGTTGTAATATATTTTAAAATTTTCCTTGATTAGCCTACCTATAAGGGATTCTAACCCTTCTCTCCACTATTTCAAGAATATTTATTCAAGGATAAGTTAGCAACATGGGTAAAGGTGTAACCTATCTTGCAAAGTATCTACAAAAAACAACAAACCATCAAGGGTACTTTTGACCCTAAACACAACTTGACAAGATCAATTGACAATTCACCAAAAACTCATTTCAACTCTCAACAAAAACCATTCATTTTCACTTCATTGCTATAAAGCATCAAATCATCAAACTTTCCTCCAAACCTTTATCAAACTCAAAAAAATCTCAACCATCATTATTCTAATAGGAACAAAGAAAAAACATGATTAGGAAACTCTGAATCCATCCATTCATTCAACATGCACCAACTTACTATTCAAAGAAACTTGCTCCACAAGGAAAAATGACAACAAACCAACCATCCATGCTTCTAATATTTCACCAGAATTCCAATACACTGTAATCATCATGATTTAGATTGAAATAAACCAAACACCTTGTGATAAAAATCTGAAACATTCAATCTTGATCAACATGCATACTCAAGTCACTAATTTGCACCATGGTTCCACATTACTCAAAACACCTAAACAAAAATATTTCTTTCTAAAAAATTTCCAATAATTAAGACATATCTACCAAAATCACTTAGAAATATTCAAACCAAAATCCATCACTCAAATCACTGTCTATACATAATTACTCTTTCTAGCAGTCAAGGCACCAAATTCCTAGTAGGTTTCCAAACCCCTAAATTGAGTGTTTCTCTTAACCCACCTTGAAAATTTACAAAAAAAATCATATTAAGGAACCCTTTTCAACCTTATTTAACATACTTGAACAACAGGGTATGTTACTTTAGAAAATATATCAACAAAAATGACTATCCCATGGTAGAATGCACCAAATTAGGTCAATTTTATGAAGCAACTAGCAACAAAACAACTCCAAACCATTAAATAACCTTGGGAAGAATTGAGAAAGGGTTCAAAACTTTGATTTTACCAACTTTGAGAGATAGAAAGACTCACTAATGCACTATATTGTAAAACCCCCATTCTAGGTCATCATTGTCTAGATATGACAGGGGCTTATAGGAAATATACCTTCACAACCTTATTTACTTAACATTTTCTTCAAAAATCTTCCAAATGATTTGCACAAATTGTAGAAACCAACTCTCAACCATCTTGTAAGCATCTACAACAAATTCTAATAAGAATCCATCAATTTAACAAGCTTCCTACATTGAACAACTAGACTAATTAGGTTTGATTTACAAAGGAAGTACCCTCTAAACATTTCACAACCCACAAATCTCTATTGGGTAGGACTAACCAGGCAACCAAACCTTTGATTCCACAACTTTTGATGAGAGACTCACTCCCTATAACCCCTTTCCTTTGAACCCTCCTTTTTCAAAACTTTCCCTAGGGTTTATTGAAAAACCTTATTCCTAACTTCTCCATAGCTAACCAAGGCTTATAAAATATTGATTTTAGTTTGTATAAACTCAAAAGAACAAGAAATTCTATTGCCCCCAAAGTTTACATGCATTTCCCCTCTCAAACCTCACCATTTCACTCAAAAATACATATTTTCACCACTAGAGCATCATGCCCAAATGCTCAAACAACTTCCCTTGCTCCCAAGACTCATTCAAACATATATCCATAACATTTCAGACCTATACCACCTAGTTACAGAAATTACAGAGGGTGGGATAGGTTTTATTTCATTGTGGACAACTACAAACCCTTAAAACAAGGTTACACGGGCTGCTTACAATAAATTGGATCAAACTTTCACCAAACACAATAACAAAAGATCAAACCAGAGTCAAATGAAAGCTACCTCCTACCTTTATCAAATTCACAAATATTTAGAATGGTCTTCCCATGTACAGAATAGTACTAGGCTTGCAAACTAAGAATTTACCAGAAAATAACAGTAAAACTAAGATATTTTCTTGATTTTCTTCTTCAAAATATTCAAGAACCATTACAACGAGTTCTCCTACATATTTAAACTTGTTCCCACCAAAAATTAACTATTTCAAATTCCTCCAAAAACCATTTGAAGCAAATGACCGTTGGCGTTCTACAAACTTTCATTTTTGCACTTTTTTACACTTTTTGAAATGATAGCTTTTCATATTTTGCAAAAGTTTACAATTTTTAACTCTCTAACCCCCTACAAGATGATTGTAAGTATTTTTTATGAAGCCTTGAATGACATATATTTCATTTATTTGAATGGATACATTTTTTAGGAACTAATATTCATCTCATTACCATGCTACAGGTAAAATTATCTCCCATGCCGAAGAAATGAAGAAGGAATAAACTAACAAACGAAGATTATGAAACCTTCAAAGAAAAGGAGAGATAATGGTGGTGGCATATCGTGAAAATAATAAATTGGATATGATTGATGAAAACAAGTCAATTTAAGAGGAACCTCAATCGTGAAAAAGAGAACAGGCATTGGTAGCACAAAGGGCACGAATGCAAAAACATCACGGTAGGCAGATCCAAATACCGTAGTTGGAGACACTTTGTCTACCGCAAGTGAATATGAAGGGACACCATTAATCACAAGCGAATATAGAGGGACACCATCTACTGTAAGTGAATATGGAGGGACACCATCTACTGCAAGTGAATATGGTTGGACACCATCCACCGCATCTCAAGTTTAGAGTACATCATCACTCGGATTTGACAAAGAAGGTATGCCATCATCCCCACATGAACCTCAAGGTATGACTTCTACTTCACCCTCAATCGAAGGCACACAATCTAGCCCACCTCAATTAAATATTGATGAAATTCCTACTGTTGAAATGTATGTACCTAGGAGAACACCACCTAGAATTTTGTGTAGAAAGCCAAAGTATTTGATTAATATTGATGAGGATATTTTGCAGCACATGGAAGGTAAGATTCCAGCACACACTTGTAGAAGATATGTTGATAAGATTTGGAAATTCTTCTTTGAAAGGCTAAATGAGACTGCAAGATGTCAACTATTTGTTGAAATGATGCAGGGTATAAAGTATAGAAACATCATGAAGACTCTTGGGTTGAGAACATCAAATGCATCAAGTGAAAACACTATTGTAAAGAATCTAATGGATGCTTATGAGAGTGTGGGTAAGACCTCACACTCAAAGGATAGTAATTTCACCCGACGTGTCATTACATTGACTTTGGTAAGCAGTCAAACAAAGAAATCTCATTTCATTAGAAAGACAAGTGAACAAATGATAATTAGTAGAAAAACTTTATCAAGAGCCGTTCAAAGGTGACAAAGAATTGAGGGCATAGATTCAAATGAATTATAGGCATTCTCGGGGAGACTGCCATGAAAAGATAAAAATTTGTTGAAGCATTGAGAACATTAATTGAAGAGTATTGGAAGAATAACACAAGGCCATCTTTGAATCAAAGGGATGTGGTAAGAAGGAGAATCGATAGTTGGAACTGTGAGCCACATCTAAACATTGGTTGTTTTATGACTTTGACACACATCATAAGATTCTTCATTACTCAAACCTTGTTGTGGCATCCAATGTTTGTTTGACCAAATATGGGGGTAGACCTTTGAACAAGACCTTGTGGAAGGTCCGTGAGTCTGACCATGAGGTAATACTTGACACAATAAAGAGTAGAGTAGACCCAGATGGCTCATTGGATTAATTTGTAAGTATGCACACTGGTTCTTATTAATTTATACTTGTATGCACATTAATTTGTTTGATGGAAATGTTATCATCTTCTTTTAATTTGCCTATTTGTAAGTAACCTACTAAAAATTGATTGGTGTCCCCTTGTAGAAAATGTAGATTTATGAGCCATCCAAGAGAATCTCAACTAGAAAGGAAATGCAACATCCTTATTTTGATGATCTTGACAAATCTCAATTATGATTTTAAGCCATTACAAAAGTGTGTGCGAAGCTTGGTGAGGGAACTTCACATTATTCATTTGAAGTTAACCTTATCATGAGCACCTATGATGTAGACATTATAAGAGCATCTCAAATTTCAATTTATTCTATTCATGAGAGGTGTTGTGTGCAATAGATATCTTGGAACTCCCGGTGAAGATGTATGACCAAGAGTGACTAAGTTGAGAGACTGGCATGCCTATCCTCAATGGAAGCATCAATATTTATTCCTTGTTATTCCCAAGTTGGAACCAAATGGTGTGGATTTGTTGTCTATAAGTGCCTTCCATCTATTTTCATTTAATTTACATTTTGGATGCTCTTTCTTTTTCTTTTTTTATTTTGCGTATTTGTAAGTAAACTACTAAAAATTGATTGGTATCTCCTTGCAAAAAATGTTGATTATGAGCCATCGAAGAGAATCTCAGCTAAAAAAGTAATGCAACATCCTTATTTTGACGATCTTGATAAATCTCAATTCTTATTTGAAGCCATTATAAAAGAGTGTGTGAAGCTTAGCGAGGGAATCTCAAGTTACTCATTTGAAGTTAACCTCATAATGAGCAGCTATGATGTGGACATTATAAGAGAATCACGAATGTATGAGTGACATTGTAAAATATCTATGAGAACGGAGTACCTAAGGCATTCTGCCTACGGTGCAGGGCACCTGGGCCTTCATTTTGTAAAAGGGATTTAGTATCTTTATGTTTAAGGTCATGTTTTTTTTTTTGAAATAAGGTCTTTAATACCATGTTGCAATGTTTTGGGTTGGTTTTGGTTAGGAGGAGTCATTTTGAGTCAATTTGCTAAAGTTGTAAAAATTGTACATTTGGAGGATTCAATAATAAAGATTCACTATTTTCTATGTTTTCCTATATTGAAGTTTGTTGCTACAGCTACTTGTACATTTTGGTACGACCTGGAAGTGCTCATTTGTGCATTGGAATTTATGGAGGAGTGAACTACCTTTCATTTTCATCTTGTCTCTTTTGATTTCATCAAGATTTGAGTGAGTTATAGTGTTTTGATAGCCTGCTCTACATCAATATAACTACCATACAGTCAAACTTATTATAAAAACTTCATTTATTAAAACAAATCAACCTAATGATTATATATCAATATCAATATAGCATACAATCTATTGAAATAAGCACTTGTAATTTACTCAAATATTGAAATTTATTGTTGCCCTCAAATATTTGTAATTTAAGCAACGTAAACCCTTAACAGTCCAAATTGCAAAAGGGAAACAATCTTTGACAATTTGTTACTCAGATACCATGTTGGTTACAAGAATTTTGTCTAAGGCATCAAGACCACGTATGGAACCTCTACAATAACCTCTCTCATTTTTTTTTGTCTCAGAGTCATTTTTCCGTGGTATCCAATTTTGACTTGATGGAAAAAGCATCAATTGCAAGCAATGTAAAGTTGCAAAGTGGTGCAACTTTCATTCTGCAACTCATGTGACCAAATGAACTGTTCCAACACATCTGAATGGGTAGGTTTACACTAGGAATGGTCCTATTTCACACCCAAACACGCAAAATCGCTCCAAGCTACGTTGAACCAGATCAATCCCTTAAGAGTCCAAAGTGCAAAAGAGAAACAATCTTTGACGGGCTATTACTCGAAAATGGTGACACTTAAGAACTCTTCATCTAAGCCTATGGGATTTTTTTGGGCCCCTCTATAATAACCTCTCTCAATTTTTGTTATCTCAGAGTCATTTTCCCGTGGTGTGTAGTTTTCACTTGATGGAAAAAGTGTCAAATGCAAGTAGTGTAAAGTTGCAAAGTGGTACAAATTTCATTCCGCAACTTGTGTGACCAAATGGACTATTCCAACATGTTTGAATAGGTATGTTTATGCTAGGCATGGTCCTCTTTCACAGCCAAACACATGGAATTGCTTTGAGCTATGTTCAACCAGATTGATCCCTTAAGAGTCCAAAGTGCAAAATGGTTGAAACTTCAACATGTTGTTACTCAGCTTTCGTGATGCTTAGAAACTTCTTGTCTAATCCTATGGGATCGCGTTAGGCCCCTCTACAATAACCTCTCTTTTTTTTTCGCTATCTTAGAGGCATTTTTCCATGGTGGTGAATTTTCACTTGGGGAAAAAGTTGTCAAATGCAAGTAGTTGAAAGTTACAAAGTGGTACAACTTTCGTTCTGTAGCTCGTGTGACAAAACTGACTATTCCAATGCGTCTGAATAGGTATGTGTGTGTATGTAAATAATGTGAATGAGTGAGGGATGCATCATCATTTTCTGAGAATGATAAACAATGAGGTACAGTCAAATGTCCCACCATGGCTTGGAATTGACAAACTTCCAAATTAGTTGGTACCATGGTGTCCAATAAAGTTTTTTATAGAATATCCTTATGGGTTGGTGAAATTTTAAGAAGTTATATTATGGATATCTGTGCTGGAATCTTTTACAATTGATCTACTATATTGTATTGATTCGAAGGAGCAACAGGTGTTTTAGATGTACTTCCTTTCAATACAATTTTGGACTACCCCCTTGTGGTCACATTTACTGGTAGGTCATCTTGTTTATCCTTGATTTTGATGACATTGATTTGATTATCAATTGCATAAATGTGAAGAATGGTAGTATCATAGATATAATTCACATTCTTCCCTTTGTTTTTTGTCGAAGAGGATTCTCCTTTTTCATAGTTGGGTAGAGGGTTTTTAAATGCTCCATGATCATCATTTGTTTTATGTCCTTCTGTTGATATGTGACCTATATCTATCAAGTCTTGCACCAAATGTTTTAATTGCATACAATCATTTTTTTTATGACCTTTGCTTCTATGAAAGTCACAATAATATGCATCGTTCCACCATGATGGTTTAACTCTTGGTTCAAAATCTTGTGTATTTGGTAATGTTATGAGTTTGTGTGCAAGAGGCTCTTTTAACGCTGATTCAAGTGATTGCCCCAAAGGTGTAAATTTTCTTCGATATGGTGGTGGAGTTGGTTAAGATTCACTATTGTTTTGATTTTTTTTGGGTGTAGTACCTGATAAATTGAAGACTGGTTTTACATTATGTGTGTCAACTACACCATCATTACCAACATTCTTATTTCTTGTCCAAAATTTGGATTTTTCATTATTGTTATGATGGTTAGAAGAGTTAGCAGAGTTTGTTCCTTTGTTATAGATTTTCAATACTCCTCTTTTAACCAAGGCTTCCTCAATCTTAAGTCTGTTTTCAATTAGCTTTTCAAAATTGGGTGGACACTACAATTGGAGTCTATAACTCATCTCACTGTTGAGATTATCAATGAAGATATCCATCTTTTCTTTCTCAGGTATAGGACGGGTATATTTATCAAATAATCATCTCCATCTTTGTAAGAATGTAAGAAATGCCTCACCATTTTTCTATTTTGTGTTACAAAGATCTTTCATGGTTATTTCATGTTTAATGTTGTATGAATATTGGGAAATAAATTTATTTACCAACTCCTCAAATGATCTAATATCTGGTGGGAGTTTTGAAAACCATTCCATGCATTGACCACCCAAACTTCTTGGAAATAATCTCATTAGATAGGTTTCTTCATGTGCAAATTCCAGACTCATGGTGAAATATTCTCTTACATGATCTTGAGGATCAATTTTTCCATTGTATTTGTTATATCTTGGAAATTCACAATTTGGTGGAAAAGATATCATGTTCATATTTCTGTCAAATGGATAAGGATGGATGTCTTGCACCAAATATCTCTTTGTTGTTCCCCTTTGCATTTCTAGGATTTGTTGTTGAAGATTTTGTATTTGGTGAGTTAAAACATTCAATGGATCTATGATTCGTGAGTAAGCTTTTGTTTTCTTGGGATCTCCCTTCAATTGGTTGACATCAAAATCATTGGGTAGTTTTACACCTTGATTTTCCAACATCAGAAAGTATTTCTCTCCATCATTTTCTAGAATTTTTTCCATGAACTTGTGAAATTTAGGGTCTTGTTGAGCTTGTTGAATGTCCTCATCAATTATCTCATATGTTTCAGGTTGATGAAATATATGAAAAGGATTTTCTTCTCCTTCTACCACGATGGTTTGGGTTTCTATTTCTTTTTCTTTGAGTTTTTGTTTTTGAGCTCTTGTTAAAATAGTCATGCAAGTGATATAGTTTTGCTATAATTTGATCTTTGTTTTGGGAGTGCCAATGAAGTACTTAAGTCAAATAGGATGACAAATCCTATTGATGAGACCCAGATAAATCTGATGTACAACATTTGTTTTGTGATAAAGGATGATATATCCTCATAGTGAATCTTAGCTAACAATCATATATGAGATTGGTGATTGGGAACTTTAAGTTGTTTGATCGAAGTTTAGTTAAAGGGATTGCACTTGCAAAAGCCAATTTCTTCAAGTTTAAACCAATGTTTTAATGAGGAATGATCTCTGCTCTAAAAAGGGTCCCTAAATATGATTCTTGTTGTTAGACAAAAGTTCAATTTAGCTCTATGTTTGAGTATCAGGTGAATGCGCTAAAATAGGTTGTATATGTGTTGAAAGATGGGATAAATGCGCTAAAACAAACCCTATATGTGCTAAAAAAACCCTAAATACACTAGAATAGACCCTATATGCACTGAAAGATGTGGTGAATGCACTATAACAAACCTTATATGTGCTAGACTATGAACTTAATGTGTTGAAACATGAAGTTTATGCGCTAAATTGGAAATGTCGCCGTTTTGAAAGTTTTCCTAGTTTTCTTGTTTTTGAATCAGTGAATTGAGTGTTTTAAATGGATGATCTCTTAAACAATGATTTCAAACACAAAAGTAAGTAGTAAAATAGTTGTTTCATCCTATGATCTAAACATCAAGTGTATGTTCTAGGATCTGGTGTGATCCCTTTGATTTCCACTAGTATTGAACAATAACAAATAGATCAATCTGAGTCTTATAATGTCAAGGGTCATTAATAACATCATGCTAGGAATGGTCCTCTTTCACACCCAAACTCATGGAATTGCTCTGAGCTACGTTCAACCGGCTCAATCCCTTAAGGGTCCAAAGTGCAAAAGGGAAGCAAACTTAAACTTGTTGTTACTCAAATACTATGATGCTTAGAAACTTCTCATCTGATCCTATGGGATCGTGTTGTGCCCCTCTACAATAACCTCTCTCAATTTTTGCTATCTTGGAGGAATTTTCCCATGGTGGTGAATTTTCACTTGGGGAAAAAGTTGTCAAATGCAAGTAGTTGAAAGTTGCAAAGTGGTGCAACTTTCATTCTGCAACTCGTGTGACCAAACAAACTATTCCAATGCAGCCAGATGGGTATGTTTACACTAGGAATGGCCTTCTTTCACACCCAAACACACTGAATCGCTCTGAGCTACATTCAACCGACTTGATCCCTTAAGGGTCCAAAGTGCAAAAGGGAAGCAATCTTTGACGGCCTATTACTCACAAACCATGATGCTTATGAACTCTCTGTCTGAGCCTATGGGATCACGTTGGGCCCCTCTATAATAACCTCTCTTAGTTTTTGTTATCTCAGAGTTATTTTCCTATGGTTTCCAGTTTTCACTTGATGGAAAAAGTGTCAAATGCAAGTAGTGTAAAGTTGCAAAGTGGTGCAACTTTCATTTTACAATTCATGTGACCAAACAAACTACTCCAACGTGTCCCGATAGGTGCGTTTACGCTAGGCATGGTCCTCTTTTGCACCCAAACAAGCGAAATTTCTTTGAGCTACGTTTAACTGACTTGATCCCTTATGATGGCATGCAAAGAAATCAAAAAGAGAAACATACACATGATGGTTGAGAAGTTTGAGTTTTCCACACAAAAAGTGTATGATCATTGGTGCAAAGCAGCTTGTTCCTCCATTTGATGAAGTAGGTATAGTTTAGTGGTTTTAGTCATGGTAATGTCAAATAAGGCCATGATAGGCCATTTTGTAATGTTTCTTTTAGTTTTGAGTTAGTGTTGGGTTATTTGAGTCAATTATATAAAAATTGCAAAATTGTCAAAAATGTTGTCAAGCAAAAATGTAAATATTGCTCTCATGTGGAAGCCCAATGGTCATAGGCAGTTGAAAGGTAGTTTTAGGAATTTTAAGGAGTTTATTGAGGTTTATATATGTTGGAAACTTGAATTTAGTGGTTTTTGAAGAGTTTGAAGGAGAATATCAATCAAATATCTCTGTTTCTTTGTTATTTTTTGTGCATTTTCTTCATTTCCAGCTTGTGTATAGGTTTGTACAACAAGAGTTTGCTCTAAGATGATCTGAATCTATTTTGGAATGGTTTTAGCTTTGATTTGAATCCATTCTTGTGGAATTCTATTAAGTTCCAAGCAACTTAGAAGTAGATTTTTGAAACTAGTATGAACTTGCTCATACAAGGGTTTGAGTGTAATATGTTGAAATAGGCCATTCCACCTATTGTTCAGATTGTGTCTCAGTGGAATGGGCCTGATGTAAGTAGGATATAGAGTAGGAATAAAAAAATAGCATTGGTAAAGGCATTGGAAGAGATTACTAATATTGCTCCTGTTGAAAATTCAAAATTTAGGCCTTAAAAGCAAGGCTAAAAGAGGTGAAAAGAAGATTTTGCTTGAGAATAAGTTAGAATAGGTTGGAAATAGGGTGAGGTTGTGAATTTTGATGTGTTTAAAATGTTTGCAAGGATAGGGGAGGTCAAAAGTATGTTATGGCATGATGCCCTAGTTGGGAAAAAAAGTGTTTTGAATGAAAAAGAGAAGTTTGAGGGAGTAAAAGTGGGTAAAGTCAGAGGGTAACATAATTTGGTGGTCAATTAAGTTTGTGTAGGAAGAATGAAGAGTGTTGGAAGAGGTTTTGAGGTTGTATGAGGTTTGGATATGGGGTTTTCAATAAACCCTAGTGAAATTTGAGAAAAGTGAGGGTTTAGAGGATAGTGGGGTTAGAGGGCCAATCACGCCATAAAAATTGTGGATTTTATGGATTTTCATACTAGTAAATTCTTCCCAATGGTGTTTTGCAATTGTAAGAGTGATTTAGAGGGTGTTGTTTTGTTAAATAGACCTATTTGGGGGTCTAGGACAATGTTGAAGCACTAGGTTGAGGGTTTTGTTTCAAAAGAGTCTCATGGGATTTTGAGGCATGTGAAAATATGTGTTAAAGGTGTCTAAAGAGGATGAGGGTTGGAGAGATTGTTTAGAAAATTTGAAAGTTATGTCAAAAAAGGTAGGTCTGCTAACCTACTAGAGAGACTAGGTGAAAAACTGAAAACAAGCCAAGATAGTGATTTGGGGAAGAAAAGTGGTGGGAAGTTCTTTGTATGGTGAAAGTGGATTGAAGGCCTCCCTATCATTGCATCAATCATCCTCAAGTCTAGCAATCACAAGACATTTTTCAATTATCCTCCTTGCCCTTACAACAATATACAACCAATTGTAAATGTGTACAATGGTGGAACTTTGAAACATTTTATTTTTCCTCAATTAACAACTTTCGTTGTGAATCATTTGTCATTTTCATTTGAAATGATTTGCTATGCTTGAAAATTGGAGTCTAAGAGAAACAAGTGATGCTCTCACCTACATTTATTATTTGGTGTGATAAATAAAGTTTCCACTATTGAGTCCATTTCTTATTTGTATTATAAATTATAGCTTGCTTTCTCCCAAATCCATTTCCTATACAGGAAATAATATTACAAAAAGTTGACACATAAATCTTTCGACATGTTTATATGGTGATGGATCAAGAACATAACAATTCATTCTGCACTATGAGGATTATGTTGTGAAAATGTTTAAAGACTATTCAAGATAAATGTTTCTATGATAATGTGTCAAGAAGTTAACTACTTCATCTACTATGAATATTATGTTTTGCAAGTGTTGTGAAGATTATGTATCCTTTGCTTAATTGAGTTGTTCCAATCAAAGGATTAATTATATTGGAATCTTTTTATGAATCATTTCATGGAATACCAATTGAAAACGTGTTTTTTTGCTTTTAGATAAAGTTGTTTAGCATCAATCACTTAATATTCAAGACGAACCAGAAGGACAAGAATGATCAATGCTAGGGCTAACCAATTAATAAGTATACACGTGAATAATTCAAGCATGTACATGTGAATAAGGGAAGCACAAGTACTCAAAAACATGTAAGCCTTGAAGTATACACATGAATACATAGTATACACAAATTAATACAAAGTATATGCACAAATACAAGGTATACACATGAAAACACGTAAGTCACAAATTATACATTGGAACACATGTAAGTCACAAAGTATACACGTAAGTTGTAAAGTATACACTTGAATACACATAACTCATATCTATTGAACCATGAATTTATAATGCAAATATGGACATCATCAATAAAAAAAATTGTATTAACCAAATAGCCATGTAGGCATACATCAATATATGTCGATATAAGTATAAAATATAGGTACAAAATAGCCATATAGGCTTACGAGAATGCCATATAGGCATACAATTTCAAATATATCCAATATAAAATATGTACAAAAATGCCATATAGGCATACAACAAGGGCTCTGGAATCAAAAGTCATTGCTCTCCATGCTCTTGAAATAAACTCTTTCCCTTTGCTTGTCGATCAGATGGCAATACATTTGTCACTCATTTATGTTGTGGTCAAGGAGTGCTCCTGCTCCTCCTCCTAGTGTTTAGTTCTTGGTGAAGTTTATCTGTTACAATAAGAAGTAAAGACATTAATATATAGAAATTACATTATAAAAAATGATATATTTAACAAAATAATCACTTACCGCATCTAATGATCACTCTCCACAAGGGAAATATTCACATGCCCATGCTAAGGTGTGCTAAAGCCCTGTATAAACCATCCAAATAGAAATTAAACTATGAATCAATAATGGTTTGATTTTTCACTAACTACATCTATAACAATGAATGTAAATTGAAATTTAGTAATTTGCCTCATACCTCCCTGTTAGATCCATTGAGGATTCTGAGCAGATGAAACACTGATCTCCATTGTCCTCATCACATTCAGAGGTTTTTCTGCTTGCAACATCTAAAAATAAAACAACAAATTATTCAATCACAAAAACTACAATACTGATCCACGTCATGACTTATAATGTATGAGATAATGAACAAAATTTTGAGTACTTATTAAATTATATATTTCTGACTATCATGCTTACTATTTTCTCTATCCATATCTTGTTCGAAAGCACGTGTTTTTAGGCTTTTACCCATAGCATCAAGCGGTGAATCATTTGATAAAATGCTTTTGTAGACATGTCGATAACTATGGTGGCATAAAGAAGGCAGTGAACTGTTTGAAAAAATGCCTCAAAGAAATGGGGTCTCGTGGTGATGGAATTCCATTACAAACAAATGCACGTCATGGCATTCCATCACCATAAGACCGCATTTCTTTCAAACTTTTTTTAGATAGTTCATTGCCTTCTCTATAGTATTATTGCTTACTATTATGCTTTGATAGAAATTTTTCCAAGCATCCATAGTTTGTTGGAAAGCACCTATTTTAGGCTTTTAGCCATAGCAGCAAGGAAGTGAGTAGTTTGATAAAATTCTTTGGTACATATGTATGGAAAAAGTGGTATCATAATAAAGGTGGTGAGTTGTTTGAAGAAATGCCTCGAAGAAATGTGGTCTCATGGTGATGGAATGGCATTCCATCACCATGAGACCACATTTTTGAGGCATTTTTTCAAACTACTAACTGTCTTGTCTATGCTATTGCTTACTATTATGCTTTCAGAGATTTTTTCCAAGCATCCATAGTTTGTTGGAAAGCACCTTTTTTAAGCTTTTAGCCATAGCATGAGGAAATGAATTGCTTGATAAAATTCTTTGGTAGACATGTATGGAAAATCTGGTAGCATAGAAAGGTGGTAGTTGTTTGAAAAAGTGCCTCAAATAAATTAGGTCTCATGGTGATGGACATCACCATGAGACCACATTTCTTTGAGGCATTTTTTCAAACAACTCATTGCCTTGTCTATGCTATTGCTTACTATTATTCTTTCATATATTCCTTCCAAGCATCCATAGCATAGACAAGGCAATGAACTGTTTGAAAAGATGGCTCAGTAAAAAGTGGTCTCATGGAATGCCATGAAAAGAAAATGCAATTGGAAGTTGCTCCTACTTATTACTTATGTTATGTGAAGTAATTGCATCATTGCTTATGTTGACTTTCTAAACAACTATATTGTAGTTGAAATTTTGTCATCTATCAACATCTAGTTATTAGTTATGGAATGTGAAGTAATGCTTTGAGTTTGAAAGATGTGCAATGCAACATAATCAACGATATGAATATAAACTACACAAACCTATTAAGTACAATTCATTAGTTAAACTCTTTATTCTATTACCTGCGTGTAGGTTTGACTAAATCCACTAGCACTGGGAGGTGTTCCCATGAAACCTCCAATATTAGCCTATTCAACTTCGAAAATCACATATTAAAATATCATTCATCAAACAATGCTATCAACATGTAATAAATTTATAATTGTTTACTAGTTACATACCTCAATGGTAGGTGCAGTGGAGAAATAAGTAGGTGTAGGGTTGGTGTATCCAATATCAACACTGTGACCCTGCAATTTTATTAAAATCATAAAATTAAATTAGTTAATCTTGCATTTCAAAATCAAAATTTAATAAATTAAATTCAATGAACATGCTAACTTTTA
Organism: Sequoia sempervirens; assembly: GCA_007258455.2. NCBI lineage: Eukaryota > Viridiplantae > Streptophyta > Pinopsida > Cupressales > Cupressaceae > Sequoia > Sequoia sempervirens. The sequence goes on along the minus strand of VDFB02075321.1, from coordinate 207,229,920 downwards.
CCTGAGTATTAATATTGTCATATGCCTCATGCAAAATGTCAGCTACCCTCTCCATCTCCACAGCTGCAGACGGATCCTGTGTAGCACCCTCCTGAGTGTCGATGGGGTAATATGAACAAGTTTCCCTGCAAGATTGACACAAATGGGTTCGAAGGCCACCATTCAAAGACTCCCCTGGATGGCACTGTTGAATAGGGATGACATGCTGGATGACACTCTAGGTCAAAGAGTTGATGGCCTGCAAAGTCTCTATGTCGACACTCTCCTTCGCGACGAAAGGAATAATGATGTGCTCATGAGGTGGCCTAGCGAGAGGTCGTCTCCCTTGCTGCATAGGATCCTATTGTGCACTGGGTCTATCTTGAGCCGACCCCCCACCTCTCCCCTGGAAGTCCCTCATATTAAAATAATTTGAGATTTTGGATCGCTCAACCTCCTGATTAAATCCTTAATTTATTTTTTATTGTTCTCAATTTCACTCATTAAATTTTGTTGAGTGTCAGGAGGGTGTTGAGGGATTGGTGGAGGAGCTTGTTGTTGTGGTTGATTAACTTGAGGATTTTGTTCTTGAATATTTTGTTCCTCTTGTTGTTGTTGTGCTTGTTGAGGATTTTGAGGAGGGTTTGTAGGTTGATTAATATCTCCTACAAATTCAAAAAATAAATATCAAATACAACCTAAAACTAAAAAATTCAAAAAAAAAAAAAAAACAATCCTTACCTCTTAGATCTCCTCATCAATGTGGCGGCATCTTGGCAATGAAACTACAACTGTTGACGAATAATTTCGCAAAATAGCTCCTCTTAAAACACGAGCACAAAATATTGGGGTTTTGGTCACGGGAAACAAAAAAAAACACAGTGAGAAGTGAAAATGAATTTGTTTTCTTTTTTTTTGCTTTTAATAGGTCATAACGAGAGTGTGTTATAATGTGAGCTATTATAACACGCTCAATTTATGGGCTCGTTGTGGCCAAGCCTCAGGCTCGACACACCAAGCCATAACACGCTCACGTTATGAGTTTTCAAAAAAAAAATTATAAAAGTGGCCACAAATTGGCTACCCATCTTCATGCACCGCCCCATAAATGATTACTATTTTAAGTGTTACTCTTGATCAATGTGATATCACCTACACCATATTTTGAAGATAGATTTTGAATTATATTTTCTATTAATAGGATCACCATAATAGTTAGTAACGCAGTAATCAAATAAAACTATTTTTTTGTGAAAGAATAATAAAGACCACAATTTGAATAAACATTAGTAATGACTGAGCTATAATCACTCATTATAAGTAGGAACTTCACCAAAAAATACTTTGGGCAAAAGATTGAATCAATCGCCAAAATGTCACATCAACATAGATGGTAAGCCTAAGCTAAATATAATCTAAAATACTAGTTGTTGTAATCTTGATCACAAAAGAACTCATCTAGTGAAAGGGAGAGAAGACTACATTAGACGTTATATTTTTTTCTTGAATAATTTATGAGTTTTTAATGTCTTTGCTAAGTAAATTATTGTAGGATATATTTTTTTAGAATCCCCAAAAATTGTGGATCCAAAATTTTATGTTTTTGTATTTTGTTATAGTGTCAAATAGTACTCAATTAAAGTATCTATAACAATGAATCTTAAAGATATGCATTAGTGTTGTGTTCTAGTACTATTGTTTACTATTATTTATGCATGCTTATATAATATCATATATTTTTCACACAGTAAAAATCACAAGTAAAAAGTTATACTTGATGTATACTAAAGATGTCTCTTATGCCTACATGGATAGTCTATTTAAGTAGTCATTACTATTGGAAAAGGTTATAGTGAAAGTTAGGATAGAGATATAGAAGCCATTAGAACCTACTGCAAATGGCTTCCAATGTAATGTGGAGCACAAGGCTAACTAGGCCCAATAGGAATAAGTGTATATTGTAAGGGACACATCCTTATGTATATGTATCGATAGTAAAATATTGCCAAATATGGATCTAGACATGTAAGAAGCAAGATATAAGAGGAATAGATATAAATAAGAAAGAAGAAATCAGAGATGATAAAAAAGAGTATTAAGATTGAACTATGTTGTATATGATTATATGAATAATGTATAAAGGTCATTATTGGTGATAATTTGAATTATTATTTGATTGTTGTCTATTTTATATATGATTCTTGTTAAATGACACATTATAATATTCAATACCACATAAGCTCTAATTATTCTATTATTGTTGTATTAGGGTATAAACATAAGCCTTAAAATTATTAGGGCTCATAACACTAGTCTACAACCCACTTTTCTTACTAGCATTGGTTCCATTGTTGGAACCCTAGTTAGGCAATAGAGAATAAAACAAAGTGCTAAATAAACTTGTAGAACAAACCAATAAGTTAAAAAAAGATAATACAAAAAAGACAAAAAAAATTAAGAGCTATGATAAAATCCCCTAGGTCTTAACCTCACGAGAGGGGTTTAGGCATATGGGGGATGTCGAATGGAAGGGGGGATCTTCAAAGAGATCCATGAAAATATATGACTAATCAAAGTGGCCATATCATAAACACTATGGGATGCATAAAATGACTAATGAAATACCAAATCATCAACACCTATGGCCAAAGGAGCGATGTAGGAGCATCTAGTGGTGTAAGGGAAATCTCACATCACCCATTTTTTTCTCCTTATTCTCTTTAGTTGATTTGGGTCCCATGATGAAACTTAAGCGGAATAAGTAGTCAAAAGTCTAAAAAGGCCAAAAATAATCACCTACTATTTTTAGTAAGTCATCCTATACATGCATGTATGGACTTGAAAATTTATCCCAATGAGTGGAATTAAAAAATGATTCCAATGGGTGACAAAATCGTCTCAATATCCTATACCACTTGGGAGATTAATTTTTTCCCAAGGAAGTTCCTCCAATAAAGTTTCAAAGTCAAATTTTAAGCCCTTAGAAGCCTCATAAAAGCTTGAAAAAGGACAAAATAATCATTGAGAGCTTCCTAATGATATATTATAATAATAAACCAGACACCCGAATCGAAAGTTATGGCTTCAGAAAGTTGTGCTACCAAAAGTTGAATTTCAAATGAAATATCTTCTTGGGTGGGAAAACAAATAGATGGACCTCTAGGCGTAAAAACAAAATAAGAAGTTACACTTTCAAAATATTTTAAAGTGGTTATTGATGCCAAATAAAGGGTTGAATGGAGGTTACAACATGTTCTATTAGTGCATATTGTGGCTCCAAATTGTAGAGTTTCTTAGAGAGTTGATTTTCTTTGTAGTGAGTCAAGCCCATATGGTTGTAGCATTATAATTTTTAAATCTATAATTTCATTTTCTGGAAGAAATTGAAAGTGGGTTTTTTTCCTTCTTGCATTTTCTATGTTAATAAATGTTGTGCTATGTTTGGGTGTTGGGTGGAGTTTCCCCTCATCAAGGAGATAACAATACATTAATGGAAGTTGGAGAGGAAACTCATTTAACAGAAAAATTAAACATGGAGGGTAGAAGCATGGAAAAGAAATGCATTAAAAAACACAAGTGAAAAGAAAGGTACTACAAGAGGATGGAAATGGAAAAGGCAAAAAAGAGTGAGTGTGAGAGTGCCAATGTGGGTGCTACCAAAATGGAAGAAGAGCATGCTAATGTGAGTGTTGTTAATAAAGAAATATAAAATTATCGAACTCCAAAAAAAATTGAATCTTGAAAAAAGAAAACAAATGTTAACAAAATTAGTGAGAAGTATAGAAAGGTACGAGGTATCGAGAAAGAAATTAGAAGAATTTGTGGAAGTATTCATAATCTAGCACTTATACCTTTAAGTAAATTATCATAGTTACAATTTGATTTAACTAATATGCAAATAACACTCATAAAAATATTTGAAAATTTACTAAAAACCCCACAAAAAATACAACCTTTAACATATGATGTTGATTATTTAGACAAGATAGTTACCAAGAATGTGAGAAAATTAAGAAGAAATGAAATATGTAGAGAAAATAAAACCATGTTCAATTTGAGAAAAAGAGTTATCCTCAAAAACTAATAAAATGTCATTTACAAATGAGAAACTATCTCCTAAAACAAAACAACACTTTGAAAACTTACACCTCTTGGACTAGGATCCATCCCGTATGTCATATAAGTCAAGAAGAATTTCATCGCAAAGTACAAGTGAAAAAATGATTCAAGCATTGGATTTGCAACATCATTTTATAAAAGATTGTGAAACCATATTGGGAAAATAGTATTTTGACATCCAATTACAAGGGATAAAGGAAGAGAGAATAAGCCTATACAACATAGAAGTATTAAGAAGAAAAAGGAGAAATTACCAAAGATAACTCACTACGTGTAAGAAAAAGAGCCTAAAATCAAGATGGATTCCCCAATCAAGCTATCATTGTTTGAAAAAGATATCATAGAGGTTGTGGAACACATTCATGTTAGAATCTATTTCATAAAGAAAAGGCATAATCAGGGATTGGGCCAAATTATTTGATTGTGTGGGAACATTGATAAATGATGCTCTCAACTGGTATAGAAATACTTACCCATAACATGAAAGAGAGTGGGAAAAAGTTGAAAAGGAATTCTTGGCATAAGTTCCCATAGAGAGCTTTAGTAAAATGAGAGATTTAGTTTAGGAAGGAGAGTCAATAATAAAAGACTCTGATCAAAGTTTCAAGAAAGTTCAAAGAGAAATTAGTGGAAAACAATGTACAAAATGGCATATGAGGTGTTGGTCACAACCAATTGCTATTTTGGGAAAAAAATTATTAATGTGAAAAGGAAAATAAAGAGCATAAGTATTTCATTAGCCGATAGGCTATATTATGCATGGTCTTTTAGCCTGAAACAAGTCTCACGCTGTTGAACAACCAAGTTTCCTGTCAGACTTTTGGGGGATTGCCGGTAATCTTCACCATTTATGTGACATGGTGGAACCCACTTGCCAACGCTGGTAATCTTCGTGATTGATCCGACATGCTCGAACGCACTTGCCAATGCCATAAATGGCAATAGAATGAATTTAATGGTTGCATCATATTTGAAGTAAATGTTGAATACAGAAGGAGCCACAACGAAGTAGCAGGTACATTCCATATGTGAAATTGCGTCAAGTGGCTAAATATCAACCTCCACCTGGTTAAAAACTGATCACTATCTGAAATGCCATCAAATTCTATCCTCTGCATTTATTAATGCTGGCAAGTATCTAGCAAGTCTCAGTTGCATTTCCCTAAAATATTTGCTAAGCCACCACTGCATTCACCTACAAAAAGAATGAACACGGCTTTTATTGAAACTATTATCGAATCTGAGCAGAGGTCAAAGCACATACCAGGAAAAGCATTGTAAAGAATCTAAGCAGAGGTCAGAGCGCATACCAGGAAAAGCAACCTCAGCAGGGCACGGTAATTTCTCTGCTTCCCACCAACAGCTCATTCCATTTGGTACTTTGTTTTACAGTTTATTTATTGAATGCATTCCATGATTGTTTGTTTTGGCCTTTTTTTGCTGCTTTCACTGCCACTTTCAGACTCGCGACCAGATTTCTCATTCTTTAAAAAATGATTTATCCATGGCTGACCAGGTTGAATGTTACAACGTTAACCTATGCTACCACATGGAATCTTTTAAATAGTTATTTGTGCTTTAACAACAATGTTCTCACTAACAGCTTTGTATTTTACTCGTGACAGAAGATTCAATCTAACAAAAATGATTTCAATCTAGAATTTAATCTAAAGCTCTTCGTGAGAATCATCATCTTCATCGTCTCCTGTTGTAGGACCTCCTGATTGTTGGTAGACCTTGGTCACAATAGAAACACATTTCTTCCCTAAATTCAGAAGATGAGCAAATAGAAAAGACAGGAGGCTTTGCCTTTTTATTGGTTACTGAAGAAACAAACAACGTTTTGACTCCTGTGGCTGTAGAGAGGAGCACAAGCATATCAGGAAACATGTACATAAAATCAAAATTTAGAAACGAAGACTATGAATTGCGATCCATTTATTTATCCTCAAACCAACAAAACAAGCCCTCACACCAAAACGGGTATATGATGGCAAGGCTTGATTTTGTGGGCGCTGGGCATATGGGTTCTCTCAAAAATTGCACCAAATCCTCTGCCAATCCTTGTCTTTTTCCAATTATTTATCCCTGGAACCCATTTCCCAAGCGAATCCAGGACCTGAGCATGTGAGGAGGCGATGCATTTTTTGTTCCCACATGCTGTTCCACTAGATTTGCATAATCAAAAGCTTGTTGTCCGCGTTGTGCCTGCCAGCAACGTTTCACCACACAACCTCAGTAAGTACGAACTGTCCAAGCAAACTCGCTCTAGCTTGTATTGAGGACGAAGTACGGGCATAAACAACCAAAAAAATGCCCAGAAATGATGAGCGGGTGATATTTCATCTAGGGTTTGCTAGCTGTCCGCGCTTTTGCATTTGAATGCCTTACTTCCCCACCCTTTCTCCGATATTTGCCACATCACATATGCATGCAAATTGGGAGGCATCGACAACGCATGTGGGGAAGGGAAAATTCTTTCGAGAATTAATGTATTTCAAGATTAAATTTCGAGCAAACACGTTGAAACATTCTATTTATTTTAGGTGTGGTAGAAGTTGAGCCTGTTCTTCGAAGTAAATTTCATTGACGTGTTGTAAAAAAAACCTCTTAACCCTCCAATACGATGAAACTCTCCAGCAAAAACGAAAATGGTGATGTAAATCTAAATCTCCCCCACCTTTTCCAGCCCCCCACATAAATATCCCTGTTTAGGAGGCGTAGATTTATTCCAGAGAACCAGGAGCTCATTTAAACCCTCTGTAGAGCAGTTATTTGAGCCTTCTTTGAGAATTCCGGTAATATCTTTCTTAAATGTAAAAATGAAAACATGAATTTTTTAAGATTGTTGGGAAAATTGAGTACAAGGACGAGAGTGATTGCAGATAATAGTTAATGTATGCATCTTTAAGTTGTTTGGAGTATAATTTTGTTTTTTTAGGAAAGATTTAATATCATTGAGTCTATTTAGTATTTCATATTAGAGATAATAAAAATTATTAATAATATTACAATCATTTTCTAAATGACCTGCCAAAAACCATCTTGACCGTTTGTTGGCGTTCGTTTCCGTTGGGTTTTTACCGTCGTTATTCTACTTTTTACATTCACCTCGTTAAGGCAATTCTATACATTAGGTATTAAATGCATAGAAAATCCAAGGTAAATCCGAATACACACCCTCACAGCTGATACAGTTTAATTATTTAATGATTTTTTATGAACTTTATATTTATTTTATTTATATCGTTATGAAGTTTCGTGAGTCATGTAGGAACTTTGGAATGCTATTTGAATTGATCTGATTGTTTCCACCAATAATCTGTTGCAAACGAACTAATCAAACACAGTTTTTTAACCATATGTTATGCATCTGTTGGTTTGATAAATATAAAGAAGTAATCAGAGTAAATTAATAAAATCTTATCACAGATAAATTATATAAATCATAAATATAATTATATTATATTTATATTTATAATATATGTTATATAATTAATAAATAATATATTATTTTCTATTATTTATAGATTATTTATTATATTTATATTTATATTATATGTTATATTGTATAATATATAAATTGATAAAATATATGTATATATGTTATATTTAATATTGTTCTAGGAAAATTCACTCTGGAAAATTCACCACCAACAATTCAAATTCACCACCAGCAATTCACTACTCATGACGGTGAATTAATCATCACGGTGAATTTTCCTATAGTGAATTTGTAGATGCCATTTAATATAATGTAAATTTATTTTCACAATAATAATATAATTATATTTACTATTATATATTATATTTAATATTAATTTTTTTAAAATATAAATAAATATAATTATACTTAATATAAAATTATTATAATAAATAGTTAATATATCTAAATATATAATATAATAAAATTATTATATATAAAAATAAAATTACTATAATTAATAATTAATATATTTTAATATAGTACAAATCAAATTAATATATAAAAAACTAATAGTTTAATTATCCTTGTTAGAGAAAGCAAGAGAGAAGAGGAAAATGAAAGAGAGAGATGGTGAGACAATTTTAATTATAATTTTGAAGGTAAATTTGTTATTTAAATTAAATATATTTATTTATTATTATATATGTTATTTTAAATGTATTTATTAATGTTGAATTTTCTTTATTTATTAGTAAATGATAGTTGGCACAAAACACTTGGTCAAAAACTAGACTATCTTTTATCTCTCTCTCTCAGAGCTCTTTCTCTTTATATATATATCTCACTATATCTCTATATCTCTATATTTATCTTTATCTCTATCTCTATGTTTATTTCTATCTCTATATCTCTCTCTCTCACTCACACACACACTCCCTATCTCTTTATCTATCTCTCTACCTCTTCCCTAGCTCTCTCTATCTCTCTCTCCCTCTCTCTATTACTTGTTCCTCTCACCTTCTTTATCTCTCAATCTTTCCCCCTCTATCTTTATCTTTCCCTCTCTCCCTATCCCTCTCTATCTATATCTCATTAAATCTATCTCTCTCTTATTCACTCCATCTCTCCTACTCTATATATCCCTCTCTATCCCTTTCTATGTATCACTTCCTATAACATTTTCTAAATGACCTACCAATTGGCTTCATGTATTACACAAATGTATACAAAAAATAGATGAAAATTTTCCCTAATTGACCTTCCACAACTCTTCTTTTCTTCACTCGTGTTTAGATTCATGTGAATGGATGCATAGTTTATTTGAAGCCATCACTTCTTTTCTTGTACTTGGACATATTTTTACCTCTCTTGTATTCAACCTGGCTGACAAGAGAATGACATAATATATATATACAACGAATCAAACTAATAACACTGCCATTTAAATATTTTATATATTATATTGATTTCATGATAACAAGAAAATATATGCAAGTGGTAAATTTTTCTAATAATTGGTTATGGGAGAGGGTCCTATAGTGGAGCACCCTAACTTCACGTTTCTCAATTAGATAATATAAAATATTAGAAAAGGGCCCTATTGAGGGTTTTTAAAATATTATTAGATGCCACAATCTGAATGGGTTGTATGGATTGCAGATGGCAACTTGTTTTGTGATTGCATTGCATGGTGCTTATTTATGTCAAGATCTTAATAATGAACACATTTAGGTTTTATTAAAATGAAAATTATGGTCAAGACCTTAAAATGAAAATTAACGTCAAGATCTTAATAATGAGCAAATTTAGGTTTTGACATTACACATAATTAATGTATAATGTATGTTCTATATAATAAAAAATAAATTATAAATAATATGATTATACTATCTAATTATTATATATATTATTTTCTTTAACAAAAATATTGATAAAATTAAAATTACAGTGAAGATTTAAATTTTATTTTTTATATTTTTTCTTACTTTTTAAAAATAATATATATATAAAACCTTTATTAATATTAATCTATAATGATATAATATTTAATTAAAATTATCATTTTTAATTACTTTTATAATTTATTAACTAACTTTGTTATTTATCTTTTTATTTATTTGATACTTTTATAATTAATTTAATTTTATAAAAAATATTTTTATATTCATCGCCATTTTCATATTATTTAAATTTTATTTTTTATATTTTTTCTTACTTTTTAAAAATGATATATATATAAAACCTTTCTTACTTTTTAAAAATGATATATATATATATATATATATATATATATTGTTTTAATTGTTTATGTTTTTTTTCAAATTAGAGTACATTTAGCTTTTAATGAGTGTGTTTATTATAATGAAAATATAATACTATGAACACAATTAATTTAGTTTATATATAATTTAGTTTAACTTTAGAATAAATTGTTAAAAAGTACTTTATTTTCATTTGTAAGGTTGCAAAACAAAATCTTAGTTTTCATTTATTAAGAATAAATTTGACATTATTACTACTTTAATTCAATCTTTAAATATTGCTATACCATTTAATTTTTATTTAAAAAAAAAATTAATTTGTTTGACCAAAACCAATTTATTCAATTTATATATCATTTATTTTAAATTTTTTTATACTAAATTTAGCTACTGCTAAATTTTGTAAAAATTTAATTTACTTAACCCAAACCTATTCATCTACACTTTGTCTTATTGCTTGAAAAGATTGTATTTAAAATTTTTATAGAACAATTATATTATTCTATAAACTATTAGCAACCTTGGGTTTGCTTTCAATCTTTTTGTTTTCTTATTTAATTAATTTTAATTTTTAAATGATATTTATTATTATATTTTACATATATTATGTTTTATACTAATAATTAAAACAAATGAAATTTTATATACACTTAAATAAAAAATAAGCTTTAAATATTTAGTATTTTCAAATTTATATTGTTAAAATACATTTACAATTTGAGTATATATATATATTATATATAATAATAAATTAAAAGTATACTATATCATATAATATTACATTTTAAATACTACATTATTTAAATATTTAGATCCTAATAATGAGCAAATTTAGGTTTTACATGTCTAGTTAAGTATAAATTAGCATCATTTACTGCACAAATGTATGCAAAAAAAAAACCATTTTTTTCCTAATTCATCTTCCACACCTTTTACATTCTCAGATTTTCCAGTGCCTTTATCCTCTGCTTTTACATTCAGAATACCATTGGCATCCACTTCAAAAGTAACTTCGATTTGAGGAACTCCCCTGCATACAAACTCACATTTAGCTCAATGTATAAAAAGCCACATGTTACAAGTTGGACTACCTAAGCATGAATTTGACAGTCAATTTGCATAGATACAAACCTTGGAGCTACAGGAATACCAGTCAGCTCAAACCTCCCAAGTTCTCTACAATCCTTTGTCAAACTGCGTTCCCCTTCAAAGACCTGCACAGGAAAAGATATAAGTTAAACCAACAATGAATGGAGAACAAAGGATTCCTGTAAGATCTACAGTCCTGCACAATTGCATATGATTCTGGCTAGAATATTATCATATTAACTGCTTCAAAGATCCTATGATTCCTAGAAATTTGTCCTCTCTTAGTGGAAGCAGGAGAAATGAGTGCTCGATTTAACTTCTAGGAAGCCAAGGGCCCAATTCTTTTGGATTATTGTTTAGTGCAATGCATTTCAATTTTCATGGGAAAAGGGTTTCAGATGAAATCATAGAGATTCATAGATTAGGAGGAAAAATACCTGTATTGAGACAGTTGTTTGCTGATCCTGATAGGTTGTGAAGACTTGAGACTTCTTGGTAGGAATAATAGAGTTCCTTGGAATAAGTTTTGTCATCACTCCTTCAACAGTCTCAATACCAAGAGTCAAAGGAGCCACATCCAACAAAAGAATCTCTGCAACAAAGGACCTCAAAAACTCCATTATCAATTGTCAAGATACTGACATCAAATGTGCCACCACCAAGATCAAAGACGATAATGTTTTTCTCACCACCCTTCTTGTCCAGACCATAAGCAATTGCTGCAGTAGTGGGCTCATTGTCACTGGCCTTCTATCAGCTATTTGACTCATCTCCCTCCAATGCTTTGCCCTTTCGTTCCATTGATCTGCACTCTTGATCTTGTGGGTAGACACAGTTTCATACAAAACTATACCCATTGCAAACTACAGTAATGAGAGAGAAAAATGAAACTGCAGTAATAATGGTAAATATCATTATCCTTAATCATTCCTAGAGTTTTCTAAAATTGTCTTTTTTTCTCTTTTCACAAGACAGATTTATCAGAACAAAAGATATTTCCAGTCAGAGGAGGTGGTAAATTGTGTAGGATAAGCCCCTCCCCATATCGAAAAGTTACAGTATCATCAATATTTTTATTTGCATGCTCTTTTTCCTTTTTAATTAACAGAAGATTTCCACAAGTCTAGCCCCAATTAGCCAAATCTCATCCAATATCCAAAAACACACAATCACATTACTAACAGTTTTTTTTATTATTAAATATCGGATAAAGCTGGCTATTCGAATTCCTAACTTCCCCTTCACTATTTCGCCTACAGTTATTGTTTTTTATTCTTTCAGTACAAATTGACCTTCCAAAAAAAAAGCATATAAACACTTCAACACCCCAAAATGGTAGACCCTAATTAATTTTTAATTTGTTAAATAATATATATATATATATTTACTTTGTAATTATATAATATATATCTTAAATTTATTATTATATATTATTAAATAAAATTAATTATAATAAGTATATTTTTTACATATACTATTATTTTAATTAATTTATAGGAAATTTAACATTTTAATTGATTTCTTAGAGAAAAATGTATTATATAATCTATTAAAATTTAAATTCATTTTTGGAATAATTTTTTTATTTAAATTATATATATGATATTTGAATTCAAATAACATTATATTTTAAAAAAAAAAAACTTTATCAACTTTAATATAATTTGTTTCTAAGTTTTACTTTTTATTAAAATGTGATATATCCATCTCCATTCACCTTATATATTGCACAAATGTATGCAAAAATATACCAATTTGTTTCCTAATTGACCTTGTACACCTGCCTTAATAAATAAATAAAGAAAAGTCAACATTAGTAAATACATTTAAAATAACATATATAATAATAAATAAATATATTTAATTTAAATAACAAATTTACCTTCAAAATTATAATTAAAATTGTCTCACCATCTCTCTCTCTTTCATTTTCCTCTTCTCTCTTGCTTTCTCTAACAAGGATAATTAAACTATTAGTTTTCTTGCAATAGTGTACATTTTAATTTCTTCTTCTTTGAAGAACTTTCATCATCAATGGTGGCTAGGTTCTCTTTCTTTGGGTCGATTTTCTTACAAACATACAAGGAAATAAGAGTTTTTGACTTCACACCTATGTCTTTTCTTCTCAACTCCTCCTGCAGTAATATAGTTAATTTTCTATAGAACAAAAAATATATATTTCTAACTAAAACTATAAATCTATTAACTAGTTATGTGGAGTGCGAATTCATTTATAAAAATATAGTTAATTTTTTTTGTGATATTTATTAGTATTGGCCAATTAAAGTTTAATTTTGCAGCCAAACAAAATTGCAAATTTCCTTAATTGGATTTCATCAATAATGTTTATTATACAAAAGTTGTTAAAATTGTAACTGTTTATTATAGAAGTGCAATTTAAATTGTAAAATATTGTGTTTTAGATTTAATGAAATAAAATAGGTGCTAGTGTATTTTTTTTGTGATATTTATTAGTATTGGCCAATTAAATTTATAAACAATCAATTGATATTGAACAATTACAATTAAGTTACTTTTTTTATTATTTAATGTGGTATTCTATAGTATGGAAAAGTTATAGTTAATGATTTATTTACAATATAATGTCCATTAGTATCAAATAGTTATCAATTTGATATTTAGTTGTTTGTATAGTTATTGCTTGATATTAAATATAATTGTCTTTTTAAAAATAATATTAGCAATAATTATTATTCATAAGTAGAATTGTAAAAAATGATAAATTACCACTTAAAAAACACATATATTATTGGAGCATAGGGTTAAACACTGACACAAAATATATATTATTGCAGCATAGGTTGTAAGATACAACTCAACATCGTCAATTAAATAGCAATGGATATTATTGACATCTCCAGTAGTTCCAGTGGGCCAATGTTGTCAGCCAATTCGACATCGTCAATCAATGCAAATCAAAACTCTACAAGTCAGATACAAGATTTTGCAAATGACATTACAGTTAGTTGCCTGGACTTGCTACAACAAGCGAAGGCCACTGTTCAAAACATGCAAAGTGTCCAAGATTTGGACATTCAGTCAATGGAAGTAACAGTACATGAGTTCCATTCAACTTGTGAGAAGTTGAGTTCATTTTGTACTTTCCTTCATGAAATGAAAGCAGATGAGTTCTACGGACAAGGTGGCTCTATCTACATTAAAGAAGCGTTCCAAAATTACTTGAACCACCCCTAAGATACATTATCACTATAAATGTGGATATAGTAGTTGATATAATGATATAACTTCAGCTTTTACCAACTTATGGATAGTTGGATATTTTGTAACTCCCTTAAACAAATGTAAGCTCCAATATACTATGAACAAGGCACTTCTCCTCGCAATAAAAAGATCCAATATGTCACCTACTACAATACCATGTAACACATTTTTTGCTTCGAAAATATGTATACATTGTTCTCTCGCTATCATTTTGCATCTTGGTTCTTGAATTTTGCTTTTGTTTTGTATATCTTTACTTGACCCATATGTCAAAAATCCAAGAAACAAATGCCATGTTCAATTGCATTCTCATTCGTTGTTTATGAACCAATAGGTTAAAACATAAAATTAGTGCTCTCCAATAATAGGTTAAAACATTTATGAACCAAGTAACTCTCTTTAATCTTATTGTATTCTCATTCGTTGTTTATCCCTTGCTATTAATGCACTACTTTTATACTCATTTGTTAGAAAGCATGTTTCCTCTTATTCCTTTAGCATAGAATGCAGATCTAAACATTTAGAGTGCATCCAATTTAGTTAGATTACTTAATAGCGTGAACTAACTTTTTTACTCACTAGACTCTCCCTTTTTGTTTTCCTTACAAGTGCAGCAAGCTAACTTCTAAAGGCCACTATTTTGACATACATACCTATTCAAAATCACATTTACAGGTATTATTCTAAATTTACTTTAACTCTATGTAACTTCTATACACACTTTTATTTAAACTACTACTTGTATGGTTGCATTCAAGAACATTGTTGCTTTCTGAAATATTATCGAATTAGTTAAGTATATTTTGTTGGGTATACAACATATTAATTTCACACTTCACAAAGTATGCTTTTTATACATCATTGAAAGTAAGTAATAGTTGCCAACTACAATTTACTTTTGCAAGAACTAGTTCACTCTCTTGCCACAATGTTTTCTTTGACTTTGAACGCAATTAAGATGATCCATGATGGAAACGTAGACATACAACCCCATCTACAAGCAATAGATATTTCAATGTTTGGACATGGGCCTGAACCAACCAATCGCTATATACTACAACTCTCTAATGGGGTGCATAATCAGAAGGCTACACTTCCAAAACAGTACAACCACCACATAGATTTTGAAGAACTACAAAAGGGCTCTATAGTTAAACTCATTAAATATAGCTGCCATGTTCTTTGCAATTCAAGGTGAGCCATCATATTTTAGTAATTTGCTACAATATGCAAAATCAAAACTTTTAGATTATCTTTCATGAACTCCATTATTTTACATATCATCCTATTGATAATACTTCTTTATTTTACACTCATAGGTGGATCATCATATCTGAATTAGAAATCATATGTGGGCCGCAAGTTATCATTGGCAAGCCCACCAACCTCTTTGAACAGCAAACCCAAAAAGTACAAGCCACGCCTATAAGCCTTGATAACAATGTTATAGTACCGCAACCACCTCTCCTAACAAAATATTCCTTGACTAAGGATGCAATCAAGCTGATGAATAATGCTAACCTAAACTTGCAACCCCATCTACAAGCATTAGAAATTGCACCGTTTGGCCATGCGCTCAAATTGGTTGATCGATATAGAGTGGATCTCTCCGATGGGGTACATAAGCAGAAGGCAACACTTCCAACAAAGTACAACCAATGCATAGCTTCTAAAGAACTCCAGAAAGGATCTATACTCAAATTGATAGAATACAGTTGCCCTGTTCTTTGCAATTCAAGGTGAGCCACGCTATTTGCATGCATATCTACAAAATTCACAACTACCAATATGTAGCCTATCATTTTTATCAGTTGTACCACATTTAATTGTACTCAAAATACTGACTCGTTTAATCTTTATAGGTGGATAGTCATCTCCAAATTAGAAATCACATGTTTACAACATGACATCATTGGTCAACCTGCCTACCTGTTTGAAGAGCAAGTCCAGAAAGTAACTTCTACAAACTCAACTACTCCATCTACAAGCATGAGTAACATTCCTATGGTGACAAAGCCACCTACTCAAAGGGCACTGTTTGGGTTAGCCTCTTCCCTACAAAAGAAAGACTCCCCATCCAATATTACGCCCATTAGAAATTTGAATCCATTTCAAACAAGGTGGCTTATAAAGGGTCGTGTTACCATGAAAAAATAGATGCACCACTTCAACACACAGAAGGGACAAGGGCAGGTCTTCTCTTTTGATATTGTTGATTGTGAGTGCACTGAAATACGAATAACATGCTTTAATGAAGTTGCAAACCTTCATTACATGAATGTACATTTTGGAGAAGTATATACAATATCTGGTGGGACTATTAAGTCAGCTAATAGGTTGTACAACAAACTGAATAGCCAGCTTGAAATTCTTTTAGTCGAGGAATCCAAAATTTCTCACTCAGAAGATGACCTTGCAATTCCCAAACATAAGTTCTCCTTCACACCCTTTAAGGACATTTTAGAATTGAACAATAATATCCTTGTTGATGTTATTGGAATAGTCATATGTGTGGACCCAAGCTCAACCATAAGGAGGAGGGATGGGACTGAAGTTCTTCGAAGGAGCATCAAATTGATAGATACCTCTTCATCTACCATTAATATTACTTTATGGGGTCCAACAACTGAAAAGGAAGGCAAGGAACTGTAGGAGAGCTATCACTTAAAACATGTGTCCGTACTTGCAATAAAAAATGGCCGTGTCACTGAGTATAATGGCAAGGTCATAAGCACGTTGGCAAGCACCCACCTATTTGTAAACCCAAGAATAGAGGAGGCCGAACAACTCAAATCATGGTTTGAACAGAATGGGGCTAATGTCACTCCATTGAATACACAACCATTGGATGCACCTCTCGTGCTTATGAGGAAATCAATTGCTGATATTGAAGAGCAAACTACCAGTGTGAAAAAAACTTTCCAATGCACTCTAAAAGCATCAGTGCAATACATAAAAACAAATTCATTATGCTATCCATCTTGCCCCCTTGACTTAGATGGAAGACAATGTAAAAAGAAAGTTGTCCAGAATGATGATCAGACATGGTATTGTTCCAAGTGCAAAGCTACTACTCCTAAATGTACCTATAGATACATACTCCAGCTAAAGCTCGCAGATCATACAGGAATATTATGGGCTGTTGCTTTTGAAGAACCAGCTACCAAACTCCTTGGAATCTCTGCAGATAATTTATACATGCTACAATTCAATTCTGGAACAGAAATTGAAGCTGAAACCATAGTGAAAGGAGTGTTATTCAAGCAATTTATCTTCACAATCACAAATTCCTATGATTCAAGTGTTGCTCAAGGACGGGTCAAATCAACAATCACAAAGGTCGACAAGCTAGATTTTGTTGCAGAGAATTTGCTCATGTTGAGTGAAATCGCTACTATGTCTCATATTGCTAGTGTTTAGATGTACCTCAAGCACTCATATAATGTATATGAAATTTTGTAACACCTTATATAGTATACTTTCTAGAATTTTCATTCCATACATGGAATTTCAAAATCACATGTATAGTGAATATATTGATGTTATAAAAAATATGAAAATACTATGATATGTTTCTTCTACCAAATTACTCATGTATATAGCATACCAATTGTATCTCAACAACTTTTCACATAATATAGTGATCGAAGAACTCATCAAAATTAATGTTTACCTTCTTCAATTTTGTATGTATTTGTAATTGTTCATTTGATAATTATAGTTCATATTTCCTTTACAGATGGCGACCTCTACCCCTAAAAGCATACAATCCCGTAAAAGAACTCATAACTACTACATGCAACATAAAGAAGAAATCAACATTCGCCGTCATTTCGAACGCATAGGAAAACAAGCAATAGAAGCAAATACACCACCTTCCTTTCAATCAAACCAACACAACATTGACCCATACGAATGTGTATCCCAAAATGAACACACTTTCAACATAGGTTTGTCAGCATGCACACATGAAACAATCCACACACGGCAAAATCAATCCACAAGCTTACCGCATTCTGAACAAAACTTTATAGACGCTTCAAAAAGATTTCGTTCAAAACTAGATAAACTATCCAACTTACCAACTTGCACAATTTGCCATGAATGCTACCCAGGAATCCGTACCAACACAACACAAACCGGTCCAGTTTGTTTTAGATGCTTCCGTGAGACAGGTAGACATCGTTTCTCAGCAACTAATTTAATGGACCCAGGAGTACAGCCGTACGAGCTACGAACACTAACACAAGTCGAAGAAATGTTAATAGCACGAGTTAATAGCAAAATACTTGCCACATAAAATAGAAAACTTGGATGTGTTGGTGGTTCAAAGAACCAATACAAGAGGTGACCATTATGACTGCTATGTAAGTAGGCATCATGTGTGGGCTGCACTGAAATATAAAATCACAAATGACCCATATTACAAAGATGTCGAGGTGGATTTTGCATCCCTTCAGGAGCTCCCTGATACAAATACAGACATTTCCACTATGCTTCATAATATTAATAATGACGATCACAATATTGTTGCTCCAATTAGTGCTTCCAAATTTAACGCAGACTCACCCGACACTGAATTCACTTGCTCCTCATCCTTCATGGCTAGGCTACCAAATAAACGTCGTGAACTAGAAATCATAAAAGAAACATTGCAAGTTAGAGATCACAATCACACCATTATAGATTGGCCAACACTTGAGTCATCACCAGTTAATGAATACAATACTGAAGGACTTCTAGACATGGCTTTTCCTTCTTTGTTTCCCAATGGCAATGCATTACATTTACAACCTCGCTATAGACAAATTGAAATGCATGAATATGTGTTGCACCTAATGAGGTTCCATGATAATAGATTTGGAAGGCACCCAAGGTTTAGATATTTTGTCTTGAATCTATTGATGCGTCACCGAAGCCAAGGTGTTGCCTCCATTTTTGTCAAGAAAAATGTTGAGGACTGCATACCAACTACCATAGACAGCCTTCGCCTCCATATACAAACATTGCCTAACACTAAACTAGCTGAACAACTGATGCATTACGGATCATCCCTTAGAGGGACACGAGCATATTGGAATAAGTCTCGTGGTGAATTGTCAAACATGATCAACCAAATAGGCTCCCCAACACTATTCTTCACCTTAAGTGCTGCAGACACCAAATGGCCTGATTTACATCAACTATTTACAAAGGGGGCAACCCAAACATCACTAAACAATAAAAATCGCATAGATAACATTGTTATGAACCCACATACCACATCCTTATACTTGCATCAAAGATTCACAGCGTTTCGTGAAGAAGTCTTAGAGAAACTATATTGTGCAACAAACTACTGGTATAGATATGAGTGGCAACATCGAGGGTCTGCACATGTACATGGCTTCCTTTGGATTGAGGGTGCACCAAACATGGACACTCTTAACTGGAGCAATCATACAGATGTAGACATAGCAAAATCATTCTTTGATAGATATGTCAGTGCTTGGAATCCTCAAAATCTGGGAGATAGAAGCAACACATTCCATCGATCCTCGCAAGACGATCCATGCTTACTAACAACACCCAAAATATTTGATACAAACACACTTACTGACTATGAAGAGTTACTTAATCGTGTCCAAAGACATACCAAGTGTTCTGAATCAACCTGCCTTCGCAAGAAAGGGAACAACATGGAATGTCGCTATAGTGCACCCTGGCCTGAATGTACCAACTCTTCATTGTGCAGTGACGAAGCTGGGAAAAAAACCTATTGCCCTGCACGTAATGATGATAGATTGAATATACATAGTCCAACAATGCTTTCCATATGGAGGGCCAATATGGATTGTCAGCCCGTGCTTTCAAAAACACTAGTTCTAAAGTACATTGCAAAATATGCCTCGAAGGCAGAAAGAAAATCTAAGAGCTGCCTTGATATGTTGACACGCATATGTCAAAAGCAAGCACCCCAAGACAAGGAACTTGCAGCATAAAGAAAATTCATGTCTGAAATTATTGTTGATCGTGATATAGGTGCACAAGAAATGTGCCATATGTTACAAAAGTTGCCCCTTGTTTGTAATCGTGATTTTATGGTGCTTAATGTTGGTAGAAAAGTTTTCAACCGAATCCAAACAAACTGAAACGAAAATGCATTGGAGCTGACCTACATCCATAAATATACACAACGTCCTCTTGAAATGGATAAAGTAACACTACTTGAATCTACACGAACCTTCTCATTCTCATCAAGTCGCAAAGAGTAAAAGTGGAAAGAAAGGAAACATAAGGAAATTATCAATGTCTTCCCTCAATTTACTACTATTCCAAAGGAGGATTCAGAAAATTTCGAAACATTATGTTGGAGTGAACTACTTCTTTACAAGCACTTTCGCAACATTGAAGCAGACATTGGTATTGAGAAAGAGAAAATTGTTGCAAATTGGAAGGAGATGAATTTACACAAATACTATGTGTGGCATGTTGACCGTATAGTTGATGAACAAGTAAGTCAAGAAGAGGAAGAGGAGCCAGAAGATCAAAACAATATAGGCAATACAATTCAATTGAATGAATGGGAGTTCTTATCACAATTGGGTCTTGGTACTAGCAGGAATTGTGATTTCCTCGATATGCTTGGAAGACGTGACTTTGACACTTGCCACAATTGGAATTCCTATACAATACCTCAACCGTTACATGAAACTGCAGAGCATTTCATATGCACAAACAAGGTGGACCAACATGATAGCCCAACACCCTTTGAGTTTAGCAACCTCCCATATCCACTCTCTCCCAAACAACAACTCACTTTGACACTTGTTATGGACCACTACAATTCTTATGAAATAGAAAAACCATTGTATATGATCATACAAGGCACAATAGGAACAGGAAAATCCTATCTTATTCATTGCATTAAACACTCCCTTTCCAATTTAGTGCCACAACAACATAGCCCTCTCCTTGTTGTTGCTCCTACAGGAATCGCAACATTCAACATACATGCTTCAACTATACATTCTACCTTGAAGATTCCAATCAAAGAAATGCATCCATTGAAGGGTCAGTCACTTGCAATGTTCCAACATAGCATGAGACACATAAAATACCTCCTATTTGATGAGCTAAGCTTTCTAGGCCCAAAATTATTCTTAAAAATCGATACTAGGCTACGCGAGGCTTTCCCCCACCAACAACACTTATGCTTTGGTGGAAGATCTATCATTCTTGTAGGTGACTTTGCACAACTACCTCCTGTAATGGAAAAACCTATATATGTCGCCCACACAGATGTGAAAGCCCTTTGGGAACAATTCACTATTGTTATCACACTAGAAAAAATATTTCGACAACATGGAGACACACAAGCTCAAATTGACTTTCAAAGAACTCTACAAAACATCCATAATGCAGAACCAATCAAACAAGATTGGGAGCTACTAATGTGTCGCACAAACAAAGAATTACCACACAAAGAAAACAAGTCTTTCAACCTAGCAATGCACCTATTCCCGACCAATGACTTGGTTGGAACACACAACAAAAAAAGATACAGCTATTAAATCTTCCTATTGCACTTAGTATTGCAATAAAAACAACCCTACCATCAAAGATCGACAATGATGCTGACAAGCTTCCCCATGAACTCCTACTCTGTAAAGGCCAACGCATCATGCTAACTACAAACCTATGGACTCAAGCAGGCCTTGTAAATGGTTCTCTTGGACAAGTTGTAGATATTGTATACACGGAAAGCTCCAAACCACCAGATTTACCATTATATGTGGTAGTAAAATTTGATACTTACAATGGCCCACCTTGGAGCATCCATGCCCCAAAAACTATTCCTATATCACCCATATCACTAGGTGCTCAGAGGCAATTACCACTTTGCAGTGCATGGGCGATTACAATACATAAATCCCAAGGAATGACAATCGAAAGAGCAACAATCGATATAGGCAAAAAAGAAAGACAAGGATTAACTTTTACAACTATATCTAGAGTTAAATCAATACACGGACTTAGGATCGACCCACCATTTACCTTTGATCGATACTCACAAATGAAGAATAATCCATTCACAATTATCAGGAAAAAAGAAGAGCTCTGACTACGTCTTCTCTCTTTATGATGAGTACAGGTACACATACATTAACACCCCAGTCCCTCAAGAAAGCTATATTTGTTTTTCTTTTATCTTCACCTTACCATATTGATATACATAGAAACTATTATTTCTATACTTACCAAGCATTTGCAATCACATGCAGGTGGATGTTCTAGCTTCATATACTCCTACAAATGGTTGCTCCAAGCTGGCGCATTTGCAATCAGATGCAAGTGGATGTTCCAGCTTTGTATACTCCTACAACTGGTTGCTCCAAGCTGGAGAATCCTCCTAAAGTATTGGTCATTTTTAAGACATACAAAGACTGTATCACATTCAATACAATATTGAGCCACTTCCCATCCCTCCATGAAAATACAACCAACCCCTTTGCATACAATCCATATTACCAAATTGATCCATATCAAGAACATGAACCAAAGCATATTTCAACCAATACCACGCAAAATCAACATCAAGAATCCAAACATCCAATAAACCATATACATATACCACCTACTGTTCCATCCACCTATGAGATGCTCACTCCTAAATGTACATGTAGCTATTCCACACAAAAAAAAGAGTCAACATTTGGGAGACTATAAAGTCCTTATGATAAAGCTGCTATCAATGCTACCACACTTCATACCTTCAACCATGATTCACACATCATCCCATCCACCAAAAAAAATAAAGGGACAAATAAATTCAAAAAAATTGACAAATAATATGCAGATGGATACCATAAAATACAACACAAAAACATCCCTACCAATCTCCATCAGTAAAAGAAACTATGGGGAAAAAATCAAAAAGGGAAGCTCTTCCATCAAATAAAGTCCAATAGTGCACAAGAAAGCTTTAGTAAAAGAAACTATGGCAAAAAAATCAAGAATGGAAGCACTTCCATCAAATAAAGTCCAATGGTGCACAAAAAAAAAAAAAATCACCAAATCCACCTACCATTGCTTGCCTCCCAAGTTTGGAAAAAGAAAATCCAAACCATCAACCGTTAATGTACACCATCATAAGTTGGGACATCCATGATATCCAAATCTCAGAATAACCATGCGTTGATAACAACACTTTATCATAAGGACTCTTATGGCTCCCTAATCGAGATGTCTACATCTCAATGAGATTGCAAAAAAAAACAACAGCTACATGTGGCAAAAGAGGTACACGCATCTTACTCCATCCACAATAGATCCAACACTCCATCCACCTTATCCAAATTAAATCAATTCATCCATGTACCAATTACCAAATCCATGTTTACCCATCACCCCCCACATTCTGAATCCTCCTAATCTTGATTGAAATTCGATATACAACTTACACCTGCTTATGGTAAATTTCTTGATATGGATCATAATCATTCACTGCACCACCATTATACAAGTATTCTCCAGATACCCACACGCACTCCAAATAACACCCCCAACCATCCTTTCCATACCTTGCATTTCCATTGAGCAATCTGTTTATTCCATGCAGCCAACACTACATTCCATGTACACTCCTACAACAACAACACTATTGAAGCAAACATCATACAATATATCCATCTATTCAAAAAAAAAAATGTAATGATTCGTGTTCTCAATCTATTACTGAGATTCAAACATTGTATAATCACATTGTATATTTACCTACTACTATCTTCTAATGTCAAACATTGTTACCTTTGCTAATGATAATTTGCATGTCTCTCCCCTTCTTACTTCTCTATATTTTTCTATTGGGGTAACCCTTGCACCCCCTCCGGTGCAAGTGCTAGTTCTATTCATTTTGGCAGACCATGGGAAGAATAAGAGAGATAAGTTGGCTAGGTATAGAAAAGAAGAGAGAGTTGTACATGATTAGAGAAATAATAAAAGTCTTTTATATGCAAGAAAGAGGTCAGTAGCCTCTATTTTGGCGAGGATTAGTATAGGTATTGAGGGATTCACTATTGGGTGGCCGAGTTTTTTTGTTCTTTTGCTCAGATATTCATTGTAGAACAACTTGAAAGGTGTAGGGAAAAAGAGCAAGGTTTTGTTGAAGCTAGAAATTGGGCATGGAGTTGAGAAGAAAAGTAAATATGATTCTAAGTAGTTGAGTTGAAAGCTAGTACAATCTTTCCAAGCATGGCTTAAATAATGCTTATCTTTCTCTTCTTCAATTTGATTAAAGCTCATCTATTATTCTGAACTATTATTCTGAATTTGATTATGTATGTGTTACATGCAAATGTGTGGTTGTTTGGGAAAGTATATGAATGCATGTTTACATAGGATAAGAATTAGAATAACAAATTGGTTAGGTTAAGTTTTCACACTAGAAAATCTATGGATTAATCAAATTAGATTTATGAGATTTTGAGTTAAATTGCCAAAGAGAGCTTAAGGGAAAAGCTTGGACTCTATAAGCTTAGACTCTATAGGCTGAGTTTTATCAAATAAACCAGCTTCATTAATCGAATTAATTAAGACTAGAAAAATACATGAGAATGACATTTCTTCCATCTATTATGACAATGTTATGATATATTATTATTGCCACAAATTTATATTGTATATTCAAAGAAAGGCCTAAAATATGATAGAGAAGATAAAGTCTTTATTACTATTTGAGTGCTAAAAGTATTTCATGTTTGACCAAGAGTCAATATTATTATCTATGGATTTGAAATCAAGTATCTTGAGTAGAGGACATTGTGTTCTCATTATAAACCAAAGGCCTTAATACTAGAAGATTTTAAGGTGCAGGAGCACGGATAATTCACAAATAGAAAATATTCTCCAAATTGGATATAGACTTATCACACATTTATATATGAGTATATATTTATCATATGGAAGGGTAAATATATGAATAAGTATATACATACAAACATAGGTATTTTATATAATTATGCAAAGAATAACTTGGGAGAAACCTATGAAGAATCAGGAGATTAGTCAAATAGTTTCTCAATTGAGTTATTAGAGGTTAAACATATTAATATGTTGAATTATTAAAGGACATTGCTATGGATATAATATTTTATATTGAATCAAATTAAATGATATTTAATATCATGATTAACCAAATCGGTTATGGTGTTCTAGAAGAATGTAACCATACTTGGTATAATGATAGAGTCTGAAACATTATTTAAGAAGATGATGATTATCTATTTATGTTCACTTCGAGATTAACTGTATGTTATATGGTGTTCTCAATGAACATAACCATAAGAATAAACATTAGACATCCAAAACTTTAATACAAAGAAGTAAACTTCAACTTAAGTTTAATATTAAATTATTATACATATTTGACATATTGTAAGTAATTTTTGATTAAGACCAGGTGAGTCTAGTCAATAACATTGTGTTATCAATATTAACTAATTATGCATAAAATAGGAGTAGTTACTCCCATGGTTAATACTAAGGACTTGAACAAGTGGCAGTTGCCAAGTCCCAAGATGTTACAAGAACGTAACTTGGGAGTTCAAGTTAGAAAAGTATAACCAATCAAGTCATTTATTGATTTAGTAAGAAAGGACTTGAATAAGAGGTAGTTGCCTAGACCAGAATGTTGTGAGAATGTAACATGGGTATTCAAGTTAGAAGTGTTAAACCTACTTAGTCAAATAATCAACTTTAGTGAAATCGTCACTATTTGAAAGAGATTATATTTGAGTAAGTTAACCTTTGGGTCAATCCAATAGTAGAGTTAACCATAGGTCAATAAGATTTTCAAGTCGAGTTAGAGGTGGGTGAGCTTATGACACCACTTCCTAAGAAAGTGGATGAATATATATTTAAAAACTTTGGCCAAAGTAAGTGCAAAAGTCCCTGCTTGCACTTGTCAGTTCATTGTGCTCTAGGTTTGCATAACTTGTTAGTAGCATCTTGCATAGTTAGAGAATGTCTATAGTTGTATGGTTGTACTTGTTATGTAGGACAACACTAGACATTCAGATGGAGATTTTGTAGGTTCCTATACTATACTCTTCATTGAAGGGTAGGGCCACTTCCAATTGGAAGGTGAGTAGGGGACCCTTGGTTTGTGGTTGGAGGTCAAGTGCTTGGGTGATGCTCTCCCTCTTGAAAATGACACACCGAGGCTTGTGAAATAGAAGAATAATCTAGCTATGGATATCTTGACCTTTTTCTCATTGTAAATTATGAAATTGTTTATTTGACCATGAATCCTATTTCCAAACTATACTTGAAAAGAAGTGTTTCATTTACATGATGTTTGGTTATGTTATATCAATTATTAGATGTTATATGATTTCCTTTATGCATAATGCAAATTATGATATTATAAAAGAAAAAAAATACCTTCCTATTTTGAAGATATTGAATTATTTACTTCATGTATTAAAACCTAGGTGAAAACTAAAAGAGTATGGTTAGAGTTGTTACATTTCCTTTAAATGAGATTGCATGGAAAATGGCAAAGACAACAATGAATACGTTATGAAAGCAATACAAATCCTTCAAGAGAAATGTGCATTGTATATTCTCATACCCTACTTCATTCTTCTTTAGTAATTAACTCCTAGTTGCAAACCATACCCATCACATAAGAATTTACAAATAAAATTCAATCTAATATGTGTGATATTACATGCCAAAAAATCACAATTGATTATAGCCTATTATTAAATTGCATCATTGTCTAGATTCCACATTTTTGTCTACGTTTTCCTTCTTAGAATCATCATGCTCAACTCAATTTGTAGCTCAAATAAAGGAGATTCCACTAATTAAGGAATGATTGTAACCATGTACATATTATCACCTTCATATAGAATTGTTTCCTCTATCCTCAAGCAAGATTGGATTATATCCTACCAAACACTCTCTTCAAATTAATAGTTACTTAAGGATGACATTTTTTATTATATTATTTTTAGAAGGTAAATGAAAGTTGATAATAAGAGAGAGGGAATTAAATCAAGAATTAACTCAGGCATTCTCTCTTTGATGTTTATTTATGTTCTAGAAAGTGTAGAATGTAGTACCCCTCCATTCTCACCTGAGATGTGCAGGTAGTCTGGCTAAGGAATCAGAAGAGGAAGATAAGATAAGAGTTTCTAATGGTATTTTATATGTTGTGATTGAATTAATTAAATAAGGGTAATATTGTTTATTAAAATGTTAGATTAAATTGTATTTAAAATTTTAAATGTTTTATTTATGTTTTTAAAAAAAAGAAGTCATGAGTTTATTAAATGATAATTAAAATATTAAATAGTGTTTATTATTTTAATTAATTATTTGTTGAGGATAATTGTTAGAATAAATTATTTAAATTAATTAGATAATGTGCCTTGCAATTAAGCTTGCAAAAGTTGATTAAAACAAAAAGTATTGAAGAATAGAAAAATAAATAAATAAAAGAATGAAAAAGATGAAAGAGCGAATGTGATTCGATATCTAACTAAAAAGTTTGCTTTTAAAGAATTAAATTCTTTTATTCTGAATTTTTGTGAGCTTTTTGAATAAATTGGAATATCTTTTATTTAATTAAGAATTTTATGAGTTTTTCACACACAGAGATTTTATGGAGACAAGAATTGAAAAAAAAAAGAATTATGATGCCTTTTTTTTAATCTTCTGAAGTTTTCAAAAGGGATTTTTTCCATTCTTTTGTTTTGGGGAATACTTTGAAAAGAGTCGTGGGATTAAGGATTTGAATTCGAGATTTGAGCACGGTTTTCTGAAGAGGAGATTCGAAGCAGGAAGGAGAAACTCATCATAGAGGCCATCGGGAACAAGCAAACATCATCAGATTCTCAAATAAGCGCATGACTCCAGGTTCTTTATTTTAAATGTTTATTTAAATTGTGTTGTTAAAAGATTATCTGTACAAAATTGTAGATATTTATTTTGATTTTGTGAAATTATAAAAAAAAAAAAATTAGATAATTTGTTTACATATGTTGAAATATTGTCTGTTAATTTGTTGTGAAATTTAAAAAAAATCTTTGTAGAAGAATTGTGAAAATCTTAGATCCTCTCTAAGGAAATGAATTTAAAATGGTAGAAAATTCGAAAAGTAAACAATAGATAATTTAGAAAATCTCACATATAATTTAGAAGACCTCTGTAGGATTGAAAAACAAGGGAAATCCTCTGATAAATTAGGAAAAATGAAATCTTATGATGAAATAATAAATATTTTCTATAGAAAACAACAGAGACATAGGGTCACTAAATTCATCATAACTCACAATTTACGAACTGGGTATGGCTGAATTTTTTATATGTGTTAAAATACTTAATGGCGCACCTTCAATAAAAATTGTAGAAAGACCTAGATCTGAAAACAAAAGTTATACAAGTCGCAATACACTAGTTTTATTATTAGCATTGTTTGAATATAGTAAATTATTTTAATGTATTAATTAATAAGTATTTATATATATGTTTAATTATATGTATTATATATATATTTAAATATATTTATTTAATTGGTTATTTTGATAGAATAGATATTTTTAAAAGAAAATAAGCCTTAATTTATTGTATGGTTTATATCGAGACAATTGTAATTGGTTATATTGAAGGTTAGAATCTTTTAATAATCATATTAATTTAATTCTTGGATCTTTGGTTTTAGTGAGAACTCTTAAATGATTTCACTTGTGGATTTTAGAATTGTCCAACTAAGAAATATCATGATAAAATAGATATCATTTTATATTTTTCCTTATGTGGACTTAGCAGGTATGGTTTATTAAATTAAAATCAGTATATTATTGGTTACTTGGTTTTTATAATAGACCTGTAGGATATTCAATTATTGTTGGTTTAGAAAATTCATCGTTTAGGTTATGATGTGATAAACCTAGCTTATTATCCATTACCATTACTTGATATACTTATACCAATTAGAATATTTACGAACTCATATTTATTCATTGCAATTATTAATATTGGAACAATAACTGATGGACTATATTTTTAGATAGCTTTAAGATTCAACTTTATTAATTGCATATATTATGTTAGTTCAATTTATTAGCTATACATGGGTTCTAAAGATGATTGATTGATATGTTAGTGAATAGGAGCTAAGAAATAGTAAAGGATAACATAGTTCAAGTGTAGATTACTGTCTTGATTATAATTGTAAATGGTACTATCATATAATTCAAATGTTGATATTATATTGTTGAATTCTCATTTTGAATGACCCTTGAAATATTTTCATACATTAATAATCAATTTGTATATTATAAATTGATATCGTTGAATGTTTAAGTTTTGAGTATTAGTTTATTGAGTGGTATTTGACTAGTGATAAGGATTTGATATCTATTGTAAGTGCCTATATTAACTGTTTGTTTGTTAACCAAGAAGGATGTGAAATCACTATTTTCTTCCACGGTGGATAGCTATAATATATATAAGTATATGTTTTATCGTGAGCTATCTAGCTAAAAGGAAATGTTGTTATGCCTTGTGACCTTCCTTGTGCAAGTATGAATAAATATTTGAGTAGGCTATTTTTATTTTATTTTTGCAAGATTATGCTTACCTATTCATCAGTCTTCGGCTTCACCTAAGTGGGTGGCAGCCGCCTAAAAAACTGTCTGGGGTGATGGACCCTAGAAAGGGTTGCATACCCACTCCTCTAGTATGTAATGTTGTATGGGTCACATAATGCTTATGCATAGAGGATTGAGGTTAGTGTGTATTTGTGGTGTTGTGTTACTTTTGTGTTGGAGTAGATTCCTCCTTGAAAGTCTTATGAATGAACCCTTGGTTGGTCAGTCAATGAGTTGGAGCAGCTCAAGTTGTCGAACTACGATGCCTCTGCGAATTATATACGTAGGCAAGGCCATCGAGTGATGAGCTCCCGAGGCATTAGGTCAGGCCCCTAGGACTATTCTCCTGAGTCTTGTTTGAGATTTGTCGTTTACTTCCGATAACGTAAAAACTACCATTGATTTATATAGCTTCTCTTAGTGATCATGTGCTAACTATCTTTGATCTGATGTGTGTGCCAAGTCATGTAGACCTTGCAGGTATAGGCATTGGGAGCAAGGACTTGTCAATAAAATAGAATGTAAAAGGTATGTTAAGCTACCCTAAGTAAGTAGAAACTATTGCCAAAGTTAGTAATCACTTCTATCGTTTCTTGTAGCTTGTGTGATCATTGAATATAGTTATAAGTAGTGAATTGTGCTGTTGTTATCTCTGTTTTCGTTGTTAGTTGATTGTGAAGTAACCTCGCATGCCCCAGAGAACTAAGTGTAATAGTGTAAAGTAATGTGTTATGTGATTAGGGTTAATGTTCTTGCATGTTCAACTGTGTTGTCTAAAAAAAATAAATTATTTGCTTGTGTGTGTTCTCTGGGGTTTGCATGGCGGGCGTTACATAGAATCAATGACCCCTATCCTCTAGAGTTATTGTTTTGATAAATACCTATCAATTTATCATTTTTGTATCTTTCGTTAGAGAGTGTCCAACAAGCTATCAATGTTTTCCTAAGGATAAAAGAAATAAGTCTCTATGAGGGCCTTAAGATGTACATGGTTACAAACCTTCCTCAATAAGTGGAACATCTTCTAGTTGAGCGACAAAAAAATTAACTTTTTGGGTTAGCATGATGATGTTAGGAAGATTATTCTAGGAAAAAATGTGGAATCTACCTAGTTATGTAATGCAACATGTTAGAAGTGTATGCAAAAAATCAACATTTAATATTGCATATAGAGCAAAATTTCTTAGTAAATTATTTTGTGGTGGGTATGGTTCACAAGTGGGAGTTGATTCCTATAGAAGAACAAAGCAAGGTTTGTGAATATACAATGTACTCTTCTCTCAAAGGTTCCCTATTCACTTCCTCTCATCTTCATTAGTTATCTTTATGCCATTTTTTCATGCTAGCGTAGCCAAACAAAATTCCTTTGTAACCATATTTTCAATCCATGAATTGGAAAGAAGAAATGAGTTTTCTCAATGGATGGATTAACAATACAAAGTGCTTGTAGTGAATTATAATTTGTTATTAAAAATAATGAGCACTATTAAATAAATATGAGGTTGTAACATACTTCTGACATTGCAAAAGCCTTCATTTGTTAAGCAAAAAATATTATTTCATTATAAGTGAAGTATTATATCTAAAAATGCCTTTAGTTGCCCCACAATGGTATTTAGTATTTGTGAATCTAGCTCCTCATCTAGAGTTTGGGATATCATTTCATGTATTTTATCAAATGATATTAATCCTTGATAGTGATATAGATGGTTTTCTATGTAGTGTAAAGCATATTGTTTCCTTTGTGCCTTGCATGAACCATGAAAAGATGCATGAGAAGTCATATTTATATAATTATCCTTAGTAATTTTGACCCATAAGGTCAAACTAGTACTAAATCTAACTCATGTGCATTGATAGCGGTATGCATATAACATCATATATTGTATTATATGATTTCAATGATGTCATTATATAAATATTGTGGTACATGAATCTTCTTGAATTGGTTATACATATTTATATATGCTAGTGTTTGCTAGATATTTGATTAACTTTAACTTTTTATTTGTAACTTATGTTCAATTTATTGTGCAATTTCTCTTGACTTGTCATGCAACTAAATATTTATGAAACACCTTAGAAATGGTAGTTACACAAAAGTGGGGTATTTTCACGTAAATTGTAGACTAGTTATGCAAAAAATAAAGACTAGAGGCACAATAAATCTTTAATTTTTGCATAAATACTCTTCACTTGTAGGGAAATTGCTCTTCACTTCTTATGTAATTCAAGAGTAGTTAAGCAAAAATTGAATAACACTTGTGTAATGAGAGGAAGTTATGCAAAAAGTATAGACTACTTATATAGTAACTAAAGACTTGTTGCACAGTAAACCATCAATTATTTTGGATCTAATTTACACTTGTTGAGTGACTACTCTTCACTTTTTATGCAACTAATGACTAGTTACACAAGAAATGAATACTTTATATGCAACATGTCTTCAATTATTTTTAATTAATCTTTAGTTGTACAAAAACAAAGCTATCACTTTGGACACATATGCTTTACACACAGTTTAAATAAGGGGTAATATTTTCATATCCCACCATCCATTAATGAGTTCACATTTAATTTTCCCATATTTTTCAAGTAAAAAAAAAGTTGCAAAGGAAACAAAATTGGCATGCATGTCTTAGTTAATGTGTCAAGAGTCCCATAATAATGGCTCTCGAAATAATTGAATGCTAACTAAGTTGATTTTCATATCCTGCCATCCACTAATGAACCACCAACTAGAGCCCCTACCCGAGTGTGTTTGTACTGAACAAGCTATTTTTTTAAATTTTTGGCATAACTTGGGCGTAGTATATGAGATTTTTTAAAATGAGTAGTCATCAAAAAGATAGTTTTGACCACTTTCCGTTAGTGATGTTATTTTTTCTAGATTTCTCTACAAGTAAATTTTATTAATGGTTGAAGTTCAATAATCTATTTTGGTTTCAAAGTTCGTATCTCTTTGTTGGTTTCTTTGTTTTCATAATTCTTGTGATATTGAAAGGTATTGATGATATCTTCTCATCCATTTATGAACTTTTTCCAAAATCTACCTTAGATATCTTTTTTAATTAGTTTGTTGCATATTTGCATTCTAGTTGATTACTTGAACTTTTTGACATCTAGTTTTTTTCTTTTAATGAGATGACTTTATTTTACTTGATTGATATATTGAGACTATTGGTCTCCATTTTTATTATCTAAAGATACCATCATCATTTTTTCTATTAATCATTCTATGGTAATTTTAAATAGGGTTAATTACAAGTCTTGGAGAAATCACATTCTAACACATCTTGGGTGGCTTAATATTTTGCCTTATCTTTATGGAATCATACCTAAACCGACCACACTTAGGAAGTAATCAACATGAGGAAATAATATTAATTACATTTTGTAGGATTACTTTATTCCAATGTTGGTCATGACACTATGTGTATTATTTTGGACCTTGATAGCTTATAAACACTAGATCATAGATTGGGAGATCTTTGGAGACTCACATCTTTTTTCATTCCTAGATGATCTTGCTTAGGATTGCCTCATTCCCCTTGATAATGCAAATAATATAGTCTTTGATGATGATACTTTAGAGGAGCCTTAATATATTATAGGTCTTGATTGTTCACATGATATAGATACTTCACCTCTTACTCCTCCTCTTATCAAAATCACATCTTCATCTTCAGTTTCTGAGATTAGTATTGCTACATCCATGGTTCTTATTCATTTAGTGTAGTAGGGAATTCATCATTTTCTAGATACAACTCATTGGAATTCCTATTTATCAAACATATCATCTTTATTTGTAGATTCTCACATTATAGATCTTGACAACACATTAGAGGATTTGTA
Source organism: Sequoia sempervirens (assembly GCA_007258455.2). Taxonomy (NCBI): domain Eukaryota; kingdom Viridiplantae; phylum Streptophyta; class Pinopsida; order Cupressales; family Cupressaceae; genus Sequoia; species Sequoia sempervirens. The sequence goes on along the minus strand of VDFB02075321.1, from coordinate 207,196,306 downwards.
TTGCCTCTTTGATGGTAGTGATGCCATCACATCTTTAATGTTTCTAGATGCAATTCAACTATTTTTCTCTCTTGGTTCTACTTCTTTGATTGGACATTCAATTCCTATTTTGGAGGAGATATCTTTTTCTTGCACAAGGACACCAAAGTTGCATTTAGAGGCAAACATTTGTATTTGAATTCCCTATTTATCCTTAGTATGTAAATGACTTCTACAATCAAGAGTGGATTAGTTTCTTCCCAAGGGGAGAAATAATGTTTGTAAATAGTCAATTATTTTTTAAATTTAAGCTCTCATCATTGGCATATGATCTAGTTCTTTATGGGGTGATTTGTAGTCTAATATTTTCTCTCATATGTGGAGGATATACATTATAAATTTATGACAAAAGTAGTCCTTGGGGGGGTCATGTTGAGTTCTCCATTCTTCTATCAAATGTACATATTTCTTTGATTTTTATTTCTTTTGGGAGGGTTTCTTTTCCATGAGTTTTTCTCTATTTCTCCAATTATGAGCTCAATTTATTTGTTTATACATGGGCAACTCATCATTCCTTGTAGCCAAGATCCATTCATAATTCATCATCAATGCATCTTTGCATTTTATCATACTCCTTATGTTTCATTTAAGTGGAGTTGTTGGTGTGAAAAAGGTTAATCACTTAATTAGTTCTTATTTGGTCATATTTACACTAGAATTCTTAAAATTACACAGGTTATACATTTTTTTAATCTCAAGTCATGGGATTAAGACACATGCCATGATCTAATTTAGTCCTATATAGGGTTTCATCCTTGTCTTTATAACAAGGGTTTCACTATATATCATAATCATTATTCATTTTGTATCTAATGAAATATTAGGCTTCATAGAAAATTAATTACTTTTATCTTCCATTATAGTGTGTTTTAATAACATGAGATCCTTGGGGTGTTGTGGTATTTAAGTCATCAACTACAACACTCACAAGATTTCATAGTTATAATTAGCAACTTCTAGATGACAATAAGTGAGTCATACACTTGCTAAGATATAAAAAGTGACAACCAGCTCCACTCCAAGTGGGACACCCTAAATATGTGGGTGCAATAATTATATATATACTTAAGACATAGGATTGTAAGGTTTATAACACTATCCCAATACATTTTAGGATTGTATTTTTTTATTAGTTTTTCCTTTTTCATGTAGGTTTTTGCTAATCCTTTTTCAATTAGCAACTTCCATGACACTAACTAGGTCTTAGACTTGCTAAGATACAAAAATTGACACTTAGTGCAACTCTAAGTGGGTCACTTGAAATATGCAGGTGCAACAAATAAATAAATACTTAATACATTAAGATTGTATGACATATACCACTATCCCAATAGATTTTAGGATTATAAAATATTTTTATTAGGTTTTCCTTTTCATGTAGATTTTTGTTAATATTTCTTCAATTTGTGGAACCAGGGGTTTATTTAACATCTAACATAGTGCTACTATGTTAAGTAGAATATCTAATATTTGATGAAATATTTGCTTGCTTGTTAGTGTTCAAGGTTTTGTTGGGCTACACAAATTCTTGGGAATTAAGGGTTGTATTGAGAGAAGAAATAAATATCATATTGCAAGGAAACAATGGAAGCTGCATCCAACAAAATTTTGACCCTAACATTACCTAAGGAGAAAATCAATTTAAAGAGCAGGTGTTATCAAATACCATGGTTTAGTTAAGATTTGATTAGGTTTAAGCCCATTTCAATAGTTATGCAAGATATATTATTACACGAGTCTTAGTATCAAAAGGTTGGATTAATAAAATTAAGTAGAATAATTACACAATATATAAATAATTGTAACAACAAATTATTGAAAACATAGGATGATTTCCAAATGATGTAAACAAGTGAAAACTATATAAACATATTATTATGTTCATAGATTATGCACTTGGGCCAGTTATTGTTTTGAAAGATTATGCTACACTTGTGAATATTATGTTCAAAGATTATGCACCAACTCACATGCCAAGACTAAAAAAATATTAATGATGAATTCCAACTATAATATGTAAAATCCTTAGATGATTTTGCATTGAACAAACCTCATGGTTTTTGTAAGAATTATACCTACAAATTCTATCAAACAAAAATAATTTCTCTTTCCAAACACCTATAAACTTTCTTTCTCATTGATCCACAAAATTATTGACCCACAACATTGTTCATAAATAAGGGCCAATAATATTTCCAATTAAAATTTCTACTTTTTTTGAATATGTAGTTATTCCATCATTTATTACATTAAAAATCAACAAATATCATATCTTTGGTTTTCATAAAGTGAGATTTATTTCAAATTCACATCTCTCTATTTGATGCGCATGTATGTTGATGGCTATTTAGTAATCAAATCTAGCTCAAATTTATTATCCTTGAATTCAGTGTGCTCAATTTGAGGGATAACCCCTACGAAACTTGTCTATTTTGTAGCCCACGTACTCTAAGCACGTAAAATGAGGAAAATTGCATTGGTCCTCGTGTGTGGTCCCCCATCCTCAAAAAGTCACTATGAGCATGAACCTTTATTAGTTCGTCAAAATTTGCATTTTAAACCAAGTTGTGAAAATTCAGTTTTGGGAGTTAGAAAATTTTCTACACATGTAGGAGCGCTGATTTTTAACGCTTTTACATATTACATGTAGGAGCTCTGTTTTTCATCACACTTACATATTTCATGCCTTAGTCATTTTCTGACACATGTAGGAGCAAGGTTTTTTAGCGCTTCTCCATCTCAAACCACAAGTCACATGTAGGAGCTCTGTTTTTCACCGCTCTTACATATTTCATGCCTTAGTCATTTTGTGAAACATGTAGGAGTGGGGTTTTTTAGCGCTTCTACATCTCAAACCACAAGTCACATGTAGGAGCTTTGTTTTTCGCCGCTCTTACATATTTCATGCCTTAGTCATTTTCTAGCACATGAAGGAGCAGGGTTTTTAGCGCTTCTACATCTTAAACCACAAGTCACATGTAGGAGCTATGTTTTTCACTGCTCTTACATATTTCATGCCTTAGTCAGTTTTCAACACATTTCATGCCTTAGTCAGTTTTCAACACATATAGGAGTGGGGTTTTTTAGCGCTTCTACATCTCAAACCACTAGTCACATGTAGGAGCTCTATTTTTCACCACTCTTACATATTTCATGCCTTAGTCATGTTTTTCAACACATATAGGAGCGAGGTTTTTTAGCGCTTCTACATCTCAAAACACAAGTCTTATGTAGAAGCTTTGTTTTTCACTGCTCTTACATATGTCACATGCAAAAGCTTTTTTTTTCACTGCTCTTACATATGTCACATGTAGAAGCTCTGTTTTTCACCGCTCCTACATATGTCACATGCAGAAGCTCTACTTTTCACCACTCTTACATATTACATGCAAAAGCTCTATTTTTCACCGCTCTTAAATATTATATGCAGAAGCTTTGTTTTTTACTGCTCTTACATATGTCACATGCAGAAGCTTTCTTTTTCACCACTCTTACATATTTCATGCAGAAGCTTTGCTTTTCACCACTTTTACATATAACATGTAAAAGCTTCATTTTTCACTGCTTTTACATGAAACTACCCAAGTCCTTTAATATGCTAAAGCGTTGATTTTTAGTGCCAAGAAGAATTTGAAGACGAAGATTTCTCAATAGCTTCAATGAACAAAATGATGGATTTCTAGCTTATTCTAGATTTGGAAGGCAATGGAAAGCTTCCAATTTCATCGGTGGAATCAATCTCAAGAATCCTCGTCATCTCTGAAGTACACTCCAATGCCAGATAGTGATGAAGTGCACATCATAATGAAGTTTGTGTGGGGAAAGATGTTGAAGAAGGCCAAATTTTGCCTTAGATTAGATTTCCTAGTTTTAGCATTTTTCATGCTTTATGTAAATAAGTTTTGATATTTTACATGTCATTTTGGAAAATGTAATTACATGTAAAACAAATATATTCTCCTACATTTATGGACAACATTTTTCAATAATTCAACTAGTTAGGTAGGATTTTCCTAGATTTACTCTTATGATTTTTCTAGATTTGCTCTCCTCTCCCATCTATAAATAAGAGAGGATTCTATTGTAATGGTTATCTTTTATCTTTTTCCCATTTTAGAAGTAAATACATGAAACTTTGTGTTCATCTTTGTGAATCTATTTTGATCAATAAAGAAGTGAGTTTCATACCAAAATTTGTGTTGGAATCAATTATCTTTTGGATTTGATTGAGATTGGCAGTGATTAGTGATTGAGATCTAAAGGGCTTTGAGTAAATCCGTGTAAACTTTGTGTTACACTCTTTTATTCAAATCTATGATATTGATTGAATGTTGTTGGTGAATTCTCTACAAGACTCTGTGCTTGTTATTTATTCATGTTGTTCATGGATCTATCATGAAGTATCTAGAAGACTTTGTGCTTCTAATACAATGCTGGTTACATATCTCAAAGGATTCATTGGTGAAAGCTATGAAATGACTTTGTGCCTTTGTGAGTTTTCTTGTTTTATCATTTATCGTTATTATGCTGGTATTCTTGGTCTTTTCTTTGACAAGATAAGAATATTAGAATTACTGCTTTATTTTTAGTTTGAAGTTGTATCGAATCAGGAACTCAAAACTGTGAAGCATTGTAAAACATATTTTTTGAAAAATAAGAGAATTATGAGTGTGACACACCCCCATCTCTTAATCATAGCGTACATCACTGTGAATACTTAATTAGTTTTACTTAGTTTCAATAAGCAGCAAGAAGGGTGCCTCCCCTTTTTGAGAGGAGAGATTGTATCTCACACAGCTATGGCTGAAAGCAAGTTTTGTAATCTGTTAAAGGGATTACATAATTTTCACCCAACACAATTTACATACATATCAGTATTCAATTGTTGAAATTAATAAAGTAGTTGCAGCTTAAAAGCAAGTTTGACTATTTAAAATACTTGATTAGCTCTTAGATCAACATAAATTTCTCTCAAACAAAGAGTTGTTTTTGACTATTGAAAGCCATTTAGATAAACATAATATTACTTAATTAAGCAAATAATTATTCTTTATTAAAATTTTATCTTTACTTCCACCAACCATGGTTGGTCCACCCCTTGCCCTTGGTATTGGTTCAAACAAAATTGACCTCCTAAACTACTTTGTCGAATAAGATCTATAGTCCATCCTAGATTTATATATATATATAATCTAAAAAATCTTAATATCAATAATCTCATAATAATGTCGACTCACCTTTAGAGAGTACTCTAATATCTCTAATAATATTACTATATAAAAAATAATAAATATATTTTTTGTTTAATATAAAATTATTATTTTTTATGAAAATAATTATAACAATTAATACTTATGCTTGGTGCTTATGAATTCCATCTTTTGACATGGCATGGTGGGACATTCTCTAGAGTTGGGGGTTTGCTTTCTAGAGGAGCTGAGGAGGGAGAGACATTTTTTGGGCCATGCTTGGCTTCTCTTCTGTGATGCTTTCTTGGTTGAGTAGCAGGGGTTGTTCTTTGCTGTCTCTTTTTCTTCCTGTGGTGTCCTCGCTTGTTGAGGCTAGCGATTCTATTCTTGTGGCTGTGAGGTTATGGTTTGGCCCTTTGGGGCTGTTTTGGTTGGCCTCTATTCTTGATGGGAAGATTGCTTTTGTTGAGGTGCTAGATGTGGTGGAAGTCTGTAGCTTCCTCTCTTTGCTATGTGTTGTGTGCCCTCTGGTTGGTGGGGTTATTTCTCTTAACCCAAGGGAAGATTTGTTGCTGGTGGTTCTATTTTGCTCTTCCTCTTGTTCTCTGGCTATTGGATGGGTCTTTTTTTCACTCTCAAGATCCGGATGGTCTGCTGTTACAGGACTGGAGGTCCCTATTAATTTGTGTTGGTGATTGAGGGTCACTCGTGGGCTGAGCTATTACAATTTTTTATTCTGAAAGCTCAGAAGCTTTTGTGTTTTTTCTTATTGGTTGAGGCACATTCTACTTCTTTCTTGCACCTGTATCTTGCTAATCCTAAGGAGGTTGTGATTGTCCCTCCTTCTGAAGTTTTTGCTTTCATTCTAGATCTATTGGTGGTGTCTTCTATGGAGGCATAGTTGATTGTTGTAGGTTTGGTAGGAAGTACTTCTCTCCTATGCTTGATCCTATTGCGGTGGAGCTTGTGTGGGTTGATGAGTGATGGCTTTGGAGTTTGAGACTCTCATATCTTCCTCTCCTATAGAGGGGAGCTCCCTCCTATTGAGGTGGAGACGGGGTTGGTGTTGGTGAGGTGTTGTTGCAAGAAAACTATTGTGCTTCATGGTTCCGTTGTGCTCTCTAACTCCCCTATTGAGGTGGGGGGTTTGGATTCGCTGTTGTTTTTGTTTAGGGGTTTAATGGTGTTCTGCACCATTAAGTTGTCTATTCTTCTTGGCTCAAAGGTGTCTTTCTTGAGCGGCTGGTTTATTGTTGCTTGACTGATGCAGGGGGTTTCTTTGTTCACCTAAAGGGTTCCAGGTCCTAGTTAAAACTTGGTTGTAAAGGCACTTTGGTCCCTTGTTCTCTTTTCTATTGCAACTTGTATAGTTATGTTTATCTATTTGATGATGCTAGTTGCTGATGATTTGTAGATTATCTTATTTGCAACATGTTTTACTTTTTCAAGGTTACGAAGTCCTTCAAAACTGGTCTGTAATGGGTTTCAGGTCCCATCAAAACCTGTTTTACCCCTAATAAAAAACAATTAATACTTATCATTTATTTTTATTATTCATTATATTTAAAATATTAAAATATTAATCACTAATGTTTATTACATTTATAAAACTTTATTTAAATAAAAGAGAGACTCATTTTATTTCCTTACAACCACAAAGAATGAGGGATGATTGAAATAATACCTTAACAACTTGAAGCTGGGTAAAAAGCATTGATGGTTATTTGCTCTCTCAACTCCCTTTTGATGGCATATGCCATTTTAACTTCTTTCTTACATTTCAATATAATTACATTGATAGACACAACTCTACAATAGCACGACATATAATGGTTAGCATGAAAAAAAAAAATCTACTTTCTATTTTCATGTGCAATGATTTTTAATTGATTTTTTTTCAATTATTTAAAAAGTGATAACTCTACAATAGCATGACATATAATGGTTAGCATGAAAAAAAAAAATCTACTTTCTATTTTCATGTGCAATGATTTTTAATTGATTTTATTTCAATTATTTAAAAAGTGAACAATATCACAAAATTCCATTTTCATTGTTTAATTACAATAATTTTTGTTTTTCACATCTAATAATTATTTATTTATTTTAAGTTTGCCAATCAAAAAAATAAATGACTCATGGATTATCTTGAAGATACATATACTAATTACATATTTTAAGTTTGCTAATAAAAAAAATAATCGACTCATATGGATTATCTTGAAGATACATATATTAGTTACATCCAAATATGTAATTCTACAATCTTGAAAAATATAAATGAATGTCATTTTAGTTTCTTACATTTTCAATATAATTACATTGAAAGATACAATTTTACAATTATAACACGACAAATATAGGTGGTCACCTTTAACCATTTTCAAGGTCCTTTCAATGTCCTCTCTCCTATTATGAATCTTGATGAGGAGGCTTACCATCGTGAGGAACCTTGCTTCTTGAAAGAAAAAACAAAAAACCAAAAGTAAAAACTCCATCACAACCAAAAAAAGAAATAGCTTTTTTAACTGTACTTTTATAACATCACGTTTCTAGCTTTAAAGTTTTTTTTAATCTATTAACTATAAATGTACATTTAAATTAAATATTATGATTGCAAATTACAGTTTTTTCACACATTCAGCAGAATGAATTTTCATCTCAGATATCCCTGAACGTCTTATGGCAATACTGCTTAATATAAACTTTGAGTTATAACCATAAGAGAGAGCTGACGGCATTTTTGAGCGCTTGAACTCGAATCTGATGTGCATGGATATAGGCCGATTCCGTCTCAATCGGTATGATGCCCCTGTAAATAAAGAGGTTGATTTGTGCACTGGTTATCACGGTCGTTCAGATAAAGTGAAGGAATCGACACCCAGAAAGCGCTCTTATTCTCATTATCATACAATGATTCTCATTCGCATTCTCCACTACACTCCACTCCACCCCACCATTACCACTACCATAAAACTCCTCGTCGTGGGGTTTGTTGTGGTCTGGTGTTTTGAGGGTTTGAAGAGAAAGGGATAATTCATTATTTTGTATTGGGATTTTAAGTTTGGATTGGATGGAAGCCGCAGCGTTAGATAGTGTGATAAAGAGGCTGCTGGACTCTCGAGGTTCGCCCCCAGGGAAAAAGCTAGAATTAACAGAAGCAGAGATACGGCAGCTATGCGTGGCCGCCAAGGATATATTTATGGAGGAGCCTATGTTGTTGGAGCTGGAGGCGCCCATTAAGATCTTGGGTAACCATTTCACATAATACTTTTGCAATTCTTTAATATATTGACCGAGTTTTGAGTTTGCTTTCTAAATTATTGCATAAAATTTTTGAGGAGTATTTTTTCTGTCAAATTCATTTGGCGCTTGTATGGGCATCGTCTGTTGGAATAATTTCCCGCGTTACCAGTAGAATTGCATCTTGAACGTCTTTTTTGTATGGTAGTAAGAGGGAGTTGACTTTATTATTGTACTCAATTTCACCTCTTTTACATTTTTCCCGGGGATTTGAACTTAGGCCCCTGCTTAAAAGCTTAATGCTTTATTTTAGCTCATTTTATTAAATGGATTTTCAAATTAAAGATTTGAATGAATATAGAATGGCAGATATAAAGGCATTTAAAATTACACAGATATTTGAGATGGATGCACAATTACACAACGTTGACTCCAGCGTTGATTGACGACTGGTTGAGATGAGATGTAGCAAAGCAAAAGATCCTAGTTCAAACACTGGAAGTCTTAAGAGTCACTTAATGTTTAAAAAGGGAGGAGTTTGACCTCCAAAAAGTTTTTTAAATGTCAATGGAGGTCTCCTGACTCTTTTGTGTATTTAATAAGCACAAATAACCATACCAAAACCAAAAGGTCACACAATATTGCAATTTGTGATTTCATCCAAGATTGTCAAAGCTAAGCATGGGATAGGGGTCTACGGAGTCTATTGCAAAGCTGATAATTTCTGGAGTTTTAAAGAAAACAATTTTGAGCCATCTCTTACACATTCAATAGGTTCACCGAGGAGAATGTTTGAAAAAAGTCAATTTTGAGTTCTTTATTATTACTATGTTATGAGCTATTTTTAAACATCATCCATTTCAACATTCAAAGTTCAATTTTGGCCAATAAAAATAGGACAAATATTTATCACATTATAGTGTGGGTGAGGTGTAAAATTGCTATTGATTGTTTGATCACTGAATTGGATGATGTTTAAGTAGAGTACTATAGAATTGGTTCGACAAATTATGAAAAAGTAGAATCTTCAACTAAGTAGTCTTGTTTAGGTGACAAACTTAATTTCTCTATTGATATTGCTAAGAAAATTATTGAGCCTTTCTTTTCCCCTGCTTATATGGCACAAAATTTTCAGTTCTACTACAATATTAAAAGGAAGAAATAGTTTCTGAAAAATTGCATAATATTGATGCTGCCATTTGGCAATAAAGTTCCAAAACATTTCCAATTAGTGAAAATATTTCCAGCGCTTCTCTTTGGCAACTACTCAAATACTCCCTCTTGAAAATTGCTGTATAGAAATCGATTACGTTTTTACCAACCAATTGAGAAATGATCATTGGAGTTATATCCTTCTTCATGGTATAGAATAGAATATTTACTATGTTGTTGGGTTTGCCCATCCCAACCCCTGTACCTAGTTCGAGGACATATTTGGGGGTGGGCTCTTCATGGGTTTGTCTAGGGTACAACCTAGGTATCCCATAGGTAATTTGGACCAAGTTTTTCACGATGTGAGGTTCGACCAACTTGACCTCATACCCAACTGAACAGGTTTGGTTCCTCACAGGTTCGTCCAAGGCATGACCCAAATAACCTAGATACCCCATAGGTGCCTTTGGGAAAGGTTTCTTATAAATCTATGTAGGACACAACCCATATGGACGAGGCACCTCTTCAGGTACATTTGAGATCTACTTGGGGAGCATTCGAGTTGTTCAAGCTATCCCTTGGACAGAGATGTGGGGAATCCACAGTGTAGAGTTTGCATAAAATGGTTTGAGCCATAACCAGCCCTACAGTAACCTCTACTCCTCAACGTAAAAACATAATTGAAACCAACTTTGAAGCCGCCTGGTAGCTCCAATTGAGTGGCCACAGTTTTAAGTCCACGGAAGATGACAGAAGATGCCAACTATCCTGTGGCAAACAGGAATAGATTTTTGTCTACTAACATTAGGGCTATGCCTAAGAGATCTTGTGATGCAAACCGACTCCTCAAACTCAGGAAGGAGGGCAAAGCAATTCCTTAGAATTAAGAGGCCTGTTGAATTATATTTTCTAAGTTTAGAAGTGGTTTGTAACAGCTTAGCCATTTGGGGATTAGTAGTTACATGCCTGCTAAAAATAGAAAGGTAAGAGTAAATTAGGAGATAGTGTCTCGTGGGTAGAGGGAGGATATCAAATTGAAGGTATGTAATGATTTAGTTGACAGGGGGTAAGGAATGGATTCGTTGAGCATCAGTTGAATCAAGCCTTTTGTAAAGCCCTTTTTGTCTGAAAATATAATGCTGCTGTATATTTTTGTGCATACAGTGTTACTGAAAATGTGTACTTACTATGTCTGCTGTTATATCGTGGATGTTCCTTGATTTCTGTTTGCTTGTGTTTTGAGAAGTCTGTGAATATTTCAAGGTTTGAACTGAGGAGTAGACCGAATGTTTCAAGGGTTGAATTGAGGAGCAGACTTGTTGCATCAGTTTGGTATAAGAGCATTTTAAGATGCTGGAAGAAAGAGTTATTTTTCTAAATGGATTTGCTGTGTTTCTTTATTTGAAGATAATTGGACTATTATTCTCTATACACGGGCCTGTTACAAATTTACTCTTTGATTGCTATGAATGATTCATTGTAAAAAGGAAGTTGGTTCAGCTTGCTAGGAGATAGAATAGTCTGCATGTAAGATTTTTTTTCTAAGTTTTCAGAGTATAAGGCTATAATGTTCCATTCGCTGTCTGGTGAATAGTATATCTCTATTTCAAATTCTGCTTGCTTGTTTTTTTAAGTTTCTGGTTTGAGTATGAGTTACAGGATTAGAGCATCTAGATTAGAGTGTTAATCTGTAGCAATGGAGGTTGTCTGCAACAATATTCAAAGTTGTGACCAATTTAAGAGGCTCAACGGTGATAAAGAAACAAACAAACATAAGTTTCGTGATTTGTTTGTACGGAGGTGTTGTGATTGGTGATTGTTGGCTACCCCAGCCGCAGATACAAAAGAAAGGATGTTGTTGCTTTGCTACTTGCATAAAGTTCAAAGTGTGGCTGAGGCTTGAAAAAATTGGCTGTGATTTCTAATTGGAAATTGAAGATGGAAGACTATTGTCATTAATGAAATAGCTCGAGTTCTCGTAGACAAATTGTGAGAAGAGTTTTAATAGTTTAGAGTTGCAGTTGTGTATTTGGTATTTTGGCTGTGCATGCAGATATGGAGTAATAACTTGCAGGTGTCTAAAGTGTCTTCCTTAGTTTGTGTAGATTTGGAGGAGTCTGAGGGCAGCCAAATAGTTGGGAAAAGACACAAAAGATCACAAAGTAGAGCTGTGAAAATGCAGACAGGCTGTGGAGTAAGGGTAGAATGGCCAGAGGAGATCCCTGAGTGTGGAAGTCGCTGTCACAGTCTGGAAGACATCTTATGCTGAGGGAAACCAAAAGTTCAATGTCTAAGAAGAATAGGGTGGATGTAATCTTTATGAGAAATGTGTATCACTAGTCTAAAAGATTGATGCAGTGGTGTTTTGGTGAACTGCTGTGTGCAAAAGGTGAAATTTGTGAGGAAATAAGAAGGTGTAGCTGTGTGTTTGAGCTTTGGCTGTGAATTCAAATATGGATTTATATCATTATGCATAGAAGAGGGCAACCAAGTTGGAAGAAAGAATAAGACAAAGGTAGAGACAGAAACAAACAAAAGAGCAGCAAAAGGAGTTGCAACAACTAGAGTTTGAATTGGAGGAGTTATGGTGCTTGTTGAAAGAGTATGAGGCATGCAATAATAAGAAGACAAAGAAATCTACAACAAAGGCACTCAAGAATTGTGAGAAGGTGAAAAAGAATAGTGAGGATAAATAATCATCTCTTGTTCACAAGAGGTATATTTAAAGAGGAAAGCCATAGAAGCAAGGATTAACCAAGGGATAAACTGTAAGTATAGGGAAAGATTAAATCCATTGAAGAGTTGGAAGAAATATTGGTGGATAGAAGACCTTGAAATGTGATTTTCCAAGAGAGAGAAGAGATAGATGAATGGGATCAATATGAAGAGATAGATGAATGGGATGAAGATGAAGAGATAGATGAGTTGAATGGAACTATTGAGTTGTGTTACCCAAAAGAAGGGGAAGGCATTGATTACAACGCAAAAAGAGGAGCTGGAAGACTGGAATGAGGAGGAATGCGGCCTATTACAAAGAGAGGCCCAAAATGTTGTAGCAGTGGAAGCAGTCCACATTAGAGAGGAAGCTATAGTAGAGATGGAGATCTTTGGCAGCCCCATATGTGATGAAGTCCTATTGGTTTTAGAGAACACAACCAACCAAAAGCAGCTGGAGGAATATCTAGAGAATCCCATAATTAATGAAAAGAGAGAAGAAATGGATCATCTCTTTCTTGGAGAAGAAATGAGGATGATTCTGGGAGAGAGAAGACACATGTTCATTTATAGTATAAAGGAGGACAATGTAAAAAAAGAGCTGTCTTGTGAACAACAACATGCAAAGCTAGGAAACAAAGACCTCCTCACAATAGATGCTACGCCCTTAATCCTAGAGAATGCATAGGGTTATGAGTAGTTAGCTTGCGGCTACCTTAACTCTTAATTAAGTCATTATCATTAGTATATTCTTATTTAGTTATTTAGGTCAGTTTAGGGCTTATATGTTGTTATCTAAGTCAGCTTGGTGTTGTCCTAAGCATAAGTAGGGTATATATAGGAGGTAATGAGTCTTATTTGATCATCAAATTGTGAATTGTGTTCTCATTGGAGATATTTGGAGGTTTGCCCCCTTGAAGTGGCTTGTTATTCTTAGCTATTATAAGTATTTGCAGAATATTTCATATATCCTCCTCTTTTGTGCAAATTTTTTCATTACAAGTGGTATCAAAACTTGATCTTGGCATTGTGAAGATAAGGCATTTTTTCAATTTTGGAGGTCATTTTGGGAAGCACATATATCTTAGAGTTTGGCAAAATTTTTCTTTATTTTTGGAGAGTTTTTCAAGGACATATTGAGGCATCTATAGTCCAAATTTTAGGGAAATTAGAGCAGAATTAAGTGATTTATTTTAGAATTAGGGTTTCCACCAAATTTATTTGGGAAGCACATATCTCTCATAATTTGGAAAATTGTTGATTTTTGGAGGGTTGTTCAAGAATATATTGAAGTTTCTACAGTCCATATTTCAAAGGAATTGGAGTAGATTTAAGCGATTTATTGCAGAATTAGGGTTTGCAACAAATTTTCTCTCAAGACCAAATCAATTAATTTCTTGGAGATTTTTTTGGGAAAGTGCGACCTAGGACTTGGTAAGTTACAGCAAAAATTTCAAAGTATTTAGACTTTATTTGTGTGATTTATTGCAAAACTATTTTTTCCCATCATGATGAGGCCTACAACAAGAGGCAAAAGGAATGTTGTCACATCTAGGAAATCTCTAAATAATGATATGTAGAAATTGAGGATATCATTGATAATGAGGAAATAAACAAGGTTAAGGAAGAAATTTCATCATTGAAGAAGGAGATGACCGAGGGAATTTCAACAATGAAGAAGGATATGCAAAAGAAGATGAATGAATTAAAATAACTTATCCATGTTACGAAATATGAGGGAGAAGATTCACATCATAAGGTGGAAGATAATGCTTCTAAGGGATATAATTTTTATGGGTTTGATTCAAATTTCAAGATGGATCAACACTCAAATAATACTATGCATAGGCATTTCACACCCAAGTTGGATATGAGAAAGTTTGATGGCAACGATCCGACCAATTTGGCTTTGCCAAATGGAGCAATTCTTTGATATTCACCATGTTCCAAGTCAACACAAGGTGGCAATAACATCATTATACTTGGGATGAGACCAATTTATTTGGTATCATTGGTTATGTGAAGAGAAGAAAACGAACAATTGTGTGGACACATGGTCAGTTTTTCAAGAGGAACTTGCTACCCATTATGGGGACAATTTCATGGATAGTGTAGAGGAGGGGGACCGACTGCTTAGGACCCCAAGTCACAGGAGGGTTTAGAACAATCAACTTCCTTGATCTACCTCACGCTAAAGGATTGTTTAAGTTAGGTTTGATATTTTAAGAGGGTGAAAAGGAAGGGAAATCGATTTGCCTCTCTCCTTCTGTCAACTTGAGCATTTAGGAAGTTAGGTGAGCGGGTTTCTAAAGTCCAGATTGTAACTTAGGCAGCTCTTTGCCAAAGGACTCTAGTGCAGAAGACAGCAATAGCACGGCGCGTTGGCATCTCAATTGGGCTCTGGCGTCCGTACGGACAAAGAACCTAAAGTATAGTCTAAGAACTTAGAAAAACCTACTTTTGACCCAACAAGCGTAGTTTGAGATAGTGACGGAAAACAAAAAACAAATAAGCTACCGAGACAACAACAAGAATACTTTAACTTGATAAATAAACTGATTATGAACAAAATGACGAGCAAGGATAGTAGAAATCCAACTTACGGTTGGTCTAGCCTCCCGCAAGCTCCACACGAATGAAATACCTACACACAAAAGAACGGGGAAAAATATTGGGGCTGTTTCGGGGCTTGCCACAATCAAACCCCCATTTCAGTGTTCCCACCTCCACGGACAACTAAAATAGCAACGATAGAGAAAGTGCGATAAAGAAATATATTGAAGTAGAAGTACTATGCTAACAACAATATGCTACGGAAACAGTACAATGATGCGAAATGAATGGATATCACCTTTCCAACAAGATGCTCTCAAGGCACATGAAAGAAGATGTGAGCTCACAAGCTTGTGAATGCTAACGTTGCTGCAACAACGAGAGGAGTAAAACCAGCAAAGTGTCAACTTGGAGCTTCAAAGATGGTGAAAAATGCTATGAATGAATTGAGTAGAATGCTCAAGAAGATCAAGAAGTGTGTAGAGGATGTGAAGAAGATCAAATGAGGGTGGAGAAGATCAATTCCATGAATGAGATAGTGTTTTGAAGATGAAATGGGAGCCAAAAGAGCCATTCAAGGTCGGTCGAAGGCGCAGAGGCGTTATGCTTTGTTGCCAATGGAGAAGTGTAACGCCTCTATAGATTCCAGAGGCAGGAATGTTGTCAGGACGACAGAGTGCCATGAAGACGTCCGCACGCTGTGCTCGCGTTCCCGATAGAAATCCCCCCACCGACACGAAGGACGTGGAATGGCATCATCGGGTTTGATTTTTCTAAGGTAAGGGGTGTAAATGGGGAATTTTCAAGGGGTACAAATTCATGCCATTACATTTTGACCCCCACTTTAGCGAGCATATGTGCTACCAAATGTGAGGTAAAGTAGATCGAAAGAGTTTAAAGAAAGTATACCTGAACTGTCGAGGAAGCAGACTGCAATCTGACACACCTGAATGCTTAGAAAGAGGAGATGGCTCCACAGGTACTTGGTCCCTAGGAGAGTTGAACAAAATGTGCCATAGGCCCTTGGACCTACGGAAAGGTGAACAAAAGGTTCTGCACGTGCTCGGTCCTATAGAGTTGAACAAAGAGATTCCATAGGATGAAAGCGCTTTACAGGTCCTTGGACTTGCAAAGGGGGGTCCCCAGGTGCTCGGTCTTGCAAGGTTGATTGAAAAACAACTTCACAGGTGCTCTTGCAAAGCAACATGTTAATCCACAGATAAAACTTGTTAGATAATAAAAAGCCACGCAGGCACACAAACAGACAGTCAACAACTGAAGGAGAAGCTTTCAAAGGGGTCCCTCAGGAACCCTTCAAAAGAAAAGGGGTCCACTCAAGGGACGCTTTGTTTGAAAAGCTATAACATTTTTTGCCAATGATTCTAACATCAAGGTATCCTTTTGAAAGATTTTTTTCATCAAGGAATTCGAAAGAAAGAATACTCCCTCGCAAGGGCAAGTTTTTAGACTTCTTCATCAGAAAAAGTACTCCCTTCTCGAAGGCAAATTTTCAGATTCTATCTTACGAATTCGTGACGAAATAAAAATTCGATTAGGGATCCTTGTTGAAGAATGCGATTTTTGAAAAATAGAGGATTTTCAAGGAGGGATTCGTTGGCCACCGAATACACCTTTTTGAAAATCGAAGTAGTATGATAGCCCCCCTTAGGATGGTGTGTGCTAAACTCAGAGGCACGTGACATACTAAGGAGAGAAAAGCAAGAATGAAAGTGATGTTGTGGCCCGCAGAACATGACGAGATGTAACCGTGGTAATGTTGTCACGCATGCAAGGGACAACACATAAGTACCACAACATCACAAAGCAAGCAAAGAAGAGAGAAAGAAAGGACAAACAATGACATAACGAACAAGAGACAGGGGGATTTGATATTTTAGGGTCAGAGCTGCTCATAAATATAAATAGATACATATAATATAATGTGTTGTACCCAAAATAAAATTTTTGCTTCATTAAGGCATTTTGGTAAAAATAGTCAAAATCTTGTAAAATTGTCATCAAAAGTCAACAAAGGTCAAAGTCTCTAAAACTGGCAAATTTCTATTCTTAGAAATCTCTGAACAACAAATGGATCATGGGGTTTTTCTGGGATTATTGTAAAGAGGATACTTGCAAATTTTTGAAAATTTTGAAAATAGGGTTTTAGGCCCCTATTGTTAGAAAAACCCTAAAAATAGGATCTTTCTAGAAATGGCTCAAAATGATTTTGATTGGTTAATTTTTCATCACGATCACACTGGTCTAGTTAGAATTGCCAAAAAGTTAGTTTTGCTTTGGTGGGTCTATTTCACTTTTTTAGAAGAAAAATTAGGACCTCTGAGGTCATCAATGGAGGATGGCTAGATACCAGGTGTTAGAATCTAAGCTTCAAACATTGCATAGAACAATCTATGGCTAAAGATGATTGAAAAATGGTGAATGGCGGAGGGGAATTCAAAAAGTTGAAAATTGCAAAAAATAAAATAAGTCTAGAATATTGAATGCTTTGTAGATCATGCACGTGCAACTGTAAACGCAATCAACACATCAGCAACGACGACTGATGTAGTCAACAAACACATGAAACGCTGGTGTTGGTGTTGCACACGGTCGGCGGACAGTGATCACGGTCAACACAGTTGATGACATGGTGAACGCGAAGCATGAGGAGGATGAAAACCATCAAAAATTGGTTGAGTCTGGAGCACAAAGGTGCCCTTGCTGGCTAGGGGCGCCCAAGGTTTCAGGCAGTTAGAAGTGCTTTAAAGGTTTGCAACTGCAAATAGTATCTTTCTAGATTTGAGTAGGCTTTCCAACAAATTCATCAGCTAGTCCAAAGGAGTCGTCAAACGCTGCGAAATGCAGATCGAGTGAAGACACACCACGAAAAACGAAAGGATCATCAAGTTCTTGAAGGGCCCATGAATTCAAAGGGTTAAACACACTTGTTAGGGTTTGCAGTGTTGGGAGGTTTTCTTTAGAATTCTTCCAGCTTCACGATGAATCCAACATCTAATTCACGAGACTTGTCAGACGCCCGAAAACGAAGATCAAGCGGGAAATGCTAAAAGTCAAGAAACTCAAAATTGACCAAGTCTAGAGCAGAAAAGCACCCCTGCAGGCCAAGGGCGCCCAAAATTTTGAAGCATCAATTTCAGTTTTTAGCTTTCATGACCTCTAGTAGGTCCTCCTTAGATTTTGTCAGGCTTCACGATGAGTCCGTCAGCAAGTTCATCGGGGAAGTCAAACACCGGCAAACGAAGATCAAATTCAAGTGTTTTCGTCAAGGAAACAAAGTGAAAATTATACCTTCTGCACACAAAAGTGCCCCTGCTGGCCAGGGGTGCCTAGAAATTTGAGCCCTTAGAATTAGCTTTCAAGTTTTGCAGCACCAATCATCCCTTTCGGAATTCTTCAGGCTTTCCATTGAATAACTCAGCCTGATCATAGGATCCATCAGTCGACAACATTTGCAGATCGAAGCACGAGAGGCACAAATTGAAGAATTTGAAAACCACCTAAAAAATGGTTAACATTGGAGCCAAAAGCGCCCTTGCTGGCCAGGGGTGCCCAGATTTTTAAGCCACCAAAACCTATTTTTGAGGTTTGCAGCTCCCAAGATGATCTTCTCAGATTTTATCACACTCCACAATGAATTTGTCAGTTAGTTCATAGGACCTGTCAGGCATCCGAAATCAAGGATCAAATAGAGGCGTTTTATCACTAGAAAAGATTAAAATCTTCAAAAATTTACTAACTCTAGCAAACTTGGACGCCTTATCTCAAGGTGGGCCTAAGTCAACTTGAGTTACAGATTTTTGAAGACTCTCACGCCTTGGCCACCCAAAATTTTGGGGATTCTTCTAGTTTACAGCTAATTTCGCGGGATGACTCCTAAAATTAGGGTTTTTGCGAGTTAGCTGATGCTTCCACCTCCAAACTTTGTTTATGAAGCATTTGGGCATCCTTTTTCATTATTTTTGCTGGTTGATTTCAAACGCCAAACATAGAATTTTCTTCTCTACGACATTTGAAGGATCAAACGGAAGGGGTTTTCAAAGTTCTTCGTAGTTTCAAATACAGGTTGCACAGAAGAATATTTTTCCATAAGCCATTTTTCCAGAGCATCCTTTTTCAGCGACAAAAGATAATCTTCTTTAGAATTCATTGATCTGGGTCTCTTCATTTCATACTTTTCTTGAAGATTGGCATTTTTTATGGAAGCTTCTAGCCCTATTTTTTAGGGTTTCTTGAAAATCACTCTTTTCACAGATTTGATGATCTGGGTTTACTCAGCACGAAATTGGCCACAAAACCCACATCCCAGATTTTTCCAAAAAAATTGCCTCGTTGCTTCCATTTTTTAGGGTTTATGAAAAAATCACATTTTTGAAAAACTAACAAATTGGGTTTATTCAGCACACAAGCACCTACAAAACCCATATCTCACATTTTCTCGAGATAAAAATTGCTTCACAACTTCTACCTCTGAGGGGTTCTTGCATGTCTGTGAAAAAAATAGTTTTTTAGAAAACGGGTGATCTGGGTATATTCAGCACGACGTTCTCTACAAAACCCATATCTCAGATTTTTATCCAAAAATTTGCCTTTTTCTGCCTTTTAGCATAGCTACTTTTAGCTTTTGTGCAAAACTTTTCCGAACATATCCATGTTCACAGTCAAACTTCACGGTTTCATCATGAAATACTCTTCCATCGAGAAAAATCAAGGAAAGCGTCAAAAGCATAAAGTTGTAGAAGAAACAGAGGTCATCACTCCAATTACAGAGCCGCCAAAGTTACCAATCGGTGAACTGCCAGTTGAGGCGTGTGACATTCTCCAAGGAGAGAATTTAAAACAACAATTAACTTGACGCCTTTTTCCAAGTTATCTAACTGTCCCCTTTTCATGCATTTCTATCCTTGGAGATATTTATTGTACAGTTGGAGTCTTTCTTTAGTTTTAGATTAGTTAACTAATGTAGTCTTTCCAGTTAACTATTAGTTATCTTTGTTTAGGCATAGGAATAAATCTTGCTGATTGGCAAGATTGATTGTTAACCGGAATAACTGCTAGCGACTTTCTACAGAAGCGAAGCTACACTGTATCCATCCAACAATAGTTTGTGATGCAGACTAATCTCGATCTGTTCAATCCCAAATTGAGTGGGGCCAATCCAAGTTGAATCACTGTCCCCAAGCACCGACTATTCCTTTGGTGCTATAGTTTGCTACATTGGGGGAAGAAGTCTTCTCTTCATAAGTCTTACCAGCGATCTGGTTCCCCTCCCCGAGCAATACACGCCACCAGACGCTAACACGCGTCGCCGCCGCTGTGAGTACCTCCCATTGAATGGAAAATGATTCCAGGAGGTTGCACAGAGCACTCCCACACAAGGAGATTTTAGGGTTCCCTACTCTTGTGTTTGTCTATAAATAAGAGCAACCTTACTCATTATTTCTTAACTATTATTACTATACCAAAATTGTTGAGCCTTAATGCCTTCAAGCTTTGCTAGTCAATATTTTTTCACTTTGTTCAGTGCAATTTGGTTGATTGTATATTGTATGTTTGTCCTCTTGATACAATCTGCTGTCCCAAATGTGTAATTGTTGTTGGAGTTTGAGGAAATAAATCTTATGCCGATAGTGCTTTGATCCATAGTCGCAAGATCTTTCAGTATTGTTGTTGTTATAATCTTTATTTCAATCTACACCTCAAAAGTACAATGAGTCTTTGAGGGAATTTTGAGATCAAGTTTATTGTTTCATGTTTTGTTTTTATAATCTTTATTTAGCCTACACCTCAAAAGTACAATGAGTCTTTGAGGGAATTGGTGCGGGGGCACCCATGAGATTTCATGCCTCCAAGAGGCAAAAATAGTCATTTGGTTTTGGTTTTGTGTTTTCTTCATTTAATAAGGTCTGTTAGACCATTTCATGGTTGTAGAAGTCCAATTTGAGTCATCAGGAGCAAAGGAACTGGTAAATATAAAAGTTGTCAAATATTGTCATGGTTGCATAAAGCAACTTCTGTATTTTGTTGTCAAGTGGAAGGTGAATGGTTGGAAGTTGAAAATTAGTTTGTAACTATTGGGAATCTGTTGGAAATGCTTTAAAAAGGCTTTGTCAAGTCGAAGACATTGTTGGAAGTGGTGGTTGTTGAAAATCTTGAAGTTGGAATAATAAAACATCTCTGTTTATTGCATTTTGCAACGTTTTTCTCTATTCTGGTGATTGGTACGAACTTGTACGGTTGTTTCATGGCGTGAGACCAATTGGAAATGAAAGATGATTGAGTCTACTTCTTACTGGTTTTTATTGCATCCAATTTCATTGTGTTTCAAATAGGTTGTGCCCATTTTACTACAAACAGGTCTGAAACCTTAGTTAGGGTAATAGTGAGCAAACAAATCAATTTTTGAAGGATTTCGTACAAAGTAACCTACCTTGGTTTTGAAGTATGTTGTATAAAGCTCAAATGGTTATCTAAATGTGCCTTTACAATCTGGGTGTGATGTCTACAATGAAAATTATGACAAAAAAACTCAATTTGCTGCCCCACCTTCAAGGCCTAGAGAGGTAGGACAGTCAAAATTAGGGTTTGTCCGTACAAAACAACCCCCCCTCAATTTGGGATATGTTAAATAAGAGCCAAAATGGTATCTTAATCCGTGTTTGTAATTTGGGTGTCAGGTCCCTCTTGGAAGTTGTGCCAAGTTTTGTCATTTTGGAGTACTACTAGGAATTAGGTCTGGTTGTAAGGGAATGCCAAGTAGTTTGGGGAACCTGAGTTCTTGTGAGTCATTGTTGGTCTACACATGCTACTTCAATATTGTCTAAGGTGTCTCAAGTGTTGGATGAAGGGTTTGAAGCACTGACACTTTATTGGAGTTTTGTGGCCTTGAAGGAGCATTAGTCCATTTTGGAAGAGTCTTGAGTTTGTAAAGGGTGAGAGTGGAGTTTTGTTGGGAGCCCAAACTGAGATGAGTCCATGTTCATTGAAGTTCTGAAATACCAAAATTCTACCCTTGTGAAAAAATCTGCCTTGATATGATCGTCTTTGAATTTTGAGGAAGGAGTTAGTCTATTTGTTGTGAAATATGGTATCAATTGCCTAAGTTCCACCTCGGTTTTGCATCAAATTGGTATCAGAGCCCTAAGATTTGGGAAAGATAAGATTTTGGAGTTTATGTGTTGTCTTTTTGCAGGTTGAAGCAAGAACCTGGATGCCAAAAGACTAGGCAAGAGGGAAAGAAAGGGGCCTAAGGTGCGGTATGACAAAGACAAGAAGAAGCAAGGTGAAAAAGAATTGCTTAAGAAAGAAGAATGGAAATGTTAAATTAGTCCGTGGCGATTTGCAGAGTAAGGAGGTACCAAGCAAGAAACCAATGATGAGAAAAGAGAGAAGTGAGATAAAGAAAAAGGATGAGAGGGAAAAACAAATGGATGTTGAACAAGAGATAATAGACTTGAGGCAAGCCTTGGAGAAAATGAAAGAAATTCAATAAAAGATGCAAGAGAGAATGGAACTTGAGATACAATAGTGTCTTGAGAAGGTAGAACAAACAAGTGGTTGGCGTTTTCCAATAAGAAAAAGGCTCAAATGGCCTATCAAGAAGATTATTCTGAAGAGAAGAAGGAAAGAGAGGACAACAACACCAGATATTGGAGAATCTTTGTTGGTGATGGAAGAGGAAAAGCCATCTGAGAAAGAGGAAGGTCATGAATCACAAATAGGTACGCGTGCTATGTTTGTGGGTGAAAAGGAGTTTGTCCAAATCATAGAGAAGGAAGACAAAAATCCAGAAGTAGGGGCAAGTGTGATGTTAAAGAGTCAAAAAGAATTCTTACCAATGCAAAGGATCAATCATTTAAAGTTGTTTGAAAAGAGTGAATTTGATTCTAATGGGCGAGTTGAGCAAGGTGAGTTGCTGGTAAACACAGTGCACAGGGAAGAGTGTGAGCAATTTGCTGGGAAGATTGATCCATTTCAATTGTCATTGCACAAGGTATCTTTGGAAGGTGAGTTGTAGCATAGTTTATATGCCTGTCATATGTTTTGTCAAGGGTTATCAGCAGTTGTAAGTGGATTTCAGTCCCTTCAAGTTCAAGAAATCAGGCAACTAGAGTTTGCTGCTTCATATATACAATATAGAGTTGTTGTTTCAGTTGTAAAAGCATTGTTGAGAGAAGAATTTAGAGGTGCAAATGGAGGATAAGTTTATATTGACAAGTTCAAATATCTTTGCCAAGTGTTCAAGAAACCTATAGTGAAGATGAAGCAAGCATGAAATTGTTCCAAAGAAGACGATGTGTAGAGACTTAAAGACATCAGGCAAAAGATTTCAAGCATGGTTCTCATGTTGTGGACCCTAACTCGAGGAGTTTGAGTTTTTTTCTTCCTCGTGAGTATGGTGCAGGGGCACCCATGAGATTTCATCCCTCCAAGAGGCAAAAATAGTCATTTGTTTTTGGTTTTGTATTTTCTTCATGTAATAAGGTTTTTTAGACCATTTCATGGTTGTAGAAGTCCAATTTGAGTCATTAGGTGCAAAGGAATTGGTAAATATAAAAGTTGTCAAATGTTGTCATAGTTGCAAAAAACAACTTTTGTATTTTGTTGTCAAGTGGAAGGTGAATGGTTGGAAGTTGAAAATTAGTTTGTAATTGTTGGGAATTTGTTGGAAATGCCTCAAAAAGGCTTTGTAAAGTCAAAGACACGGTTGGAGGTGGTGGTTGTTGAAAATCTTGAAGTTGGAATAATAAAACATCTCTGTTTTCTGCATTTTGCAATGTTTTTCTCTGTTTTGGTGATTGGTATGGACCTGTACAGTCGTTTCATGGCGTGAGACCAATTGGAAATGAAAGATAATTGAGTCTACTTCCTATTGATTTTTATTGCATCCAATTTCATTGTGTTTCAAGCAAGTTGTGCTCATTTTACTACAAACAGGTTTGAAACCTTAGTTAGGGTAATAGTGAGCAAACAAATCAATTTTTGGAGGATTTCGTACAAAGTAACCTACCTTGGTTTTGAAGTATGTTGTATAAAGTTCAAATGGTTATTTGAATGTGCCTTTACAATCTCGGTGTGATGTCTATAATGAAAGTTATGACAAAAAACTCAATTTGTTGCCCCACCTTCAAGGCCTAGAGAAGTAGGATAGTCAAAATTAGGGTCTGTCCGTACAAAACAACCCCCCCACATTTTGGGATATGTTAAATAAGAGCCAAAAGGGTATTTTAATTTGTGTATTTAATTTGGGTGTCAGGTCTCTCTCTTGGAAGTTGTGCTAAGTTTTGTCATTTTGGAGTACTAGGTCTGTTTGTAAGGGAATGCCAAGTAGTTTGGGGAACTTGAGTTCTTGTGAGTCATTGTTGGTCTACACATGCTATTTCAACATTGTCTAAGGTGTCTCATTTGTTGGATGAAGGGTCTGAAGCACTGGCGCATTATTGGAGTTTTGTGGCCTTGAAGGAGCATTAGTCCATTTTGGAAGAGTTTTGAGTTTGTAAAGGGTGAGAGTGGAGTTTTGTTGGGAGCCCAAACTGAGATGAGTCCATGTTCATTGAAGTTCTGAAATGCCAAAAGTCTACCCTTGTGAAGAAATCTGCCTTGATATGATCGTCTTTGAATTTTGAGGAAGGAGTTAGTCCATTTGTTGTGAAATATTGTATCAATTGCCTAAGTTCCACCCTTGCTCTGCATCAAATTGGTAGCAGAGCTCAAAGATGTAGGAAAGATAAGTTTTTGGAGTTTGTGTTATCTTTTTGCAGGTTGAAGCAAGAACCTGGATGCCAAAAGACTAGGCCAGAGGAAAAGAAAGCGGCCTAAGGTGAGGTATGACAAAGACAAGAAGAAGCAAGGTGAAAGAGACTTGCTTGAGAAAGAAGAATGGAAATGTTGAGAAGATTAGTTCGTGGAGACTTGCAGAGTAAGGAGGTACCAAGCAAGAAACCAGTGATGAGAAAAGAAAGAAGTGAGACAAAAAAGAAGAGAGGGAAAAGCAAATGGATGTTGAATAAGAGATAATAGACTTGAGGCAAGTCTTGGAGAAAATGAAAGAAATTCAAGAAAAGATGCATCAATGCCCTACTATATCAGATCATGAAGAAGGGAACATGAAAAAAAAATAAAAAATAAAAAATTGGGTCAACATAGAAGGGAGGCCTAAATGCCCCCAACATTTTGCATCGTCCCCAATTGTCGAAAATCAAGGCACAACAGAGGAAGAGTAATGTAACAAATAGAAGTTTATGACACAAAACACTCTTGTATCCAAGCATCTACAAGGGTGACAAGGGCCCTCCCAGAACATGTAAAACAAGTTCGCGGGAGCACAACACACACAAATCTAATCTACAGATAAAGAAGAGGCACCTCCCTAGTCCTCATCAACCAAGAGGTCGTCGTTCTCCCAATCTAGATCATTATAAGGGGAAGGCGAATGAGCATGCAAGGGCGGGACACAGTGAATCCCGGGGACGCGTCCCCCCCCAAGCCCTAGCTTTTTCGGAACGGGGACGTCTCAGAGACGTGGGGATAGCATTTCCAAGTCTTCTGCGACACTACCATTTTTTTGTCTTGCCGCCGAAGATGCAAAAATGTCCCGATGTCTCCGAGACGCTAAGGGAGATGCCTGGACGCCCCTCGAGCATCTCGGGGATGCCCAGGTGTCCCTCGCGGCGGCCACTTAAAAAGCCTGTTTTAAAATTTTTTTGACACAATTTTTAATTATTTTATTGGTTCCATTCGAACCCTAAGGGCATGTGGGGCCCATCTACACTCTTACATGCCTTCAAAAGGCCCTCCAATCTTCATTTTTATTCACATTTGCATTTCTACTTGTTTGCTACAGCAAGAAGAAGAGTGAAGAGCTGAGGAAAGAGTGATTGGAGGAGTGAAAGGAGTGATTGCAAGTGGAAGAGGAGTGTCAAGGAGCAAGAAAAAGAAGAGGAGGAAGATTCTTCACCTTGTTGAAGAGATTTTTTAAGCAAAAGATAGGGTTTTTAATTGATTTTTTATTTTATTTTATGATTTTCAATGTTTTTTCATTTCTTCTTGTTTCATTTTCTAATTTTTCTTATTTTATTTCTTGTTCCATTTTCTAAATTAATTTAGATTTTGTTTTGCAATTTAAAATTTGTTAAAAAACTTAAACTATAGAGTTTTATTTTTTTCATTTTAAAGTAGGGCATAGGTTGAAACTATGTGTTTATTGTTTTTTTTTTTCATTTTATGCAATGCAGTGTCAAAATGAGCTCGCACAGTCATGAAATGAGTGAGGATGAGATGGAATTGGAATCTCATTCTCATAGTGCGAGCCAATCAGAATATGAACCTGAGCATGAGGATGAGCCCGATGAGGGGGGTGAGCATGGGTCAAATCCGGAAGGGCAAACTAGTTTCATAGCTAGTCACCAGTTACTATTGATTGCCCCTCCCAACTTTTGGCAAAGTGGGCTAGGGGTCCTTATGATCCCAAATCTCCTCTCAAATAGTTTGCAACAAGAATAACAGCCCCAATGTTATCAGGTAGTGGTATGAGGAAATGGAAATGCAACATTTGTGGTGATGATTGGTTTGGGAGCATCACCAGAGTTGATGCACACTTCCTCTTTTGGCCAGGAGAAGGTGTGGGAGCATCTAATTTTTTGGACCCTAAAAGTTTGAAATATAGAATTGAGTTCAACAAGCTTTGGGGTGTTCCGGATGACGTGGGAATTTCAATGCCTACTACCATGTTTGGTAGGCAACATATTCAGACTATTCAATAGATTCAGGAGCAACAAATGCAGAGGCAACCACATATTTCTACTCCTACATCGTATCAGAGAGCAGGAACATTGTTAGGGTTAGCCTCAGGACCATCATCCACTTATAGCAGTATGGCTGAATCACAACAAGGCAAGGGGAAATGCAAGATGGAAAGTCAGCCTAACCCCATAGCTGATTTGTTTAATGTGCACCTGAGGGATCAGATAGATGATTCCATTGTCAGGTTCTTTTTTGCCAATGGAATCCCATTCCATGTAGCTTGATCTCCTTATTATAAGGAGATGGTGTCGATGGTGGCGAAGGGAGGACCATCATATGTGCCTCCAGGTGAACACAAATTGAGGACCACGATCTTGGATAACAACTATGCCAAGATCAATTCATTGATGGAGACGATGAGGGCATGTTGGGAGGAGTCTAGATGCAACATAGTTATGGATGGGTGGACAAACATTAGGCATCGTCCACTCATCAATGTCATAGTTACATGCTCAGAGGGCCCATTCTTTCTCAGGGCGGTTGATTGTTCAGGGCATCGAAAAGTTGGTGATTTTTAGTTTGAGATCCTTCAGGCAGCTATTGAGGATATTGGGCTAGAAAATGTGGTCCAAGTAGTGACAGATGCAACACCTGTGCAGAGCTGTAGGGAGGCTTATTGAGGCAGTATACAGACATATTTGGTGGACTCCATGTTGTGTGCATGCCATGAACAATACACTCAAGGACATGGGGAAGATTGAGTGGATTAGAGGAGTGGTCACCAATGCTAGAGATGTGCAGATGTTTATCTGCAACCACCACACTTCACATGCCGAAGAAGGAGTTCTTGAAACCAGTTAAGACCAGATATGCATCCTATTTCATTCTTTTGGAGAGAATGCTCGAGTTGCAAAAGCCACTACAACTCATGGTAATGACACAAGAATGGAATCGGTGGGATGGGGCCAGGACAGAGCAGGGCAAGAGGGTGAAGAAGATAGTGAAGAGTGATGCATTTTGGAATGATGCAAAATATATTGTCGCCATCATTACACCACTTGTCCAGGTCATCAAATATGGGGATGGGGATGCACCTAACCTTGGAGAGGTGTATGAGTGCATTGATTCTATGCTTGGCCAAATGAGGTCAGTTGTGCAAGAGGAGGACTCCACTTTAGCATTCTACAATGTTTACATTCAACCTATTATTCAGCACAGATGGGACAACCTAAACACTCCCTTGCACATGGCTGCTTATGTATTGAATCCAAAGTGGTACATGCCAAGGCCTAGCAGAGTTACACTGATTCAAGATGATGAGGTGAAGGAAGGGTTCTTCAGGTGCATTGATAGGATGTATGATGCTGAAGCTGCTGGCAACATTCGCACTAAGTGGATGAAATTTGCTACTCTTAGGGGTTATAAGGTTGAGGCAAAGGCGGACATAAGAACTATGGCACAGGAGGATCCGGTTTTGTGGTGGACTTGTCATGGACCGAAATCACTAACTACCACACTAGCCATTCGTTTACTGTCTCAGGTTTCTAGTTCTTCAACTTCTGAGAGGAACTGGTCTACTTATAGCTTCATCCACTCTCTTAAGAGGAACAAACTTACCTCTAGGAGAGTAGAGAAGCTAGTGGTTGTACATAGTGCCTTGCGTATCACTGACTGCAGGACACGTGTGTACAAGGAGAGCCCAACAACATGATGGGATGTAGAGCCAAAGGAGCCATCACAGCTTGATGAGGATGAGGATGCTTCAGATTTAGGGCTGGTTGGTGTTCCTTTGGTGGATCTTGACCTTGGGGAGTCCAGTGGTTCCAGTGATGAGGAGTTTGTTGACCTCCTGAGGGATGATTAGAGGCCTTCACCTCCTTCACTACATTTTGTCATTTTGACATTTTGATTTTGTACTTGTTTTGATATCATGCTACTCATTGTAATCATCTTTATGATCAGATATTTTTGATATCATATAATAGAAATCTTCCATTTGCGATTCGACAATTCAAATTGTTACATTGTAGTATGGAGTATTACTATTCTAATTTCAAATTAGTAATTTGATATTGAAAACTTCAATGTTCAATGTTCAAGTATTTACTATTTAGTATTTCAATTTGGCATTTGCAATTTTGCTATTTTACTTCTTAATAGTCTTATACATCTTTTCATAACTAGTATTTTAAGTACCATATGTATAGTATATAGTATATACACCCCCCACCCCCCTGCCGCCATCCCGAAATTGAGGCCCCTTTGCCCCCCCATCCCAGAAACCTATCCCCCCTTCCTCAATGCCGGTGTAATATAGGCGGGATAGCAAGGGGAGCACCCTCCAACTCTCCTGTGACAAGAGCCAAGGAAGAGGGCCCCTTGAGGTCTTCTTCGCTCAACTCTTGTGAGGTAAACGTCATTGATTTTGCAAAAATTGTCGATAGAGTTGGGACATCGTCTACAGAGTTGAACATGCACTTGACGAGAGTGCCATGTGTCAATTGAGCGAGTGATGGAGGAGGCGCCTGAGATCCACTGCCGACCTCACCGAAAGACTCAGAGGCAGTGACAAACTTCGGAGACGCCGAGGTTGCCTCCATCACTAGGATGGCACAAGCCAACGCAAACCATCTTCCGAAGAAGGCAACCCCTTCTTTTGACCCCCATTAGAAGCAGGGTTGTCCTCTAGCTTGCGTTTCATTGGGGGATGCGAGATCCCCGCAGATGAGGCAAAAGGTGAGGAGAGAGGAGAAAACCATCGAGGTATTTGGCATATCCATGGGTTTGGGGAAAGGTGGGATGTCTAGAAGGGACATCAAAAGAGGAGGCTTAATTGAGGGAGCGATGAACACTTGCACCCTCTTAGGGTGAGGATCATTCATGCTCGCAGGGGGAGCCGAAAGCAAGATCGAGGCGGCGGGAACTAAAGCAGAAGGGGTGGAAGAGGAGGACACAATAGAGGACATCGAAATAGGAGCTGTTGGCTCCCTTTCCTTCTAGAAAGCAACCTGCTTAGCGGCCAGAGCCTTCCTTCAGCGCTTATGCTCGTGCGTAAGGTGGTTTATTTGGCTCTGAGAGTTAGAGGTTGCAACTTGAGGAGGAGCAGAAGGCTCTTGTTCAATCATCGGAGTATCCATCACAATCGTTTTTGACAAAGGGAGTGACTCTTAGACAGGAACAGGAGGAAAAGATGTAGGAGCAGAGACAACAACTGGTGGGGAGGCAGATTCAAGTGCCTCAGCGGTGGGCCTCTTCCCATTTGCTACCCTAGGGGCAAGAATAGTAGGAGGCCGCAGAGGCTGAGACGTAGAGGGGACTCCATGGGGACCCTTCCCCTTACCATACAAGACGGGCCGAGGCACCATGGGCAAGACAGGAAGGTCGAACACTTGATGCTTGGCCTTACGCCAAGCGAGCACCATTGAACTCCCCAAGAGATGCATAGGGGTTCAAGCCAAAGGCGCCACAGCAGGGCGAGAGGCAGAAGCAGGTGGAACTGCAAAGGAAGAAGAAGAAGGGCCTTGAGTGCGGGCAGGTTTCCCCTTCCCCTTTTGGGAGGAAGAGGTAGCCTGCTATTGCGCTACATGTTAAGTCATTTTCGGCTATATCTTGCCCCTGGTCTTATACATGACATAGTTTCGATAAAGCAGGTCTGTTCTTGGAGGAAGCAGACCAACTGGGGAGGGCCAAAAATGATCCAGCGAATACCCCCCCACGTGATACCAATGGCTGATATCTAATGTCGTGCACGACATGCATTGCACCTTCGTGAGAGAATTTCAAACATTTATGAATAACGAAAGCGATGCCATTCACGAAAACTAGCCAAGGGATGCCTAGCTTCACCCTGAACAAGTCAAATTGCGGAACGACGTCAAAGGTAGTATTCATAGCCCTAGGTCCCACTAGGACAAAGAGTTATAGCGCCATAAGGAGCAAGAGAGAGGCCATCATGGGTACATATAGTGGTCTTTGTCTTCTCATATTCCTCTCTTTGTAAAGAATTTAGCAAAAGCGTCTCCTCCGTAATAACATTCATGCGACTTGCAGGGTCCACGAGGACTCCTATCACAATGTTTCCATCGATGTGAGCGGGAATATATAGAGGAGAAGCTTTGTTATTCATGGGTAGATC
Organism: Sequoia sempervirens; assembly: GCA_007258455.2. Lineage (NCBI taxonomy): Eukaryota > Viridiplantae > Streptophyta > Pinopsida > Cupressales > Cupressaceae > Sequoia > Sequoia sempervirens. The sequence goes on along the minus strand of VDFB02075321.1, from coordinate 207,165,520 downwards.
CTTTGATGTGAAAGATATATCTGGTGAGCTAGTTGCAGGTTGAGGGGGAGGACTGTGAGTAAACAAAACCACATTTACGTATGCCGAGGCCTCGGGAGAAGCACCAGAAGGATCAATAATTAAATTCGCAGAGTGAGACTGAAACGGGCTGTATAAATCTACAATTTACTATTCACCTTAGCCACCGACTTGTTTGCATTCTTCTTTTTACCATCAAGGCGAATGGTACCGTCATCGATGCGATCCTGTATCTCATGACGCAGGTGCATATAATGTTCAGTATCATGCCCGTGGACACGATGGTAGTGGCAGAACACATTCGCATCATACTAGTCGGGATAAGTCTCTCTAAGAGTTCAAGGATCCTCCAATGTTATAACCTTATCTTTCAACAGTTTTTGTAGAATAAAAGCTTAAGATTCAGACAACTTTGTGAATTGTCTGTTGCGCTTGAGGCCTTTGTCATTAGACACGACAACTTCATTCACAACTGATTTTCCTTTCCTTGAACTCGATGCTATAGATCTTCCTTCAGGACAAGAGCACGAGGAAGATCCCCCCGAACTGAACAACCGTCTGCTGATATTCCTGCAATGCCGCGCACAAATGTGCGAAAGAAGGATACTTCATTAAGGAAAATTTCTCTTGCGAAGGTCGCTGTAGGTTGCCAATGAACACCTTTTGCATGTTTGAGTCGGGTAGCGGGTACGAGATTTGTGAAAAGATTGCTTCGTATCGAGCAATGAAATCAGTAATCTTCTCATGCTCTCCTTGCTTATATTGGATGAGATTTGAGAAAGTCATCTTCGACCCGATGTTAGCCTAGAATTGTTGGAGAAACTGATTAACAAGTTGGTCGAATGAAAAAATGGAGTTGTCAGGCAAGGAACAATACCACTCTAGCATTGTGTGTTTGAGGGTCTCCTTTACCACCGAATTTCTCAAACTTAGGAATTTCCATCCCTTGAGGGATGGGAGTGTTCAAAATTATCATTGACAAGGGACTATGTCAGAAGAAAGGTTGAAAGATAAGCTGGGTAGAGGCTTGGGATAGATTCGCTAGCTGGTTCTGCATTTGACCCATATTTTGTAGCAGAGCATTCAAAATAGGGTTAGATGAAGACATAGGACCAGTGGAGTTGCCACCAGAGCCACCACCAAGACCACCGCTAGAGCCACTGCCAGGGCCGCCACCGTAGCCTCCATCAGAGCTACCACCATAGCCACTGTCGAAGCCACCGCCGTGACCACCACTAGAGCCATCGCAGGAGCCACTGCCAGGGCTGCCATTGTAGCCGCCACTAGAGCTACCACCATAGCCATTGGACATACCAGGACCACCTACCCCCATTCTGCTGTAAATCCCGCTGCCAAGGACAAAGTTGTCCCCAGGAGGAAGAACATTGAATCTTAGGGGTATTCTGCTCGCTTTGATAGTAGGAGGCGAAGCGGGAACAAAGATGTTGACGGAAGGGCCCGTTTCAACCAAGCATATCAATTTTGTAGGCATCGAGACACCAATTTGTCTTTCATAAGCATCGAGCACATGACCTCGGCTAATACTTGACCTAGGGTTGTAAGAAGGGACGTATGCTTCCATTAAATTGGTAAGGCCATGGAGAAACTCTATGCCTGTCCGATCCTTGTCTAGCATATATCTGATCTCATTAACAACCCTAGCGGGCCTAGACATGCTCTGATCTCTCCATAAGTGATTTGCAAGATCCAATAGCCTCCTATCTAGAACAACGAGATGCTCTGTAGGAATAGGGACAACTTCATTCTTGTGGTGGAGCTGAAGGGGAGATAGGAGGAGTAGGGGCACGAGTGGCTTCATCGAAGAAACTCGTCTCTGTCATCGATACCATCTCTTGGGAGGAAAGAGCTGTAGTGACCCTTGTAAAGTCCATCTCTAAGTGTCACTGTCACATGCTCCTTCTAACTACGTACCCGAAGGTTGTAGACTAAGTTGTGAAGCTCATAAAGCGTCACAACGCACAAGCCCACAACCTACGTAGACACGAGAGAGAGAACCTCAACAAAAAAAAAACAAATATTACAAGTTTCACGTTGGGTTCGCCAAAATGTAGAGGAGGGGGACCGATTGCTCAGGACCCTAGGTCACAGGAGGGTCTAGAATAATCAACTACCCTAATCTACCTCATGCTAAAGGATTGTTTAAGTTAGGTTTGATATTTTAAGAGGGTGAAAAGGAAGGGCAATCGATTTGCCTCTATCCTTCTGTCAACCTAAGAGTTTAGGAAGTCAGGTGAGTAGGTTTCTGAAGTCTAGACTATAACTTAGGCAGCTCTCTGCCAAAGGACTCCAACGTAGAAGATAGATGACAGTGTGGTGCATTGGCGTCCCAGTCGGGCGTTGGTGTCTGTACGAACAAAGAACTTAAAGTACAGTCTAAGAACTTAGAAAAACCTACTATCAACCCGACAAGCGTAGTTTGAGATAGTGACGGAAAACCGAAAACAACTAAACTACCGAAGCAGCAAGAAGAATACTTTAACTTGATAAATATATTGATTATGAACAAAATGACGAGCAAGGATAGTAGATATCCAACTTACAATTGGTCCAACCTCTCGCAAGCTCCACACAAACGAAATACCTACACATAGAGGAATAGGGAAAAATGTTGAGGTTGTTTCGGGGCTTGCCGTAGTCAAACCCTCGTTTCAGTGTTCCCACCTCCATAGATAGCCAAAATAGAAACGATAGAGAAAGTACAATAAAGAAAGATATTGAAGTAGAAGTACTATGATAACAACAATATGCTATGAAAACAATACAATGATGCTAAATGAATGGATATCACTTTCCCAAAAAGATGCTCTCAAGGCATGTGAAAGAAGATGTGAGCTTGCAAGCTTGTGAATGCTAACGTTGCCGCAACAACGAGAGGAGTAAAACCAGTAGAGTGTCAACTTGGAGCTTTAAAGATGGTGAAAAGTGCTATGAATAAAGTTTGTAGAATGCTCAAGAAGATCAAGAAGTGTGTAGAGGATGTGAAGATTGAATGAGTGTGGAGAAGATCAATTCCATGAATGAGATTGTGTTTTGAAGAGGAAATGGGAGCCAAAAGAGTCGTTCAAGGTCGGTCGAAGGGGTAGAGGCGTTATGCTTTCATTGCCAATGGAGAAGTGTAACGCCTCTGCATATTTCAGAGGCGGAAATCCTGTCAAGACGATAGCGCGCCACATAGATGTCCGTGTGCCGCGCTTGCTTCCACGAAAAAAATTCCCTTACCAACACTACAGACAGTTGCCAAGTAGATGGAGGGCGGATAGAGGACGTGGAATAGCATCATTGGGTTTGATTTTTCTAAGGTAAGGGGTGTAAATGGGGAATTTGCGAGGGGTGCAAATTCACGCCATTACAAATAGCTACTTCTACCAACTCACTAAATTAAAGCAAATTACTCATCAATTTGAAACCTTGTGTCTAAGAGTCGAGAATGTTATAGAAGAAAATTTGAAGGAATTATTGCTAGGAAGTTTAAAGGACCATATAAAATATGAGGTACATTTTCCAATCACAATCCTTGTCCCAAGCAATACTTATGGAAAGGCAAGTTGAGGAAAAGTTTTTGGCCAATAAGCCACAAGGGCTTGTAAACATAAGAGAAAGGATCTCTATTACATAGTCATTGCCTCAGCCTACCAAGTTGACTCCACAATAAATTAAAGAGAAGACAACATAGGGTTAGCAAATATAGTCGTGGTCATAATGTGCTAAAAAGAAGTTATTCTACATTGAAGGTCAAAATGAGGAAGAAGAGGAAGAGGTAAAATTAGATGGAGGAAATGAGATGGAAGAGGAAACTAGATATACTCACCCAATCATTTCTTGTCATGCTCTTGCTGGATTTAGTGCCTCACAAACTCTTAAATTGGTGGGTTTCCTAAAGAAAGAGAGAGTAATAGTGTTGATTGACTCAAGAAGCACTCACAACTTTATTAACAAGAAGTCAACTACTCACCTAAATTTTTATATACTTTGCTCCAAAATTCTAGGTCCAAATTGCAGATGAGGGTACTGTTAGTTGTTTAGGAAAATGCCATTGCATTAAATTAACCATGGGGGAATATTAACTTGATTGACCAATGTTTGCTATTTCCATGGGTGCAATAGATATAGAATTGGGAGTACAATGGCTCACCACTTTGGGAACAATTGAGATGAACTTTCAAGATCTATTCATGAGATTTCACGTAGAAGGAAAGATAGTGGAGCCAAGAGGGTTGCGTGCAAAGTCCCCACAAATGGTAAGCTCTCATTAAATGCAGAAGTTGCTTAAGAAAGGAGTTGATGGATTTGTGGCCCAATTGTTTTCATTAACAACCTCTCAATCAAATGCTCCTACCCATCTAGATTTTCAAGCAATTATAGATTGTCACTTAGTGGTTTTTGGAGATATGCCTAAAGGATTGCCTCCTAAGAGGATCATGATCATTCCATACAAAGAGTGCCAAGGAGCCAACCACTTAACATTAGGCCTATTAGGTACCCATATACAAAAAAGTGAAATTGAAAATATTGGTTCAGGGGATGCTATAGGCTGGTATTATTAGGCATAGCCAAAGTGCTTATTCCTCTCTTGTGGTGATGGTGTGTAAGGAGGATCAAATGTGGCACATGTGCCCAGACTATAGAGTGCTCAACATGTAACCATTAAATATAAGTTTCCTATTCCAATCATTGATGATTTACTATATGGATTGAATGGAGTTATTTCTTTTACAAAACTAGATTTTAGATTAGGTTATCACCAAATTCAAATTGAGGAGGATATTCCCAAGACAACATTTAGGACTCATGAGGGTCATTATGAGTTTTTGGTGATGCCATTTGGTCTTTACTAATGCATCATCCACATTTCAAAGTTTGATGAATTCTATCTTGTAGAAAATTTTGAGGAAGTTTGTATTAGTGTTCTTTGATGATATATTGATTTATAGCAAGATGTGGGAGGAACATTTGCACTATGTAGATCAAGCATTACAAGTTCTCAAAGATCACCATCTCTATGCTAAGCCTTCCAAGTGTGCTTTTGGTCTTAAAGAGGTGGAGTACTTGGGACACAATTTCACACAAAGGAGTAAAGGTTGATCTTAACAAAATTAAGGCTATTATAGAATGGCTTGTTTGCAAGACCAGTAAGAAATTGAGGGGTATGTAATATCCCCATTTTTAGCCCCATGCTTTCTAGTGACCGTTAGCCTATTTCCAGAGGCCTGTAAGCTAGTCGGAGATAGAATTAGGGTTTTCTATTTTCTAGGAAGTTTCCTTCTGAGTTTTCAGGGGTTGCTTGTAGGAGTTTGGCAGTTTGTCTTCTGGGTCTTTACGGGTTTTTTGAGAGCTTTAGAGGGGTGTGACATGCATTTCAACTAGAGGATATTTATTATTTTTGGACTTATTATTTTTAGTAAGTTACAATGGGTGCCCGGTTTGTGTTTAAATGGAGTTTGAAGTCACTATTTTTAGTAGTATGCTATTTTTAGTAAGTGCTATTTTTGGTAGTGCAATCTGGCAGCAACTCAGTACACAATTTCTATGTTTGGCAATTCAGTTTTGGTAGAGGCTTCTCTAGTTTTCTTGGAGCTAGAAAAGGAAAGTTGACAACTTAAGTTATATTATTTGATATTTCTAATGTGCTTTTTGGTCCCCATGCCTAGGCTCATTGACTTAAGTTGTTCTTAAAAGGTGGTCCCTCATATGGTCGTCCAAATTGGAGGAATGTTTGCATTATATAAAGTTTATAATTGCCAAATAAAGTTGGACGCCTAAGTTTGCTAAATCAAAGAGATTTTAATGAATTTAAAAGATTATTATATTTCTCCTCATGATGGTGTCCCTTTTGGAGGGAATTGGAGATTTGAATTTCTGGGGATTGAAGCTTATAAATACAATGCCTTTCCCTCCCATTTGGTATCCATTTTTCATATCATAATGAAGTGCTGTTGAATTTTTTCAGACTCTTGCTTTGGGGTTGGAATACCTCCTAGCCTTTATCAGTTTCAGGTTTGAAAGACAACTCCTGGCTGATCTTTTGGTGCATCTTCATCCAGAGGTTGCAATCTGAGCTTCAATGGCGATGGCTTCATTCTTGTTTTCAGTTTGGCGTGGCTTTGATGTCTTCTAGGGCATCTTTTGTGTCATGTCTGCGGAATCGTAACAAGCATTGGAATAAGTAAAAACCAAAATACATATTAAAATTATGAACATTAGTAATTTAATTATAATTATCACAAGATAATATTAAAATTAAATTATCAAATATAATATCGTAAATATTAAATATGAATATTAACAATTTAAATATTATTATAATATAAATAATAACAAATATACTTTAAGAAACAAATAGTATAGAATTGGATAATTGAAAAAATTAACTAGAGCGACTGATATAATATAAAATATGATAATGTCCTATTGCCACGTTGATATTATTGCCATATGTGAGTAGACTGTTTAGAGACTTGTTCATAGAGGGAGGGAGACTATGTCTACTCTATCGGGATTATGCTAGCATTATCGTAATATGGAGTGAGTTTGCAAAGTGGAAAGACGGGAAGTCAAATGCAAACATTCTCATGAATATTCAAATTATTACGATAACTATAAAGCTGGCATTCATTAAAAAAAAAACCCGATACTTGTAAGCTACGTTGGCATTAATCAATTGTGTGATATTCTTTTGCTAAGTTACCGGTTCGGGTTTGGGTTCGGGGGTTTGGTTCGCTGGTTCAGCTAAAATTTTTGGGGGGTGGGTTCAGTTTGTTTTGGGTTCGTTAGTACAAAAAAATGTAAAAACGAAATATATATATGCAGCCTTGAAGCAAGAATTAGGATTAAAATATCACATACATCATATAAACAACAAAACCACCATAAACTTGAATATCATTTAAAACATGCATGATAAATATTCATCGTTGAAACTTGAATTGTGGTAGCTTGATATACAGAGTCTATTGATGCTAAGGTTCAATTTGTATGATTTTGAAAAAAGAAGCCAACTGAGTAGAGTTATCAACATTCTTCATAAATCATAAGAATTTGTTTATACACTAGCCATTTTGATGTCTTCTTGCAGTCTCAAAAATTATTTTGTATCATTGTTAGATTGGTCTTGAGAGTGGTAGCTTAATATAGCTCCACAATACAAAATTTGTTCACTTGTGTAGTGCAACAGTGGCATAGGCAGATTTTTCTTTGAAAGAACCAAAGGGTGACTGCACAATCAAAGTCTATAAATACATATCTTTTTGTAATATCAAGGATACTTTTTGAATCTTCCATGCATTGCTAAACTAAAAGGAAAGGTCTTTCGCCTAATCTGTATGCAGCCATGCTTTTGACATTGTCAAAAAGAGCAAAACAAATGAATAAGAATGAGGTAGTTAAGGTGTTTGAAGTGATTAGAGGTCACTTTTAGGGTTCCCTTGGGCGTGGGTCAAAGTCAAACTCCATAAAACATTAAAAAAATGCTCAAAAAACACTTTTTGGATGCTCAGGCACGCAGGTTCTGTCTTGGTTTGCCTGGGTTTTGTCTGGGTTTTGCCCGGGTTCTCTTGGGTTCTGCCTGGGCGAACCAGACCCATATATGAAGGACCCTGGTCGAACCCACAGGCCAACTTAACTAGGACCCAGCCTAGAACCTAGCGAACCAGCTACTTAGTTCTTTTGTAAATCGCGGCTCCTGGATGATGAGTATAACTTCAGCAGCGAACATTAGACATTCTTTCATCAATAATAATTAATATATTCCTATCGGTGGTGCTTGGGAAGTAAGGAACTCCCATAGTTAATAATATTATTAACCTGTCATCCCAAGTGACTTCCCTGAAGTGGTGTCTAACACTCTGGGTAGAATATTTAATTAATAGGAATTATAAGAGGTGCGATTAGTGAAGAGATACAAATGAGAAGACGCCTCTCACATCGAATGCCATATAAAAGGGATTGAAACTCATACTAGACGGCATGGAATCAGGACAGAACATCATAAAGATCACCACCCAATGAACCATTAAGTGCAAACCACATCCATTATCGTGAACTAAATCAATCCAAGGTCACCGTTTCTTGAAGGTCCTTGGCGGTTTTAGTGGTTTGGAGTGGATAGTCCTAAGTTATTGGCTACAAGGTTTTGACTGTGCGAATCTCTTAAATGCCATTGCAATATATTGAGCCTTGTTGGAAAAGTATGCCTCAATCATCACAGGCTCAAACCTCCATTGGAGTCAAGTCGGTGTGACAACTTTTATTTCTGGCCGACTAGCAGTTTGGAACATCATGTTTTGTACAGGTCGCTGTGACCTAGCTTTTGTCTCACCAAAAGGTTACACTTTGGAGCTATCGCTGTGACAAGAAGCTTTCGGTGTGACCTCTTACTGCTTGTAGAGTTCTTTGGCCGACAGGCCATTCAATCGTGTATTAGGGAGACTCATGACGACCACGGGCTTCGGGATAACCTATGTCGGTTCGGTGAGAAGTCTTAGCGAATAGTCAATGTCTCACCGACAGTGTAACACTGGGGTTCATCGTAGTAACATGTTTGTTTCGTTATGATGTCTCGGCGAAGAGCCAATGTCTCACTGACAGAGGTTCAATTAATGGTCTCGGTGTAACACGGTGGTTTCAGTAAGAAGCCATAGCGACTTTAGTGAGCCTTGCCGATGATGAGAAGTCTTTGGTGTAACATGGTGGTTTCGGTAAGAAGTCACAACGACTTTGGTGAGTCTTGCCGATGATGAGAAGTCTTGGGTGTAACATATATGTGTTTGATAAGAACTCTCGGCGAAGGTGTTAAGTCTTGCCGACTATTCTTTGGAGCTCGGTATGACTTGTATGTATTCGCTGTGAGGTCTCAGCGATATTAATAAGTCTTGCCGACTGGTGATTGGAGCTCGGCATAACATGTGACTTCGGTATAACCCTTTGGTGACTTGGCGTGAGGTCCCGGCGAAGAACGATACTCTTGTCGAATGGTAAACTCACATCTATGAGACTTTTGGACCTCGCTATGATGTCCTGGCGAAAGCGATAGGTCTCGCCGACTACTTGGTGCTTCGATGTAACACATGAAAGCTTGATAAGACGTCTTGGCGAGAACGATAACTCTTGGCGACATCGATATGAAGCCTTTAGGGCATTGGGGAGACACTTCTTGTGTCTCACCGACATGCCGATACAATGTGGGCTCTGTTGACCGTTTGACCGTCCTAAGTGGAGTCTCGTGGACCAATAGGAGAAGCCGAATCTAAACAGTTGGAAGATTGTTCGTTGCGACAGTTCTGTGAGGAAGCTCGACGGACATGGAACGACATGGTTATACTCTGTGATTGCAGATTGTGATTGGTTGGTTGTATCGACGGATTGCTGGGTGGTTGTATGATCAGTAAATGTAATCTAATCTGTAAAGACTGTAACTTGAAGGTTCCTGTACAAGATTGTTCATGGTGAATGCTGTTGTAAACAGACATCAGAAAGATAAGTCTGAAACTTGTATGTAATCTTTATTACTGTAATACAAAGTGACTTCTCTTGGTGTGGTGGGTTTTTCTCCCGTTAGAGTTTTCCCACGTATATTTGGTGTTCATGTGTGATTGTCAAATACTCTGTTTCTGATATTTACTTCATAGTGCATCTTAGTTGAACTGTAATTAAAAAATTAAAAGTATATCTACATTCTTCTCTGAGGTTTTGACGTTAGGAGAGTTGTTTCCACATCTAGCTTTCCGTTCAAGCTTGAGAGATTGATAAATATTAATTTTATTTGTCTCGTCAAGACTATAGAAATGCCTAGAGATGTCATCTTTATGTTGCCATCAGTGATTGCAAAACAATCAATTTTTATTGTAAAAGTAAGCTAACTTCCAATGGTTCAAGGGTAAGCCCACAATAGAGAACACACGATATTGCCACAATTGTACGTGTTTTACACTCATTTATATTACATATGTATAGATTACAAGAGATATACAAGGAAGTTTCCAACTCCTAAGAGAATAGAATTGTGTGACATTTGAAAATGTGCAACAATCCTATAGACAATATTTAATAAAGTATGCTTAGCCCATGTGACCATATTTAGTAAAACATACTAGCCCATGTGGACTTCATTGTATCCTCTAGAGGCCCATTGCTTGGGAAAATGATAATTTAGAGTAGATTTGGTATAATTCCAAAAGGGACATTACAAGTGGTATTAGAGCATAATCTTGCCATCTTGTGAAAGAACGATTCTTGCAAACTTACCAAAGAAGATGACTTCAAAGGTTAAGCACTTTTGTGGGGAGGAAGAATGCAATGAAATTTGGGAACCGAAACACAGATGCAGACAAAAAGGAAGCCAAGCACACAACATGGAAACAACCTAATCAAGTGCCAAGAGATGAAGATAAAGAAGGCCCAACTAAAAGAATAAGATACGAAGAAGTAAGGAAGGGAGCGACTCTTCCAAGAAATGAGTTGAAGGAATGAAACTCTCGCAAGGAACCACACCCTTCTTGCTACGACCGAGAGGGACTAAGGAGTAAGGGATTTTCCTTGATTGTGGGAATGTACAGAAACTAGGGCACCATTGCAATCAAAAAGACCTTACAAGGATATTGCCAAGGGAGACAACAGTGAAGTCCTCTTCTAGATATGCTACCCAGGAGGGGACTGGACGAGCCCACATGGGCCAAGGGGGTACTTGCTGTTGTCTCAACGGGTACTACCTTTGGGTCTAGAGGAGTTGAGCCACCAAGACAATGGAGTCCTCTTCTAGATACACCACCTAGGAGGGGACAAGATGAGCCCACATTGGCCAAGGGGGTACTTGTCGCTGTCTCAATGGGTACTGCCATTGGGTCTAGAAGAGTTGAGCCACCATGTGTCCTGTAATGGAGAACCTTTGTGTTCTATAATGGAGGACATTGCATCCTATAATGGAGGACATTGCGCCCGATAATGGATAATGGAGGACATTGCGTCTGATAATGGATAATGGAGGACATTGCGTCCTATAATGGAGAACCTATGTGTTCTATAATGGAGGACCAATGTGTCCTATAAGAGAAAACCAATGCGTTCTATAATAAAGGGGGGCGGATAAGTAGACCCAAAGGGGCCAAATCATAAGAGAAAGGGCAAGGGTTGGCGTGATGGATCCTAGGCTCCCCATCAAGTCATGTGCCCCATACTCTCTTATGGTTGAATCCTCCAAGGATATTAGGAAGCTTTACGATTGACTTAATGATGGACGATGAGTTTACTGACATTTAGTAACACACTACTTAGTATTATTGGGGGTGAACGATTATGATCTGCTAACTAGTATAATTAGGGGGGGATGATTCTAATTCGGGTGCAAGCCTTCAATCAGGACTTCAATCAGGCGGGGAATATTCTCCATTCCCTTGTTTATTTAGATTGAGGATTTAGGACAAATTTGGGGCATCCCCAATTAAGGGAAACCGGGATGTTTTGATCATCCCAACCTTAAGTTGCTTGAGGACAAGCAAAGTTGGGAGGGGAGGATTGGAATATGTAAAAAAAAAAATACATATTAAAATTATGAACATTAGTAATTTAATTATAATTATCACAAGATAATATTATAATTAAATTATCAAATATAATATCATAAATATTAAATATGAATACTAACAATTTAAATATTATTATAATATAAATAATAACAAATATACTTTAAGAAACAAATAGTATAAAATTGGATAATTGAAAGAAATAATTGTAGCGACTGATATAATATAAAATATGATAATGTCCTATTGCCATGTTGATATTATTGCCATATGTGAGTAGACTGTTTAGAGACCTGTTCGTTGAGGGAGGGAGACGTCGTCTACTCTATCGGGATTATGCTAGCGCTACCATAATATGGAGCAAGTTTGCAAATTGGAAAGACGTGAAGTCAAATGCAAACATTCTCATGAATATTCAAATTATTATGATAACTATAAAGCTAGTATTCATTAAACAAAAAACCCAATACCTGTAAGCTACATTGGCATTAATCAATGGTGTGATATTATTTTGTAAATCGCGGCTCTGGATGATGAGTATAACTTCAGTAACGAACATTAGACATTCTTTCATCAATAATAATTAATATATTCCTATCGGCGGTGCTTGGGAAGTAAGGAACTCCCATAGTTAATAATATTATTAACCCATCATCCCAAGTGACTTCCTTGAAGCGGCGTCTAACACTTTGGGTAGAATATTTAATTAATAGGAATTATAGGAGGTGTGATTAGTGAAGAGATACGAATGAGAAGACACCTCTCACATCGAATGCCGTATAAAAGGGATTGAAACTCATACTAGACGGCATGGAATCAGGACAAAACATCATAAAGATCACCACCTAGCGAACCATTAAGTGTAGACCGCATCCGTTACTGGGAAGTTGGAACTAAATCAATCCAAGGTCACCGTTTCTTGAAGGTTCTTGGTGGTTTCAGTGGTTTGGAGCGGATAGTCCTGGGTTATTGGCTGCAAGGTTTTGACTGTGCGAATCTCTTAAATGCCACTGCAATATACTGAGCCTGAGAGATTGATAAATATTAATTTTATTTGTCTCGTAAAGACTGTAGAAATGCCTGGAGATGTCATCTTTATGTTGCCATCAGTGATTGCAGAACAATCAGTTTTTATTGTAAAAGTAAGCCAACTTCCAATGGTTCAAGAGTAAGCCTACAATAGAGAACACAAGATATTGCCACAACTGTACATGTTTTACACTCATTTATATTACATATGTAGAGATTACAAGGGATATACAGGGAAGTTTCCAACTCTTAAGAGAATAGAATTGTGCGACATTTGAGAATGAGCAACAATCCTACTGATTACAATATGGAAACACCTTCAGAATAATGCTAGATGATGAAACAAGTAACCCAAGGTAGTACCATTATACCTAATTAAGGTATGCGATTGAGAGCTGGAAAGAGGCTCTTCTTCATTGTTTGACCTTAGATTGCTGCTACAGGTCTGCTAATAAGGTCTGAAAGTTGCTTCTGTTGATGGAGGACTGTAACAAGTTATAACAAGAAGGAAACTCCTAACCTGGCCCAGCTATACCATCTATACCCTTTGAAGATCACCAACTTCATTCCAACAGCCCAGCACTATAAATTGCCACTAAAAGGGAGGTTTGATGATCATTTTCTGATCTGCTACACTTCTCAGGAGACTATGCCACCAAGTAGGGTGCTGCAAGTATAGGGGCAGCCTGAAACAAATGATCACAACATCCTCCAAATGCAAAATACTCAAAACAAAACACCTGCAAATGTTATAGGAAACTTGGGTGCCACTTCCTATGCCTGGAAACACCCTCAAACCTAGGTGTTTCAACCTGAAACCCCACACGTCCCTGTGCAGGCAGCCATAATGGGACAATTTCCTCAAATAAATAAACGAAGACTTTTTGCCATGCTAAAATCTGTCAAAAGGAGTCACCTAGATGTAGGAAAGACTCAACAAATAAACCCATAACAACTTCAATCCATTGACCAGCATATGCAAAAACGAGGGGTACAGCCTATCGTTGTAGGGGAACGGTCAGGTCTGTAACAACTTTTTAAAACTCCAAAAATATGCTCCAAATTGGTTACCACAATCAAAACTAATCACACCAAAACTCATCACATTCAATATACTTTGAGTACCTTCCTTTATTGAAGCCTAATCTGTGAAAACTCTATGAAACAATGGCGATTCTTGAGGTAGAATCACTCTTGACCAGCTAGGGATCGTCTTCCAGGTCTGAAACCAGCAAGTTGATGAGGGTTTCCGTCCTCTATCAAACCTTGGAGAACTTCCCAGTTCATTCCAACAACATTTTGTTATGAGAGTCAATTCCAATAACCAAATGAGAGCCCAAAACCCCAATATATAGAGTTTGGAGGGAAAAAGACTCATTTAAAATTCCAAATATTTAATTTTTCCTTCAAAGGTCCCTTTTTAATTTTTAAAACACACTTTAAGTCCCCACACATTTCTCTAGGCATCCAACTTGGGGAACTTTTTTTTTGAAACTTAATAATATTTGACACTAAAGTGATGTTTAATATTTATTTAATGACTTTAGTGAAAATATTAAATATTTCCAAACACTATACAAAAAGCACCGATGAGGCATCCGAAATAGAAATTGACCACAACAATAAATCTTGATGAGAGGGAAGATGCCAAGTAGCAAAACAGGACTTTCTAAAAATAGCAATGCTCTCCAAGAAATGTGGAAAACAACCCAGATGGATGAAAAAGCAATGAAGAACAATACCACCATCCCGAGGGCCACTAGAATGCCAACACACTACTGAACATTGGAAAAACCCAACAATTAGCTCTCCAAGAACCTTGGAGTCCCCTAACCACCTCCAATCAGCCTACAGGAACTCTAGAATAGGCTAACTGATGTAACGACTGGTTGGACTTGGGAAGGGGACATTACAACCAATTCATGCACATTTAGTTTGTTTCCAAGTCTTTCAGAGGCTAACTGGTTAGTTAGGGAGAACTCCAACATGCTTGGAGAAGCATTTGATTGATCTTGCAGAGCGATTGTTCTTGGGTTTGAGTTCAGTTGGTTAGTTGGAGCTCTTAGATGCTTTTAGAATTGATTTTTGACCTTTTGGGTGCTCTACAAACTTCTTGGAGGAGTAGGCTATTTATAGTAAGTCACCAAATTGGCTTCTATTATTCACCTATTGCCTCAATATCATATTGGCGTGGTCAAATTTGGATTCTGATGTGTTTCAAGATTTTCTGCAACTTGGGATGAAATAATTAAACTATTTAGTTAAGTTATAATGTTTTATGATTTATCATTAATTTTGATAACTTAAGTATAATATCTTTTTGAAAAGGTATTTTAATTCCCCTTTTGGATGCCTAGGAGAAATAAGAGGGTCTTGCACATGAAAAAGGTTTTATTTTATTTTAAAAGGGAATTTGATGGAAAAGGTGATTAAATGTTTGCACATAATGAATTATTTAATTTAAAGAAAACGTGTTTTTTTGGGGAAAAAATAGCGAAAAAACAAACACTTTTGGAAAAACCAAAAAGTGTTTTTTCGAAAAGCAGTGATAAAAACAAAATTGCTTTTTTGAAAAGCAACAAAAAGCAAAAAGCACTTTTTCGGTAAAAGTAACAAAAAATCTTATAAAAGGAGGCTTTGGGGGCTCATTAGGAGATGTTGAAGATTACACATATTGTTATGTTGCCAAATTGAACCTGTGAGTTCTTTCAAAAATTGTTTGAGGATAAAAATCCTCATTTGATTCCTAGTTTCGGATTTGAAAGATAATCCCTAGCTAGTGGAGTGGTTCTATTCAGGAATCACTTTGTGTTTCAACGGAGTTCCAATTCTAGGGTTTCAAAAAGAAGATAATTCAAAGTATTTTGATTCTAGATTTTGGGATTTATGTTTTGGTGAATATTTGCAAAGATTTTGGACGTGGTTAGGAGGGAGTTTGATGATTCATCATGGCTGATTTGACCTACAACAGTTGTATATCAGACCTCTTTCAGACCTACAACAGCCATCTATTTGCCAATCTTTGAGCTTGCATTCATTGTGGGTGCATGTGGGAGTAATTTGGTGAAGTTTTCTGAGTTTATATCTTGCTGTCCAGACTGTAACAGTAGGGTTTCAGATATCTTTTCGACCTGCACCAGCCATCTATTTGTCAATCCTTGAGGTATATTTGTTAATTCCATGATGGGTGCTTAGTTTTTTGATGTTGTGATACATGTGGGGATGTTCTATCAATTTCTTTCATGACTATATTTGTAACAACAAATGCATATCTTGAATTTAGAAGTTTTCAAATGAGCTAATGTTGGAACACTGAGTGGTAGTACCAACAGTGAGCTGCTCTTGGTATTTTGTTGTTATTCACCCCACTGAATAAGTGGCTTATTGGTTCTCACTTGCTGCTGAAAAGCAGAAGACTTGCTCTAGTTTATTGGATTCACTCACTGTTGAAAAGTGGGAGAGTTGCTCTTTCTTCTTGTATTTTCTCATCACTGAAAAGTGGAAGAGTTTGCTTGCATTTTCACTATTGTAAAAGCTTTCCCGCTGAAAAGTGGAAGTGTTGGCTGTGATGTGCCACACTTCGGTGATCCACGCTACTACCACTGTAGTGATATACCGACACTCCGCTGATTTGTTTTCACTATGTTTGTAGGTCTGATTTTCTGTTTCTCGTGATGTGTTGTTGTTTTCAGTTTGTAGTTTGCTTGCAAATGATGTTAAAATGGTAACAACAAGCATAAACATACAATGTGAATTCAAAATAAACTAAACTTCAATGATACCCAAGCAATGACTCAATTTCATAGTTAAGAGACTTTCTTCATTGCATAAGAGGGAGTACATAAGTGGACAGTTTACATTCATTTCAAGAGATACTTGAGCAAGATTTAAAATGATAGTCAAGATGCATTCTTCATGATAGAAGAGCTTACATGTAGTAGAAAACTCACACCAAATTCGAAAGACAATACATCTTATGAGTTAATTTAACTTACAGCCAAACATCACTGTGAATAGTGACGTGCTACAGTACCCGCGCCCAATAGATTGCTCATACAATCCAAAATACGAACTTCTCCCACTGTAATCTGGATGGAATATCTTCTAATGAAAAAGGTGCCCCTTTTTGGTGTGAAAGCAGCCAATAAGGAAAGGCGTTTTTCTTTCTTTTGCTGTCATAAACCCTCAAACAAGGCGGCTGGCTGTAGATGCTTATAAACAGCTCCAAAATCTTTGTAAAATGCAAGCAACTCCTTCTGGATGGCAAATGGAGACTCTAGCAGCAAACCCCTTTCTGAAGGATGGCTTCAACAACTTGTAATCGGCAAAATAAAGCTCCAAATGGATCAACAAGAAACTGACCAGCAACTTTAGGGTGGTATTTCACACCATCAAGAAGCCAAAATCTTAACTACAAGCCCCAAACCAGGCTTACCCACTGCTGAAATCAAGAAACCCTAGTTTCTCTCTTCCACAACTCCACACTTCCAAGTTTCATTCAACAAAATATCATCAAGCATAATGGGTTGAACTTTTCTCTTCTTCTTTTATAACTTCACTTTGAAACACTATTCATTAAAAAATCACTATTCACTTAAGTTTGTTCTTTTTTCACTTTATCAATGAATAGTAACTGAAAAATATAAAGTGACCCCCTTAACAAATAGACACATGGTCCCCAAGCCTGAGTAAGTGAAATAA
The DNA here is from genome assembly GCA_007258455.2 of Sequoia sempervirens. Lineage (NCBI taxonomy): Eukaryota > Viridiplantae > Streptophyta > Pinopsida > Cupressales > Cupressaceae > Sequoia > Sequoia sempervirens. Next base: position 207,148,238 of record VDFB02075321.1, on the reverse strand, counting down.
ATGGTGATGAACAATATTTTAAGCTCCAATTACACGCCAAACGCGCAAATTCACCACGTCACCGACTCCGGATACCAATACTGCCTTTAACTGACCAAGTGCCCGTTCAAGTGATCCTCTAACCAGAACCATTAGCCTACGAGGATCGACATAATAGGCTAATCCACCAATTCTGATGCTCGCGAAAGAATGGGGACATTACATTGGCTAACCCCATTGAATAAGTGGATCTACTTTCAGCTTCTTATTTTCAAAAGAATTTGTAATCCCATACACTATATGCTCTCACCTCGACCACACTAGGAATTTGGTGATTAGAAAGTGGAAAGGAAGTGCTTGGCATTTCATTTTGTTTTGAGCTAACAAGATTTAAAAAAAAAATCAAGGGTAGTTATTACACCTTTGATAACACTTAGATATGTGGTCAAAAGAGTTCTTGCTCAAAACAACAATTGGGATTTGCGATGACCTAGAGGATCATTGGGCTACAACCATTGCAATAAATGAAACGTCGCCATATTTCACCGCTCATGCTGCAAGTACCAATTAATTTGCTAATTAAAATATTAATAATGTTTGCTCATGTGGGATGATCACCTCTGGAGAAGTTGTGTAGTCATATTTGGCATTAATGGCATCCTATGGTTGTGTAGGGAGGATGGGTGTAATGTGCAAAAAGGTAGGAATGTTGGAGTTCGGGGGTTGGGGATACCACATGACAGATGCCATTGGTAGGGAGTTGAGGAGCCAAAGAAAGGCATGTTGGTAGGGAGAAGACCGAAACCTCGATAAGGAAAGGGTTCAATGGGGAGGTATGCTAGGATGGGAAAGTCTGAAACCTTGACAAAAGATTATATATAGGAGCTTAGAGAAAAACACTCAACACTTAGGAAGATTGGGACAAAAAGGGGGAAATTGACCAATCTTAACTTACCAAAAAAGGAAGGGAATGGATTAATGTTTTCACATGAATTTATTTAAAAGGTGACATTATAGAGGCCAAAATGGATAGGGAAATTATGACATATCAGGATCCAATTCTATGGACTATGCATGGGACTAATTATTTGACAACCACACAAGCCATCCATTTGTTGTCTCATGTTTCTAGTTCTGCTGTTGAGAGGAATGGCTCTACTTATAATTTCTTCCACTTTCTTAAGAGGAATTGACTTACCTCTAGGAGGATGGAGAAGCTTGTAGTTGTACATAGTGCCTTGCATCTCATTGACCACAATATGATTATGTACAAGGAGAGTCCAACAACCCAATGGGATGTAGAGCTAGAGAAACTAACATAGGTTGATGAAGACATTAGTATTGGTTTGGAGGAGCTTGACCTTGAGGAGTCTAGTAGTTCGAGTGGTGAGGAGTTTGGTGTGGACTTTGGGATGAATGATGATTTGAGGCATTGGGCCATTGGCCAATTGTATTTGGATTTTCAATGTAATCATGATTTTGAATATAATATAAATATATTGATATATGACACTTTCATTGTTCAATGCAATATGTCTGAGTACTTCAAAGTTTCATATGATTTCCTTGTACATTTTTTATAACTATTTTTTAAAGTAGTATATATATATTTGTGCCACCATCCCCTTGCCTTCCCCAAGTCTAGGGCCTTGGTCTTCTTGTACCCAAGATCCGTCCCTGCATCCCCTCGTCTTGAGACTCTATGGAACACTACCTCATAACCACTTTCAAGCTTTTGCTTTCCATGGCATGTGCGATGTTGACCATTGGATAGTAGATATTCAAGCAAATAGGTGGCCTAATTGCTACTCCAAACACGTGAGCATTGCTATTCCATATTATTTCTAGATTTTGGCAATGGTGACAATTTTAAACATATGTTTTTACCAACGAATTCCTTCAATAGACACAAAATTTTGTGCCTTTTGAGTCTCAAGAAAATCTTTCTAATGTATATGCCAAAGTTAGGAATGAAGAGTCCTTTGCTCATAGGAATAAAGCTGCAAGGCATGTGTGATCTTAGCATTAGAAATTGTCCACTCCATATGTGGGAGTGGAAATGACATTGCAAAAAAGATAGATGCAACTCATTCACATGCCCAAACAACAAATCAATGCCATTAAAAAATTTGTGCTCTAAAAACTAGTGGCAAAATTTCATATCCTAGGAAGATGTTAGCAGAGATCCTATGAGCAATACCACAAGCTTTGAAACCCTTTCAAATTATAGAAGTATCCTCACTTCTTATATTACTGTTGCATTGTATGCTTCAAATTGGATGCCAAAAGTCTCTCCAACAAAACAAACTCTATTTCAGATCAGCTAACAATCAACTATGTTGGTGTTACAATTCGCACCTCTGGAGTGCGTATTGGCAACAGACAACTATGCACAAAATTAATTGCTCTTCAAATTAGGAGGGGAAGCTCCCTCTTTTGCTGTTATTGCATAAAAAGTAAAGTGATCTAAGTTTCCTATCTTTTTACTCAGTGGCAGGGCACAAGGATGATAAAACTCAATGCGTTGCGGCTAAGGTTTTCTCTGGTTTTTGTAGGCCTTAACTACAACTAGGCTAAACTATCCTACATCCTCAAGTAAAATAGAGCAAGAGGGTGTAGGAGCAATATTTGGGGAATGGTTGGATCACTTGGGTCGATCGTCTCTCAGAATGCATCCAAAGGCTTTGAATTTTTAGATCTACACTGGAATAAGGTCCTATGCAAGTAGACACTCATACGGTAAGCTAAATCTCAGGATTCCCAAGGAGGTGATGGTACCTGTCCGAGGTGTTGGTTGAGATGTAGATTACTAGAAACAACACGGAATGATGAACTGGATATTAGGATTTTTGAGGAGGTGACGACACCTGTCCAAGGTGTAGGCTGAAATATAGATCATAAAACAACATCAAACGATAACCATTAATCTCCAAATTCCCAAGGAGGTGTTGGCGCCTGTCCAAGGTGTAGATTGAAACAATAGATTATAAAAACAAACGTTGATAGAACTTGAAACTTTGGATCAAATTGCACATTTTCCTTTTGATTTATTTCTTCAAACTTGCTCAACAATTTACAAAGATTTGGGACAACAAAGGTACGAAATCATACACAATTGCGATCAAACCAAATAACTCTCATCCAAGAGTGAACATATATTGACTTGCAAGCTTGATGGCACAACGGCGCAACAATTTTGTGTAGTAATAAAAGTTAAAGAATAATGAGCAAGGATGCTCTTATTTATAGAAGCTCAAAGGAGTAGGCAATCCTAAAATCTCTTTGAGTTAACAATGAGTTCTTGCCAATCAGCAAGATTTATTCCTATGTCTAAAAGTAGGTAGCCTAACAATTAATTGGAAAGTCTACTTCAGTTAACTGATTCTAAACTAAAAGAAAACTCCAATATACAAAAGTGCCTCCAAAATAGGCATCCATAGTTAGTGGAAATAGAATTCACAATCAGTGGGGTAGTGAGTTAACTTGGAAAGAGGCATCAAGTTAACTCTCGTGTCATAAATGCTATTCTGGAGGGGTAGGACGTCCTAACTGAGAGTTTACACCTCATCACCTCAAGTCAACAATTCCTCTAACCAGTTGTTGAATGCCTCTGCATTTGGACAATTGATACTTCGCAAGATGATGACGTGTTGTCGCAACATTTCCTCGCCACCCATAATCTGCTCCTTGTATTCAATAGTCTTAGCAGTTGCGTCATCTAGCTTTGCCGACACGTCTGCGATCTGACTTAACCTAAAATAAACAGGATCACCACAAAAACTGCTATGGATGAGATCCTGAAACTGTGTTTGTACCTTAGCTAGCTCAATGTATGCGCCTCCTTCATGCTGGTAAAGGAAAGGGATAGATGTTACCAACATTCTCACGAACTTGATAACACTTGTCACAATCTATCGGTACTCAATCAATTCCACAGAGTTTGTATCATAAGCTTTCACTTTGTATGCAAGCCGTTCTTTGCAAGTGTAAAGATGTTGCTTGTTTTCCTCTGTAGTAACTGAATTGTATGCCATTTGCAAGTCTGAGATAGTGATCTCGTCCATAGGCCTCTTCTTTGCTGTATCTTGCTCTAATTCCTAAAACTCTCACGCGAAGGTCATGGGCTCTGCACCTTAGCTGGTATAGTTCTACAAGTATACACCGGCCCTTGATGATGAATTCTTCCACTTGATCTCTCAAGTGTTTTCCATATACGATTAGTTGACTTAGCTGATTTTGTTCCGTGGGGAGGTCCAACATCTGTGGAGGCAAGGCAGAGATGTTTGATGTACCATGCACCAAGTTGGATATATACAGTTGTAGCTGCTCATTTTCAGCCTTTAGGGCTGCTTTATCTTTACCGTCCTTCGCCATTCTTTCTTTTAAACTCACTGATGCAACTTCAAGGAGATCCGCCTTAACCTGATGCGTGGTCTTGCCGAGGTTGACCTTCAACAAGGTGAAGTCATCAACCTCTACCTCATTTGCATTTCTGTCTTCAGGTGGTGCACCAGACTCAATAATGATCTCATTGTTAGCATTCTTTCCCACATGGACTTGCTTCTTGAGATTCTTCTCTGGCATGTCCTGAGGGACATGGTCAAATTCTTTGAAGTCCAGTTGGTAGGACAACCTCTCTCTCTTCCTTCCCAGGAGATTCTCAAGCCAAACTGAATCTTGACTAACCTTGCTGGAAGGATGGATGTTAGGCCCTTGAATTCCTAATGAGTGGGATTGTGTTGCAGTGTTGCGTGGTGGCGAATCCAGCTCAAAGTCAATATGGATTGGCGACTCTTGTGGTGGTGGCAGAATGGGAGGCTCTGCTTCCATCTCTGGTACTGTCTCAACTGCAATTGTTTTCATGACTGGCTCATCTATGTTTGTGGTTGTCTCCACATGTACCTCTTGCTGATTTGTATTAGCAATTGGCATTCTTCCCCTTGTATGACCTAACATTCTGGCTCCTCCAGGAGGGTTACTCCATGTCTTCTGTCTGGGCTTAACTCTTGACGTGGAAGGTAGTGAAGAATGAATCGGTGGCGGCTCTGTGTTGGGAATAACTACCTTGCCCTTTTATTGTCCAAGTAGAGCTGGCTATTTCTGACAACTCTAATGGTTCTTTCCTCAATAGATGTACTTTCCTTGGCATACCAATTCATTGCTCGAAGAGATTGTGAGTCAACTTGATCTACAAAGAATGAGGGAAGAATAGCTTCCCCATCATCATTGGATAGTCCTTCCACATCCTCTGACAAGAAGTCAGCAATTTGTGGAAGTTTGAACCGGCTGTAATTGCGTCTTCGTACTTTGAACTCATCTTCATAGTTCAACCAATAGTCCTCCATGGAAGACTTGTGGGAAGAGTATTGACCAAGGTGTGCTAAATAATGATCCCAAGGATCATATGACCGTCTTTCGATGAGATACTTAAGGTTAAGTCTCACCATCTCTTGGCCCATAGCCTTGGCATCAGTTGCTGTCTTGCACCTGTAAAGTCCCATCTCAAAAGAAAATTTTGCGGCCATCTTGCGTTTGTGACGCAGAAGAGAATGTACCTCGTGCAATTGCCGCAAGAATTCCATGAAGACCACCCTATTTGATGGATAGCGGGGTAAAATGGCAGGATGACCTGGGTACCCATACACGCAAATGTAGGTAAAGGTGGGGAACCAGATGAACCAATCAGCCCAATCTACCATTGCCTCCTTAGCTGTTGGTGATATGCACATATGCAACTCATGATCGAGGTCTCTCACAGTGTGCATCAGGAAGAGATCATTTACTCGCTTGAAATGTCTTTCTGATTGTGTGAACTCAAGCTGTGATAAATGCTCATGAACCTTTTGCACACTCAAAGTTCCCACATTGTTCAACACTCTAAACTAGCCTTGGAAGGCTATCAGATATACGAGATATGAACACGTGAAATTTGTGAGCCTCTAAGAAACCGGTCATCTGTTTGTGGAGCATATCATTGATTAGGGCGGACCAGTCATAATGTTCTTTGTCGCTCACAATTTTAACGATGACATAGTACATCCATGATTGGAATTTGTTTGCCTCTTCTTGACCAATAATACGGTTGAGTAGACTAATCATTATTGCATATTCATCTCTGAACTCTCCACGTCCTACATCCTTCGGCAAGTTGACTCTTTTCTCTTTAAGCCATTTTTCTGCCATCCTCTTCTAACATTTATCTCTTGATGCATTGAATGCCTTTTCGCACTCTCTCATAGACATGACCAAGTTTTTCGCACATGGTGGAATGGTGAAGTACCTTTCGATATCCCTAGGCTTGAGGCTGCAAATCACTCGTCCATCCACTAATCGAATTTCTTGTGTGGTAGAGTTGTAATGCTTGACACAAGCTATTACAAATTCTACGCTTTGTGCTGAGATGGGAATTGACGCTGCCTCAAGCAATCTAGATTGCTTGATATTGTGTAGTGTGCATTGGTCTATGCCTTCCATCTTTTCTAAGTCGACCTCTGGGTGTGCCTGATGCTGATCGGTGTCTATCGTTTTCAGAAAGTCATGAACTAAGACCATTTTGATTTTGTATTCGACTTGGGAGAATTGCATTTTGAAAACCTTGAAGATTGATTGGGCACATGATACTGTTCGGAAAATTTTTCTGCAACTGCTAAAAATAGCCTTACCGAGAAGTACTTTTTATGAAATTTTTTGAGACGTGGGTTTTGTTGGGAATAATTTTCTGAATGAACCCAAAACGTCAAATTCCAAAAAATCACTTTTCACACATTGCCCCATTCAAAATGGGGACCCCCTAATTTTCTCTCCATTCTGGTCTTTTGGCTTGGGTTTTTTCTCTCTCTCTCTCTCTCTTTGTCTCCTTTTGCTGTCTTCCTTTTCAGGGTTGTGCTCGTCTGTGAGCTTAAATGCGAAATTTTGGCCAAATCTGTAGAATTAGGGTTTGTATTTCTTTGGTCAATCTGAAGTCAAATGAAGTGAATAAATTGAAATCTGATACTAATGTTGATGTCAATATGCTTCCAGCAAGCTCCCAGCTAAGTTTCATCAAATTCTAACAACTTACTATTTTTAGTAAGTGTGCAATTCGGGGCATTTTCTCAACACTTTCAAAGTTTTGATCATTACATTGCATCCAGAGCATGTCAGGTTGCTTGTCTGCAAATTTTGAGCCAGAATGAACAGCTGTCTATTTTTAGCAAGTTCAGCTTCTGGAGTAGATTTTAGGGTGTATATGTGAAGTTTTTAAATGCATGTCTGGAGATTCTTTCTAGGTTTTCTGAAACCTATGCAGTGATATAACATGCAAAATGAGATGATCACTTTCAGTATTCAACTTTTGGAGGCTTTTTTTAGGGTTTGCATGCAGAGCTTTTCAGCGCATGTCGAGTGATTCTTTATGGGTTTTTCGAGAGCTACATAGTGGTGTGACATGCAAAGCGAGATGACCAGTTTTCAGAGACTTACTATTTTTAGCAGGTGCATTCTGACAGTTGCCCAGCGCATTAGAACCACAAACAAGGCGAAGTGCAACAGAAACGAGGTCAAACGGGGGTCATTTGATATACATGCAAGTCAAATTAGGGTTTCTAGCTTCGGGACCCAAAATGAGGGGTAAAATGTCAGAATCTTTGAAAACCGGTGTATCCCACTGCGATCAGCATCTTTCAAGCTATCCATCGGTAAAATTTGAAGGCAATCGGAGCACTCACTATTTATAGTAAGGCGTTCCAAAAACTGGCTAAAAATAGTAAACCAGCAGCAGGCGCTAGTGTGAACAGGCAAGTCTACCGATGAGGAGCACGTCATTCAAATTTCAAGTCAAACGGGGTTGTGGAGGCCTCAGAAACAAGCAATTGCTATAAATAGTAAACCACTTTCAGAAATGTGCTATTTTTAGCAAGTCAACTCAAGATGGCAGTGTGAACAGGCTAAGTAAGTCATGAGCATCCTGTGGTTAAAATTTCAAATTGATCCGAGCTTCAGAGATATGAAAATCAGAGGACTTACTATATATAGCAGGGCATGGATAAGTAGGCAGAAGCAGGTCTGAAGAAAATTCTAAGTTGAAGTTCGTCCACCTGACCCCTCCAAATGTGCCCACTTCACAAGCATGAGATAAAAAAAAGTTTCTAAGGCATGAAGTTTCATCCACCTGCCACCCCTAAATGCGCCCTCTTCAAGGATGAAAGTGTTAGAAAATTCCCAAGTGTTGAGATTAATCCTCCTACACATGCCAAATGCACCCACTTCAAGAAGGTGATTGAAAAGTTTCTAAGTAGTGAAGTTCATCCTCCTACATAGGTGAAATGTGCCCTCACTTCAACTAGAAAAAGACAAAATTCTAAATCCACCTTGGGGTCTAGAATGCGCCATGCTTGAAGAGGAGTCAAAGAGGTCAAAGACGTTGAGAGGTTAATCCTTCACCACATGAGAAATGCGCCCATCCTTCTCTATGTGTAAAATGCACCCAATCCAAGATGAAGACAAGGTAAAAGTAAAATGGAAGAAAAAGAGTTAAGGCATTGAAGTCAAAATCCACCTCACCATGCAAAATGTGCCCATGTGTAAGGTTGGTCAAGTGTAAGTAAGGTGAAGACATAGTCAAAGGCGTTGGTGTTTATCCTCTTACCTATGTGAAATGCGCCCATCCTCTTGCACATGCTAAATGCGCCCATCCTTCTCTATCTGTAAAATGCGCCAAGTCCAAGATAAGATAAAGGTGGGACGAATAAGAAAATATGCTAGGCGTTGGTGTTAAGTCCACCTTGGCATGTGGAATGCGCCCAAGGATTAAAGATGAATAGGAAGAAGACATAAAATACCAAGTATTTAAAATTCCTTCCAAACCTCTCAAGTACACCCAAGCTAGTGATAAGGTGATAGAAATTTTTTCCTAAGTGTTAATATTCAAATTCCACATTCCTTAGGAAAATACGTCCAAGTTGATGGAGTGAGGAACAAAATTGGCGAGAGGAGGTCAGAAGATGCCAGCTTCACAAGGATGATGAAATTTTTTTTCAAGTCAGAGCAGGAAAATACGCCCAGAGATGAAGAACTGGATTGAATTTGATGAGGAATATTTTTTCTAAGGTTTAAAATTCAAAAATTAAATGTACCCCTTCGTTTGTAGACCCATGGATTCAACACGTTCTGAAGGGAATTTTCTTCTGGGTATTGAAGATCTTCGACGATGAATGGATTTTAAAGTCTTCAGCACTTCGCCAAGGCTTTCGAGTTGGGGATTTTGATCAACACTTAAATTATGAAATTTTCCTAAGGAAAATTTAAATTTTTCTAAGGCAAAATGAATAAAATGTGTTTTCGAGGGTAAAATGCTTCAGATGATGAATTTGAAATGGATTGCCTAGATGAATTTGATTGAATTCTTCGTGAGATGAATCTTCCAGAGTCAGAGGTGAATACAATTGAATATTCAGAGCTTCGGCTAGTGAATTAAATTTCTTAAAGAGTGAATTTGAAGTGAATGTTTTCAAACTGAATTTAAATGCTAAGTATGCCAGTCAAGATAAATCTTTTGAAATTCTAGAAGGTCAAGATTCTAGACGCCAGGTGACAAGTGTTGAAATTGCCAGAGGGAGGGAAATTTGAATTCCTGCTATGAAGTAGTGGAGATTTAATGAATTAGCTAAACTTGGCTTCCTTCTAGAATTCAACTTGGCTATATGAGCTGAGAGTTTATTCATTTTTCTCCATCAAGCTGGCAAGTTCGATTTTAGCTTTGAGGTTGAGTTTGCAATGCAAGTGAGTAGCTAAGTTGGTGAAGAAGTTCGACTTGAAGTAGAAAGATTGTTGAGGCTGAAACTTTGAAGAAGTGCGAATTTGAAAGAGTCTGGAGTTGCTAAAGTTGGCCGATTTTCTCAAAGAGTGAAGTTGCTGCAGCCAACTTAGAAATTTGCTAAGTCTTTCTCAGTTTGAAGTTGCTTGAGGAGAAGTTGCTGAAGCTTGCTCGGAAACTTTCTAAGTGTTGAAAGTTGAGATTACTACAGGAGAAGTTGAGGATGGCTGAAGTAAAGAGCAACTGGCAGAGACAACAATGTTGCATCCAGGCAGGCTGTTATCAAGAAGCTGAGCAAGCCTTTCCTGCTAGAGTCAAAATTCACTTCAAAGTTGAGCAAGCTGGCTGATATGAATTTGGGTTCTTTCAATTTGGAGGCCTTTAAACGTCGAATGATGGGAGTTGGCAGTCATCGTCCTCCGAACACTTCACACAACATTGTTCGAAGTGGATTATTTGCAGCTGCTGGTTTCCCGCTAGCTATTCAGTGTCCAGAGCTGATGATGGAATGTGCTAATTGCTATGATCCTGATCATAGGTCTATTGTCTCACCAGATAGTCAAATACTCGCCAACCTCACTCCTGCAACTGTCGGCGAGGCTTTTGGAATCCCATCGCACGAGAGGATGATTTACAAAACAAGAGAGCGTGCTGAGCGAATGTATGCTTCAACATTCGAGAGATGTGCCGACATGATCAATGCTCACTGGATGAACAAGCCCAAGCTCTCTCGTACAAAGTTGCCGAAGCAGATTATATCAGATGATTTGAAGCGGGAGTATTGCAACTTGATCATGATACTTAGCAGAGTTGGAGGTTGCCCTCAAGCATTTATTTTTGAGCCATGGATGTTCTATTACATAAACCTCGTGCTGGAAGGAAAGGAGCACATCAACTGGGCTGTGATGATTAGTGACAATTTGCATGAGCAACTCCTGAGTTTGAGAAGGACAAAAACATTTTACATAGGCTCCTACATTGTTTACATGTTGGCTCGTATGACGAAGTACAGAGGAATTTCATATAAGGAGCCAATTGGTTGCGGCTCTCATCAGTTCAGAATTTATGAGGCTTGTCCACAGCTACACCTGACGAGCACCTCCCATTACAAGCGGGTCAATGATGCCTTTACCATGCATATAACTAGATCACTTCAGCAGAGGACTCATCATAGGATCTCGAGGGGAGCTCAGGAGTTAATTGAAAGGTATGGGTGTTGGTTCATTCAGTTTCCAAAGTTTTCTTATATCAGGCTGCAAGTTTTTTCTTTGTACCCATATAGATTGTCTAAGTACCCAACGAATAAAATCTTGATGTTAGAGATATCTAGGCAACTTGTTGCGTATGATAAGATTCAGAAAAGAAAGAAGGGAGGAATTGACTTCCCGATTGTCATGGGGAATTCAGATGAGGTGTGTCCTTCACTTCAGGCAGCCAAAGAAGCTGAAAATGAGCTTCAGTTCTTTCATTTTTTCTTATCACACCAGCAGACAGCATTATGACCCACACAACAATATTAGATGGATACTGTCCGAAGAGTTCAAGCATAAGGAAAATATTGAGGATTACTGGGCTGGTGCATCAGATGAGGCTGAAGTCAGGAAAAGAATGTTCTCGAGGCTTCCGTTGAGCATGATTAGGGAGTGTGAAGTCATTCCAGTACTAGACCAGGTGAACGAGGATATGAATGTTCTCCATCCAGATTATGAGGCAGTGAGGGACACGCCACTTCCACCCCTAAATTGGTCGGAGCCAGAGTTAGCTGATTTGGACACGCTTTGTATCCCAGTCCTGACTTTCACCAGAGCATGGGTTGAGAGGCATGTGAGCAGATTGAAAAGTAGGTCAATTCCTTTGACTTATAGCTTGATGGGAGATCATAGGACACCCACTACCAGTAGGAAAAAACAAATTACTTGAGGTCCAGAATCTCGAAGGAAGGGGCTAGTTCAGTCGGAGCCTCCAAGAATTGTAGTTGAGTCACCTAGGCCATTGGAGACACGTTCTCCAAGTATACAAGAGGTTTCTCTATTTGCTGATCAGAGAAATGCATTGAATCAGGAGCAGGAGGTACATGAAGAAAATCAACCACCAAGAAGAGAATCAGTTGGCCAAAGTGTTAATGCACCTACTAGAGATAATCAGTAGGAGTAAGATGAGGAGACTGCTACTGATACACATTTCCAGCATGAGCTAGAGACGGCTCTGGAGGATGATGTAGTTTCAGGAGATACTCAGCCATTAGAGGCCAATGAGCCTTGCCAGAATGAAATTGAAAGATGAGGAGACTGCTACTGATACACATTTCCAGCATGAGCTAGAGATGGCTCTGGAGGATGATGTAGTTTTAGGAGATACTCAGCCATTAGAGGCCAATGAGCCTCGCCAAAATGAAATTGAAGTAGAACAAGTCCGTGAGGAGGAAGCTAGAGAGGAGCAGCTGTTTGTTATACAATAGGTAGTACCTGATTGGCTTAGAGATAGAATGAGAAGGAGCCCCAGTGAAAAGGCTGATCTAGCGGTAGAGATGGAAGAATTTTTGAGTAGGATCAGCGTGCCTCCACCCAAGAAGAGAGCTAAGAAATTTTCAAAGATCTCAACAGATGAGGATGGCTCTCGCACCCTTCACGTAGCCGTGCCGAGGGTTGATTGTGATCGAGATGAAGCGGTGCTAGAGAATTATGTGATCACAGCCATGGAGTTATGTCGTCCTACGGGTGCACAGATCATTGAGGAGTGTGATAACTCCTATTAGACGCTTAAGGACAGATTGCTCAAGACTGAAGGGAAGTACAAGAAGTTGAAGAAAAAGCATAAGATGTTGATAGGATACATGCAACATTTGTCTCGTCCTTGTGGGCAGGAGAATCCAGCAATAGAGCTTCCAGCGGAGTTATCCACAGAATTAGTTAGTGGCTTGGAAGATTTGAAAAAGATGGCACAGGAGGCAAACAAATGGGTTACAGGTGTTCGTGTTGAGACAGAGAAATTCATGGAAGATCTTGCTCGTGCTTACCAGGAAGCTTCCGACATTATGGCACGAATGGAGGCAGTTGATTAGGCTTGGGGTGATGCTTCTGTCTATCAGAGCAAAGTTATTCAGCGTTTGGAGGCATTGATGCATACTCCTTTGTAGATGCTGATTGATGGAGGAGTGATTCAGGAGGGTGATAGGTACGATTTTACCAACTAGTACTCTTTAGTAGTCACAGGACGTGGGTTCTTCGATGCAGCAGAAGCGGATTCAGCTAGAGTCAAGAAGGCTATGACGAACATCATTGATGGAGTCTTGAACACCTTGGAGGTAATCTTTGCTAGGTGGTTGAATTCTGATGAGGTGACTACTGATAGATTGAGGAGTGGGCTGCTACCTTTCTTTTCGGAGATGAAGAATTTTGTCTAGGATGACTTTCAAAATCTTTCGACTTTCTCCAGCCTGATTCAGAGTACACAGGATGCTTTAGCTGCTTGGAGAAAATCTTGCACACGGCATGGACAGTCAGTCACGGTGTTGGAGTTTCAGCTCGATCATATTCCACCTATCTTAGTTCAGGAGGTTGAGGCTGTGCTTGCCAGGTTCAGTGATTTTGCAGCCAAGGAGAAGGAGAATGGAAATGCACTTCTGGATGATGACCTTCTGGAGGATATTAATTGCCTTTACTATTTTGGGAGTGAGTGGGAATCTTTGATTCATTTATTGTACCACTCCCCATTCTGACAGTTTTTAGGGTTAAGGCTGAGGTGGCTTAATCTTAGCCATTCATTTGATTGTAATCTGAGCCGTCCATTGGACTGGGCTATCTATAAAAGGGGCATTCCTCCTCATTTGTAATGGATTAGAATTAGAATCAGTTAGATAGTCAGATATTAGTATAGATTAGAGCAGAGAGATAGTTTGATAGCTTAGCATAGTTTGGAGGAGAAGGAAAGTTTTCCTTTGAAAACTTTTGTAAGAGATTGTTGTGAAAAACTTTCATAATAAAAGATCTTTCATTGATGGTGAAATTTGTCTTTGTTATGGATAGCTAGCGAGGTTTCTTCATCCCTTCTACTTCAAGTAGCATATTTTCATTTCATGCAAGTAGATGTTAGCTGTGGATTTGTGGTGTTAATCGCAACTTCGTTTTAGTCCATACCACTCGCAGCTTGCTGACGACAAGTTTGCCTTGTGTGGTCAATTGGAGTATTTTATAAGCCTAACTTCAGTTATAATTCACGCCTTGGTATGCGTCGTCTTGACGATGTCTTGATGTTGATTTGTAACTTGAAAATTTCTTGCTATCCCATTGAAGATTGCACCAACTTTGTGTAAGCTGTTCAACATGAGGTGGAGCAGAGTTTGGTTGAAGTTTGCCGAAATTAATCCCGCGTCCCATCTTTAGATAGAACATATATTTTCTAATCCTTGCAGCCATTCAATTCAGTATTTTTTTGGTTAGTTTTAGGAAAACGTACCTTATTGCTAAATCATCCGCATTGCATGAATTCCCTTCCAATCCTTATGAACAATTGTGTAAGTCCCCTCATGTAAACAGCATATCACAACGAACCTACTGAGGGTATTCCAAAGCATTTCGGAACCTTGGAGTTGAACGTGCGATCTTTCTTGCAATCTTAGCGCACAGAATACTTTGATCAAGAGAGAATGGAGTAGCCTTCAGATTACTTTGTTTTGTTGATTGGTGTGGTCACAAAAATCACATCAAGAAGTAGCAGAAGCAGCGAGAAGCAGTGAGAAGTAGCGAAGCACTATTTTTCTTTAAAAATTTGACACATGGGTATTGTAGGCGCTTCAAAGTTGAACAAACCCAGTTTGTTTGTTTTTTGAAATTGTGACTTTTTTTGGAAACCCTAAAAAAGGGGCAGCAGGGCTACTTTTTCTGGAAGAATTTGACATGTGGGTTTTGTTGAAAATACTGTGCTAATCATACCCAAAAGGTTAGATCTGTGAATAACTATCGTTTACTTGGACATGCAAGAAGATCTAAGACAAGAATAGAAGAAAAAGAGGGGAAGAAGTTTGGAAGTTATAAACTGCCTCTTTGAATCTTCAATAAAATCACGCCTGGAGATGTAAACTCTGATAAACTACTCTTTTGTTGGAACCTATTCTTGACAAACAATCATACCCAAAAGGTTAGATCTGTGAATAACTATCGTTTACTTGGACATGCAAGAAGATCTAAGACAAGAATAGAAGAAAAAGAGGGGAAGAAGTTTGGAAGTTATAAACTGCCTCTTTGAATCTTCAATAAAATCACGCCTGGAGATGTAAACTCTGATAAACTACTCTTTTGTGGAACCTATTCTTGAAAACATGAAGAACGATGAGAAAGCCCTCTGTCAGATCTTCAAATGACTTTAGAGAGAAAAAATACTTGTTCTTGAGCTTCAACTTGCAAAGAAAGATAATGAATAATGATGCCTAGGCTTGATATATAGTGTTTGATGTTGAATCAATCAAGTTTAGGTGCCAACACATGATTGAGGAGTCAATTTGCCTGATCAGGAGTCGACAGAACTGATTTCCACCAATTTGGGGACGTTTTAGAGATGAAAAGGCTTTCAAAATAGACAACTTGTGTAATGTCCCCTTCTCAATTGTGATCGATTCAGTTGACCGTTGGCCTATTCCGGAGACCCGTAGGCTACTCGGAGGGTGAAATTAGGGTTTCTTGTTTTGAGGAGGTTGTTGCTTGAAGTTTGGAGATTGGATTGCGGATTCTTTCTGGGTTTTTAGAGAGCTTCGCAGTGGTATAGCTTGCTTTGTGATCTGAGTACTTTCATGAATTTACTATTTTTAGTAAATTCTATTTCTGGTAGTGGTCTTGTGGATTTCATTGCAGTTGGCTCTCTTCTTCAACCAGTTCAGTTGGTAATTTGATTTTTGGCCTTTGGATGCTTTTTCTGGAGAGATAAGTTAAGTTGATTTAAATAATGTTATATTTTAATGTTGACCCCTTGACCTAGTTTCATCACTTTAAGTTGTTTTAAAAGGGGGACTTCAAGGGTGAATACCTCATCAGAAGTTTATTAAATATTTCCAAGGCCAAAATTATGTGATGCTTAAGGGGGATGCCAACTTCAAGGAGCTTAATATTGTATTAAAAGATCAAATATTGCCTTGGGAAGAGGGACACCATTCTTGGAGGGAAAATGAAGTCAATTCGAAGTAAAAAAAGGGCGCACTTTCTAGAAGCTTCTGGAGATGCTTGCTAAGTCTATAAAAGGAGGCCTTCTCTCTTCAGTTCTTCATCTCATATTTTCAGTAAAGTTATGCAGCCGAAATGGTGACAGATTTGCTTCGAGGAAAGCACACCTCCTAGCTTGGCTCAGCTTCTTGCTTGAAAGATAGCAACTAGTTGAGAGGTAGATTGTAGTTGAGTTATCCAGCATTGTACTTGAGTTTCTTAGCATCTTAGTTCAGTTTCCTTGCATTCTAGTCATATTTTGGAGTTGCTGATTAGCATAGCTGATTGTAGTTTTTGCTCATATTTCATGAAATAAAAATAATATTGTTCTGGGCATTGCATCTATCCATTTCTCTATGTGGGGTGACCATTTGAGCAAATTTGCAGATTTTTTTATGGAGTCTTTGATTTTTCCAAGGAAAATTGCCCTTACTTGAGGGCCGTACCATCTGGAGGGGTCTTGGAATTTGTACAAGAAAAATAGGTGGCTGTAAACTGAGGTTTCTTCATTGGGATTTGGGCGCCATTGTCATTAGAGACTATTGCATTTCGTTTCATGAGTTTTGGATGTGTGGAGAGTGATTTATGTGCATTTTAGAGAGTTGTATTATTGGTTACTTCATTTCAGTCGTTGGTTTGTCATATTAGTCTTAGATAAGTGCAATTTTGTGAGGTGTTTGAGTCTAGAGAGTCTTGTTAAGCATTGAGTAAATCATATATAGTATTGCAGCATTGGAGAGCTTCTAATATTGGGCTTTGGCAAGCATTCTATCATATTGTAAGCTGATTAGTAGTACTATCAACAATTCTCCTTTCTCTCTTTCACTTACTTTATTGTACTTCCCATTGAATAAGTGGAAGAGGCTGGCTTGCGGCCTATTTACTTTCAGTTAGTAGTTCTTAGGGACCCTCTGACCATATGCTCGCTATCTCTCGGCGCCATCTTGGTTAGAGTTACTTTCAACTCATCATGCATAAGATCCTCTGACCATATGCTCGTCTATCCTAGATGCATTCTTGGTTAGAGTTCCTTTCCAGTTCTGCATTGCATTAGATCCTTTGACCATATGCTCACACCTTGCCCGGGGTCCTGGTGTACATCCTTGGTTAGAGTTGCTTTCCGCATCGTTTTGGTTTAGAGCTAACCTTAACGGGTGCGTGTTGATTGTAATTGTAATTGGAAAAACAAAAAAATTTAGTCCGACTCATTACAACTTGAGTCACCTGGGCCTATTTTGACTTTAGGCGTCCAAGTTGAGGAGTTGAACATTTTTCATTCTTTTTCTGTGACGAAGTGCCTCTGTTTGATCCTTGATTTTGGTTGCTCGGTTGATCCTGAAGTGCTGCTTGACAGATCCATTGTTGAGATGAATCAACTCTGAAGAAGTGTGCTTGGGAGCTGCAAAGCTCAAAACCTGAATCTGATCCCTCAAATTCTTGGGCGCTTTTCCCAAAAGGGTGCATTTTTCACCAGACAGTCAAATTTCTTGGATGCTTTTCAATTTCTTGATTTTTACCTTCAGTGCATTGATCTGAGATCACCGATGACTGATGATTCCGGTGAACGTGGTGAAACATGGATTGGATAACCAGTTCAGTCTCAGAAAGGATGACTGGCTTTGCAAGTTCTAAAAGTTGGTTTAGAGGTCTCAAAATCTTGGGCGCCCCTGGCCTGCAGTGGCGCTTTTGACCTTTTGTGTTGTCAGTTTTAGTTTGCAACCTTTCACAAATTGTCCCAGTTTGATCTCTGTCATCAAATGTTTGATTTATCTGTTCAATTTGTTGACGGTGTCATTGCCGAGATTGATCAAGACGGAGAACTTCCTGGAGGTTATGGAGCTTGAAGACTGCATCTGATTGCTCAAAAAGCTAGGTGCCTATTTCTAGGAAGGTGCAATTTTCTTAACACTTAGCCAATTCTTCGTGTTCTTCATTCTTTCTTTACCTCCAGTGTTTTACGCTTGGTCTTCGTCTGTGAATGCTTGATAGGTTTGGTGAGCTTGCAATTGGATTGATCGCAAAGTTGAAAGGATGCTAAGCAGATGCCTTGTAGAAAGCAATCGTTGAAAACCACAATAGGTGGCATCCAAATGATGGGTGCCCCTGGCTAGCAGGGGCGCTTTTGCCTTGCTTGATTGCATTTTTTTTTGATGATACATGCTTTCAACATCTTCCGTCTTTGCTTCTGTTCACCGGTGATTGATGAATCGGGGGAACTTGCTTGGTGATGCATTGGAAAGCCAACAAAATCACAAAGAAGATGATTGTCTTGGAAAAACTTGATGATTGCCTTTGACCTTTTGAATTCATGGGCGCCCCTAGCCAGCAGGGGCGCTTTTGGCTGCAGTTTCATCATTTTCTTTGAAAATCTTCATCTCTTCGCACTTTGCATTCGCCGTGTAGCTTGATTAGTTTGAGCATTGTCATCGACGACGCGAATGCGTGCATCTTAGCAATCGCTTTCACCATGCTCCATGTACGGGTGCTTGACAGATGGCTAAGGAATTGACTGCATAGCCTCTTCCTTGTAGCAAGGCGTGCATCTTTCAGACTTAGTCAATTTTCAGCATTTTTCACTTTTGAAAATCCTCTCCGTCGTAGAGCATCTTTTTGAGCATTTTTTGCCATGGATTCTTCGTTGAAGCTTTTGAGGCTTAGATTTTGATACCTAGTACTAGCCATCTGCCATAATGGCTACGAAGGTCCTAGCTTTTCTCCTAAAAAAAATGAAGTAGACCCACTAGAGTAAAACAAACTTTTTGGTGATTTTGACTTGACCAATGTGATCATAAAGTCAAATTATCATATCAAAATCATTTTAAACTAATTCTGGAAAGGTCCTATTTTTAGGGGTTTTCCTAAAAACAAGGGTACAAAACCCTAATTTTCAAAATTTCAGAATTTTGCAAGTATCTTCTTTGACATAAACCCACAAAAAGCCTATGTTTGACCTAAAATGGACTTTTGACAACAATTTTACCTGATTTAGATCATTTTAATCAAAATGCCTTATTGAAGCAAAAATTTATTTTGGGTACAACGAACTACCAATCATTTCTTCTTCAGAATCGATTGTCAAAGGTGCATTGATACCATGTTGAAAAATGGAAGAACAAAATGTTGAAAGATATTAAACCATAATAGCACACCTAGTAACACCAAATGATAATAATAATATTAAGTTATTTGGAATGATAACCCATACATCACAATATGGCTGTAAAGTCCCTTGTCTAATTGAACGATAATTTTCCTAAACCACTTAATGTGACATATTGCATGCCAATTATGAAACATATACTGAGTTGCAAGATATGTTTTGAGTACATGACCATAGCAACTTCCAACATACAATGAATGCAAGAACTCATTTCTGGAACAGCATATTAATAATGAACTGTGATTACATATGCATTATCCGAAATACAATTTTCAGACTTATCATAAACTATCCTGTGCATTACGTAGTGCCGGTATAAAGGAAATGCTACTCAGAAATGATTAGCAGCAAAGACACTTCTGCTCTCAGATATTACATAGGTATTTTCAGAACTCAGTCCTGATTATACTCCTACAGAAATTTACTCAGTGCTGCAACTATGATATGCCCTTACAAGCACTTCTATTGACCATCGACTAGCAGCAATAACTGATTAGTAAAAGCTCATACCACTGAAACTGAGTTTCATTGATCAATTTCATCAAACAACAAAGAGGTTGCTGCTCAGATTTGTAACAGACTTATTAAAGATAGACAATACACAATGAAATTGCACTTAGTTTCAGACCTGGGAACGCATTATCCAGTGAATGTATGAGGTCGAACTGCTGCAGGTGAATGTTCAGGTAACATGCCACACAAGCCAGTGCCTTTTTTCAGTCGCTGATCAGACCCTTTGCCACACCTTCAGTGATGGTTTATTATTGCAAATATCTGATGGAGCAGCCTGGAAACACGTCTTCTTCCTGTATGATATCGATCTCAAGGAATCCTCAATATTATGATCAAAACCCTCAACAAACTCGTCCCAAATGCAAATAAGTATGGCATCTAGGGTTTCTGTAAAACCACGTCCTCCAACAAGGCTGTAATAAGCTTCAGATGATATAAATCGCTGCAATTCTTGGGCTCAAAATGAATCTCCAATTTCAACTCAAACCCTCTTCAAAAATCTGAACAATGATCTCAAATTTGGTCTTCACAAAGACAATTAAATTTGCCAAGTAAGCTCTTGTAGGAAATCTGAATGATCCCCTCCACAAACACCAGCTAGGGTAGATAGTTTCACTACCGAAATTGGTGCCCTAAGGTCTTCAAACCCACAGACCAAAGAAGCTTCAGAAAACCTCTCCACTGAAATGAAGAAATAACTTCAAGCATGAGAGAAATGAGCTCCTTCTTGCCTTTTTAAAGAACTCCTTGTACTTCTAGAAAGATCTTACCAAGCTTCTAGAAGAATATTTTAATATTCCTTAAAGTGACACTATAATATTTTATTTTTCACTTAAGTCACTTTTAAAAATATTAATAAAATGACTTTATAATATTTATTCTTTTATTTGAGCCACTTTAATTAAATTAATTAAAAATAAATTTACCTTTATGATTTAATTTATTTAGATAACTTTATAAATAATTAATTTAATATTATTCCCTTATTTCATCTTTAGCCTTCGGGAATAATAAAGGCTAAATGATCCTTTTGAGTGGTTATTGAGAAGGGGACATTACAATGGTTTTTGTAAAGCCTTTGAAACATAACTACCGAAACCACCCAAAAACTAATGTGACACTAACTAGACATTTTAATTGCTAACATCACTAAGTCATGAAAGTGACTGAACTACAAAAGAAAAACCTTATTTTCCAACAAAAACTACATCTCTTAAATATAATCCAAAATGTTAGTGTCTACACCATTGAGTAATCTGTTTCTATATGACATTGCAGCCTCCATGTCTTCTTGTGGTTTCTACAAGGCTTTATTTGGATTAAGTTTGAAGGTACTTACACAATTGCATTAAATAAACATCTATTTGATGGGTTATGAAGGACTTGAGACAAGAAAGCAAACCTTAATTCTATTTTATAGATATGATGGTTGGTTTGTTACCCTGTTCTCCATCCTCCCCCACCCCCTTCTATGTCTATCTATTACTCTCTGTCCCTGTCCCTCTCTCTCCCTCTCTTCTCAGTCTCCCTTCCCCTCCTTACCTCCTCACTCCATGTACAGATATGATGGTTTGGTCGTATTCTCTCTATGGTGCAGTATTGGTTAAATCCTGACAAAGATCAAGCAGCGAAAGCTATTTTGGTTCAATTGAAGCATGAACTTTTATCCTAAACTCTAGTTCAGAGTGGAAATGTGCTTTTTGATGCTATAAAGCTTTTTGTGTTTTCTGCGACATTATCAGATTTATTGCAGAGGGAGAAAATCATCCTACTGGCCAAGGCTCATTCCCCCTCTTCTTGTTTTGCTCTTTTTGGTGGGGGGAAGTTTCTTCTCTCTAAATTGGCCCCATTTGAATTGCCTTTTTAGTTTATATCCCATAATTCATCTTCACATAATTTTTTTAATAATGTTAATACTCTTTCCAGAAAAGTTAGACCCTTAGAGCATTGGACATGATCTGATGGGGCTCTATATTTGGCTAGAGCAGAACCTGCTTCTAGAATATCTGTTTGAGGTTTCATGCCCTGATCAATTAACAAGGCTCTTGCATCTGCCATAGGATTTTTAAATGCTTTTAATTCCAAGGTGTCTCCAACATTTATCTTTATTAGCATGAGAATAAGGTCATTTATAATCTTTAAGGATTCCATCAGTTAAAGAGATGAGGAGTTTGGTGTGGACTTGGAGGATGAGTGATGATAGATAAGTTCATCTTATCATCTTTAGTAATGTTTACACTCTAGCAAACTTGCCGAGCGCTTAACTTCATTTCATCTTTAGTGATGTTTATTCTATAAATATATAGAGCATAATTAATGGATCATTTGTGACATGTTGTTGTTGTTTAGGAACTTACCTATATGTGCTTGCTAGAGTGTATACTTTACCATGTCTAGCTCGAAGAACTTTGTTTTTCCTTGGTTTGAGTATCCTTTGGCCTCTTTCTTCACTGACCTTGTTAGCATGCTGCAGTGCTGAGCTTGTCAATCCCATTTTGCAAGTCCTTGTGATAGGACAACATCCACTGGCTATTTTATGTGAACCAGTTCTCGAGCAATTGCTTCATCGAGAATTCTCTAGATGGAGCTACTTTTTTCCATCTTTAGCCTCCCAATTATTAAGAATAGATTTCTAGTGCAATCTATCAGCTGTTCTCAACTTCTTTTACCCGACTCACTCTATAGCAATTGTTTAATTTGTTTCTCACCTAATGACAGCCAGATATTTCTGTCAGTAATGACCTGTTTATTGATAATCAAATTTTCACTGCACTAGCTTAGGTATGGAAAGCGAAACCATTACAAACTAGTAGTATACTTTCCCATTTACTATGATTTAGTCATCCAAATTGTTCATGACTGAGTTTAATTACAACTGAACTATTTACTGATGGGATTTCTCCATCTCATTTTTTATTTTACTGTTCCATCCATCCCATATTGAGATCACAAACGATGGACATATTTTTGAAACACTATCCATACATACAAAGTGTGGGCCTTAGAAAGTAGATGTATTGATATACTTTTATTGTACTTATATAAATTGTTACTATGGTTAGCAGTTTTTGGGTTCTTTCCAATTATTTTAATTTTACATATTGCTTCTGTAGGTGATATTCACGGCCAGTATCCTGATCTTCTTCAACATTTTGATTCTGGCGGTTTACCACCCAAATCAAATTACTTATTTTTGGGGGACTACGTGGATCGGGGAAAACAAAGTTTAGAGACAATATGCCTCCTCCTTGCTTACAAAATCAAATACCGAAACCATTTCTTCCTTCTGAGGGGAAATCATGAGTGTGCCTCAATTAATCGCATATATGGCTTCTATGATGATTGTAAGCGCAAATTCAGTGTTAAGTTATGGAAAACTTTTACAGATTGTTTCAACTGTCTTCCAGTTGCTGCTCTTATAGACGAAAAGGTCCTATGCATGCATGGAGGTCTGTCACCTGATTTGAACAGTTTGGAACAAATTAAGAGTTTACCTCGCCCTACAGATGTGCCAGATACAGGACTGTTATGTGATCTTCTTTGGTCAGATCCTAGTAATGAACATCAAGGATGGGCTATAAATGATGATAGAGGGGTTTCTTACACGTTTGGTCCTGACAAGGTCTCTGAGTGTCTCACAAAGTTTGATCTGGATCTCATATGTCGTGCACATCAGGTTTCTTATATGATTTGATGAAATTTCTTTGTGTCCTTGATTTTTGAATGCAGCTTATGCATCATATGAAACTAGAGTATGTATCCCCTATCAAGTTAACTAGATTCCTGATGGGATAACTTACCGTGTAGGTGGTGGAAGATGGTTACGAGTTTTTCAGTGATAGACAGCTTGTTACAGTCTTTTCAGCACCAAATTATGGTGGTGTTTTTGACAATGCTGCTGCAATGTTGATTGTTGATGAAACACTAAAGTGTTCTTTCAGTATTATGCCAGGAAAGAAAAATCAAAATGGTAGTTATGCAAATGCTAAGACTAGATCTGCAACTCCTCCTCGTGACACAAGGTAGGTTCTCTTCAATATAAAGCATTACTTTGCTATTTGCATGTGCCCATTTAGTGTTGGCTATTTTATTAGCAGGGAATCTGAATTGACAAGTATATCATCTCTTGCCATTATCTGTACTCTCTTATAAATGTTCAAATAGAAGTTTATCTCATTTAATGAAAAAGCCAGGTCCCTGTTTTGTTGGGAATCCAATGGGAAGTAAAGCTTCCAATTTCATTTGAATTTGATTTTTAATTATTATAAATGTTTAAATAAACTTTCTTAAAAAATAGTGAGTGATATTCATGTGTCTACTTCATTGTCTCTTGTTTTTGAGATTATCATCTTTTTAATTGTAGTAAATTTTATGGAATGATTAATGCTATTTTTTTTTTTTGAATTTTTTAATCTTTCTAGTTGTCATGTTCAAATAATGATTGAAGTCCTATGGTAAGCAGCTTGAATTTCAAAGAAGATTGTAGTCCCTGTTTGAAAGACTCACTCTTGTTTAACTTCTTGTTAAAGTGAATCTTTTTAATTGTAGTGAATTTTATGGAATGATTAATGCTATTTTTTTGGATTTTTTAATCTTTCAAGTTCTGTCGTTCAAATATTGATTAAGTCCTATGGTAAGCAGCTTGAATTTCAAAGAAGATTGTAGTCCCTGTTTGAAAGACTCTCTCATGTTTAACTTCTTGTTATTGTTAAAGTGAAATTAATGGCTTGGACTTTCGAAATGTTCTCTTAACACTTCTGGTCCTTGGATGATTATATACATACATCCTACAAGACTCTAGTAGTGTGCATTTGTGCTGGATTTATCAGCTAATAACTCGGATGTTTTTTGTCCACTTCAGTGCTTATGAATCCATAAACCTATATTATTTCATAGCTTCCACTATTGCATTTAAATTTTTTTTGATTATGATTACCAAAATAAGCAGGATAAAATATATGATGTGTCAACCAGCCACATCAACAACCATAACAGAAAGTCAGAACAGTTCATAAGGATCCCATCAAAACCAGCAAAAGCAAGCATGAAGAGAAGGCTAAAGAACAAAGACCAAAACATTACACAACAAAAACAGTTAAGCCTGATTACATGAGTCTTACATCAGCCAAAATACACATTATCTAAGAACATTGTTCAGTCCCAGCAGCATCTGACACTGTTGCTTTTCATGTACATATCACAGCCAAAAGTACACATAGGAGGGGAAGGATTCTCACTGCAATCATCTATTTTGTCAAAATTCTGATGACTAACTTCAAGATCAACCACTATTTCCTTTTTTGCAAAAATATTTAGTATTAATACATTCAAATGGTGACCTTGTCTGGTCACCATCTAGCATCAAATTGCATTCTAAAATAAAACATATGATACATCTTAGAAGCAAACATAAATCTTATTAGATGCTTTTGTTTCCATTTTTCATCATTTAATATTCATGGTCAAGGGCGAATTGATACTTTTGGCTAGATTGCCAAATCCAGGATCACATGCTAATTCCAAAATGTGTTGTTTGTAGGCTTCCGTGATAGAGCTAGTTCATTTGTATGTGAGCTCACTTATCCTGTGTCATTTAATCTGCGGGACTGTTTACAGTTAGCTAAACCTATTTGTAATAGAAATATGCTCCCTTTCTCTAATATTTTTTAGATATATCAGTAGGGTTAAGAGAATATGGCCAAACTCTCAGTCACAAAGTCATATGACAGTTGAAGAGAAGATAAATAATAGGAAGGTTGAAAAACTAAAGGTTAAAAATGTTTGATAAAATCTATGTTTTTGTTTTGTTCAATGTTGATGAATAATGATAATGTGAACCTCTATAAGAAGGGCTAATTGATCTAAGGTAAGGTAATTTTCAGAAATATAGGCATTCCTTTTAATTTTTCAAAATGTATTAGACTAAAATTTGTAAGTTTGTTCGAGGCAAGTTTGTCATATGAATGTTTAAGTTAATATAAAAAAATATGTTGCCTGTTGCCGCATACAATTTTTTCCTTTATTTTTTTGTTCTTTACGAATACGTCTTTGTTGAGGCTTTAAGTGTGAACTACCATTGAAAATCACTCTTTCCATTTTGTCATCATGCAGGTAAGGATGTATGAAGAAAGCAAAAGAGGAGCAAGCATTGGGGTTGTACTTTAGGTCTGCAAGTTAGCATTCCTTGTACAATAATTTTTATATATAAACTAAATAACCCTTGAAGCTTGTGAGGCTTTCAGTTGCATATTTGTTCCTTATCAACTTAAGAATGCCAATATGGTGACCAACAGCTCATTTATGGAGTTCATGACTTTCTTATTGACTGTTGTGCTTGCGTGTAGTTTATTACTCAATAAGCATGCTAAAACAAAACATCTGCTGCTTTCTCTTTATTTTTGGGCTTTTGATATATTGTGCTACTAGGGTTTACCCAGTTAGGATTAGTAGGCACTTTTATTCTTATGCTCAAAAGTAAATTTTTTTCAGTTTGTTCAATATCAAAAATATAATATGTTGATGTTGAAGAATAAACCTTGAAATGTTTGTACAAAGTGGCATGGCAGTTGAAACTAGAAACCATAGTTCAATAACTTGGTGAGTTACCTACCAACTTGCAGGTACCTGGGAGTCATAAGCCCTGGTAAGTCACTCCCTGGAAAACTTGCCAACCATTTTCAGGGGAGTTTGGTGAGTTTTCCATCAAGTACTTGCTGGGTACCTCTTCTGAAAACTGTGAGCACTTGCGAGTCTCTATTGAAAAATCACCTGCTACAGCTAAAAAACAGGCAGCAGGAAGAAAACACACAAAAACCCTCAATTTTTGTCATTTTTCATTTACAGTATTGTGTCTTTGACTCTTTGACAACCTCGCATTAATTTATTGATAGTTGGTTGAAACTTGAAAGTAATATAATTATGAAAAAGCAAAAATTAAAAATTGTTTTGGGCTCTGCTGGATGGAAAAACACTGATTTTTTTCAATTATTTGGCTTGAAATAACAAAACTATATCCCCGTTTTTATGAATATTTCAGCATTTTTTAGTCTCGCTAGTTTTTCCCAGGTAATTGAATTCTATTTTAGACTTTTGGTTTGCTGAGCCAGTCCTAATTAATTCAGTGTAATGCTACTATGTTTAGGCTTGTGTGTTGTCTAATTTCATTCTTTACGTTTCTCATGCATTATTCAAGTTTATTTTACAAATTTATATATCCAAGTTTTTCTTAAGTCATGACTCAAGTCAAAATTTAGGTTTGCCATGCTTTTGCCAAGTCCAAGTTTTTGAACTATTCTAGAACACACAAAACATACTTAAAACTGAAAACCACACATGAATACATTGATCATTGACATTTGATTTTGGCCATTATAGTTGGGAAGTTTTACGAGGATTTTTTAGTTTTATTTGCCAAATGATTACCACAACTGTTGTGAACAGTGAATTATGTTACTCTTGGGACGGAGAAGAAAAGACTATAATATGCCAAATCCCACAAAAACAAATTCTAAGATCAATAGTTGACATAGTAGGTCATTCATATAATAGTATGTTATGAACTTGAGACCTTTAATTTTGATGGGATAGCTTGTATAGAAGATAGGTAGTTATTTGTTGCAGAAAGTAAATGAAGAGATTGAAGTAGAATGAACGAAACGATAATACTTGAATCAGAAATAAAACAAGCACAGGAGGTAAGAGAAATCTTGAGGGCCTACTAGGATTCTGTTATGACAGATATAACTAACTTGACCCAAATTTCTCTCTTTCAACTTTTCCTCTACTCTCACAAGTCTGTCCTATTTCCTCTTCACGTTGGTACAGTCAACTAATTCAGGCTATTGAACTTATTGTCAGACTAATTCTAAAACACTTCATGGTGATCATAATGTAATATGTAATGTTAGTATTATCGACTCTTAAGGCTAATGTCTAATCTAACATCATTGCCTGCGTAATTGGTATTATGTCCATGGATCCAAGCAAGAGCAGATGATAGAGAAATGGCTAGGTAACTAAATTTAGCTACTACTACAATCTATAATTTTGATTTGAAGAGTCCTTGTGGTGCCATAACATCTACTGTTCTGCTTATATAGCAGGCCATGAGAGCTGCTGGGGGATGACGCTGGAACAAGGTTCATTGTAGTCGTCTAACAAAAGATGCCCTTGACCACTTTCTTTGTCAATCTTCTACACTCTATTTACTTTAGATATTGCTTGTGACAAAAAGTTTAGCTTTTGAATTTTAGACCCTCTACAGTTGTGATTTTGAGACATTTTAAAACTTTTAGTAAGGATCTAGATTTTGAAGAATAATTGCTATAGAGTTGTTATCCATAAAGCATTTGGTCTTGGCATGCTTTGAAACAAAAGTCAGACTCTTGATTGCTGGAAAGTGTATCACCAACACCAATTCTTTGAAAGCCGCTTGATATTTCGATAATGAGATCCAAGTCCAATGTATCTTAGAAAGCCTCTAGATGATGAGATCCAAGTCATCTTGTGCTTAAAGTAAAGTTGAGTCATATGTGGAGCAAAGAAATAAATAATATAATACATATTTCCAAATATGTTTAGGCAAGAAATAAATAACAAAATGCTCGTTGCAAATACGTAAAACAAAGATAGATACTAAATGCATGTCGTTAGGATTGACAGTATTAATTTATTTCTCTTAGGAATCCTGAACTGTTCGAATTTTATAAATAAGAAAATATTATTATGTATTAATTAAATATAATTGTAGAGAATAAAAGTATATGTTTCTTTTCACTCGTTTTTTTGGAAATATAAATCATATTTCATCTATTACATAGACACACATCTGCATTGCAGGGACATGTGTATCTATATAATTTGTTTATATAGAGGGTCTTTAGATCTTTGATATATAAAAAAATCATTTCAACTCTCAAATTTTAACAATTGGCATTAAAGCCATATTACTTCTTTTACCTGGAATAATGTGGCACTTGAAAGTAATTATAAATTGAAGGGTATATTTGGCTGACAAAACCTCAATATATCCTTTAGTAAATGAATAACATCTAGAACTAACATATGTTACGATTTGGCAATTGATGATTGTGTAGATATTCTATTTCACCCTTTCTGACCATGAATACATCCATATTACAGCCAATTGTTAAATTGTTGAAGATTCCAAAGTAGATAGCTTTACAAACCAATGATATTCCCTACTCTCTATTCAATCCTTCATTGTATCTTGATTCAAACATTGCCAAAGAGCTTTGTGTTCAAAACATCAAAGGTCAATTATGATATTATTAGAATTCAATTGTGTAATTTTTGAGTCAATAAGAACATCAAAGGTCAATTATGATATTATTAGAATTCAATTGTGTAATTTTTGAGTCAAACTTATTGACCCATATTTCATGAGTAGTGGTTAACGCAAACCCATATTTGATGAGAATAAAAGGCCTACTTAGCACTCATTGCATCTAGGTAATGTTTACAGGGGTGAATCATCAAGACTTCCTAGGAAGTCACCCATCGTAGTACTACTCCAACTCAAGCACACTTAACCATGGAGTTTCCACCAAGATCAGACCCTCTAGTTAACTACCCCATTTGTAAAACTTTCAATAAATGTTGTGCCTTATGAATCATTCATCATAGGGCCCCTTTAGCTCATAGAAAACAATCAGCATTAGAGTTCATTCTCATGAGAGATGGGTTTGTGTGAACCACTACTCATGAAATATGGGTTGACGAGTTTGACTACAAAATTATGCAGTTGAATTTAGATATTAATATCCTAATTTTACGAGTAGGGGGCCTAGCTCGATTGGCTAAAGCATCCTATTGCAAGCAAGAGATCATGAGGTCTAGTCTCCTCCCCATCCTCATGGTATCAAAGGGTGTGTCGAGCCAATGTCACTAATCACGTGAAAAAAGTTTATTAGACGCACTGTAGTTTATAGGGGGGCTTCCTGATTCTTGTAGTCTAAAAAAAAATTCCTAATTTTACATGTTGCAAAAAATAACTTATCAATCAAAAAACAAATTTGATTCCTATTTCTTGAAGTAGATTAATCCTTTGTAATGTGTGCATGCTTTAGAATCAATATTTAGTTTATAAGCTTGTATTAGAGGAACTAAAATTCAAAAAGGATATGCCTAAACTAATTCTATTGAATCCAAGGCTTTTCAACTTGAGTCTTGATACTAGTCTTAAAAGCAAAGTTTCATTTTTTTAGGAATGTGGTTTTTAGGGCAAGGTATTGTCACAAGTGGTGGCCATGATGCTAAGTTAACATTTTCAAGAACCAAATATTTGATGTGTATCGATAACTTTCAACATAGCTTCAAGTTGTGTTGTTGTTTGCAACTTTATCATGTGAGATTCGAGTTGTATAGGTGCCTTTCCAATTAAAGAGTTGCCTATTTATGATAACTCATTAGAAAAACTATCAAAGTTATTTGGAATATCAAGTGATTTTAAACATGTACTAGTACATACTAAAAAATTCTTATTAAATGTTGGTATTTATTACCATTCTTAAGATTTATTCATGGGAGTTTAGGGTTGAAGTCATCTACATTAACTAATGAAATTGCTTTCAATAATAAGAGAGAATCCATAA
Organism: Sequoia sempervirens; assembly: GCA_007258455.2. Taxonomy (NCBI): domain Eukaryota; kingdom Viridiplantae; phylum Streptophyta; class Pinopsida; order Cupressales; family Cupressaceae; genus Sequoia; species Sequoia sempervirens. The sequence goes on along the minus strand of VDFB02075321.1, from coordinate 207,117,989 downwards.
CTTTTATGCCTTCATGTTGTACAAGCTTGGTCATCATGGAATATAGTGTTGGTTTTGAAGAGCCAATGCCTATGATTAGTATCTGGCTTGATAGCAGGATCATCAAGGGGTGCAATGTATTTTGTAGCCAATCTAGATAATATGATACTCAATATGAAGTTATACTTAGATGTGGATATGCTAGTAAGGTGTGCATATTAGACTTTTATTTTATTTTATTTATGGTTATTAGATGGTATTGTATAATGGTAGTAGCTTGTTTGTGGTCATGGCATAACCTAGGTTTGTGGCCTTGCAAAATTAAATTAAATTTTGTTTGTTGACATTGTTGGAACTATTAAAATTTGATGGTTTTGCATACCTCTCATACCCCTTGAGTCTCCATATTAGAGTCTCCATATTAGTCCTTCCTTATGCATATTTTCTTCATTTCATGATATGTTTGCTCATATTTGTCCCATAAATCATCTATGTCTGTGTTTTCCACTTTTTGGTCCATATCGACATGAGTTTGTTTGGGTCTCCTCGACCCATGTTGCTTGTGTGTTAACATTCGTTTGTTGCAAGTGTCTCGGCAAGACCTTTTCTTTGTTACAACGACCGACTTTTTCCTGTGGGTGGCTATTGGCATGACATTCGTGCTATTTCGGCGACCGAGGATGAGCATATCGGCATGAGTTTGGCCGTCGGGCTGTGGTCTTAGCGATTTCTAATTGTCTTGGCGACCGACAACTAAAGGATGCATATTGGGGGGAGTCATAGCTATCGTTGTAAGGTCTTGGTGAGTGACCTTTGGTCTCGCCGACCTTACACATAGAATTTCTTTAATAGACCTTTCGGTGAGACTAAGGTGACTTCGGTATAAGTCGTAGCGAATACATATGGGTCTCACCGATGGAACGTAATGTGAGCCTTTGTTGGTATGAGTTTCACTTTCTCTTAGCGATCTATGGTGTTCAGGGTGCTTCGGTATAACATAATTCAATCTCCGAGAGGTCTCCCTGACATTGGTTTGTCTCAACGATATTACACACGAGAGCTCTTTCAGTGAGAAAATCTGGATGTCTTGGCGAAGATGAATATAACAAGATACTGCTTGGTGTAACTTTTTGCTTTTGCTGTGTGGTCTTGGCGAGATGCCCGTGGTCTCGCCGAATGGAAAGCGGAGGTCGCTTTGTCGGCATGAAAATGGGGGTGTCATAGCGACATTTGAGTAGATGGGTGCCTTCGGTGAAACATTGTATGATCTACATGAGGTCTCTCCGACATTATAAAGTCATGACGACTCACATGAGATGGAACGTCACATCGGCGGGAGTACAAATGTGTCATGACGACTCGATATGGTGGGAGACTTTCAGTATAACGAAATACTATCTGTATGAAGTCTCCTTGATGTCTAAAAGTTATGGCGACTGTGAATGAAACGAAATGTGCACATCGGTATGAGATTTTCTTATGTCACGGCGCCAGGTTTAACCACGGGGCTCTCGGTGAAACAGAGTGTAATCTATACGACATCTCCCCGACTCCGATGGGTCACGGCGAATGCGAGCACAGTGAACATGGGATGATTAGCGATTGAATTGCCTTCGGCATAGCTGCGATTTCTCTTGGTGACTGTTTCAGTAAGAAAAATAGAAATTCAAACACTGTGGCCGACATGTAAATTGCTAAAGTACCGTTGCAGGCCGACTTGATTTGAGCCCAAATTCTGTGGAGGGCTGACACGAAATTTCAATATGATTTATTTTCTTGATGCTGGTGTATAAATAGGCATTTTGTAATTGTAAATGATCATCAACTATCAGTTATTCGATATACAGTAGGCAAATTATATGGATACAGTACAATATATTTATCAGATTAGAGACTATGTTGCATGTTTTCAAACTGGAGGTATTTGTGAAAAATAATTGATTTTGCTGCATATTTCTGGTGTCAATTATCTGTTCAATTTAATGAAAGTATTGCTAAGCTGTCTCCAAGATGGATTCTTTCTGGTTGTTTAAATTGATGTAGCAAGTTTATATTCGATTTATCAGTGCACAATTGTTGTATCTGTGTGGTTAATTGATTGGTTCTTTCAAGCAAAGATTAAATCCTTTTAGTTGATCACAGTAATCAGAGAGATTCATTTGGATTATTAAAGCAGAGCTTAGTAGTTACAGTATTGCATGTTTATACAAGTTGTAAACAGAATGTATGCTAGATAATTTGAGTTTCCTCCAGAGAGTGTTGCTCATCTTGATTTCATTTGACTCCGCCTACCCAACAAGGCATTGGTCTTTGCATTTTCATCATTAAGATTCATTTATTTCTTTATATCTGTTCATTGAGCATTTTAGGATTTAGATTAAGAAGATTGCTATCAATTTTGAATTTATTTGTTCACCTCCATCTGCCATTGTGGACAAATCATTGTGCAAAAAAGATAATCATAAGACAAGTCTGCTTCATTCAGATAGGTATACCCGCCTAGGTTTGGCAGCACCTGAAGAGTAGAAGGTTGAAAGCTTTTTGACCATGTCTGTTACCCTAAAGTGTATCAAGAGATTGGCAGCCTCTTGAGGCATTCAGCCCGCGTTTTTGAGAGCTAACAGACATTTTAGAGCCTTGTGAAAAGGATTATGAAATCATGAATATAATGCATTCCATTATGTATAATTGTGTAATTGTCAATGACCTTTAAACATGGTGTGATGAAGCACCTGACATAAGTAAATGAAGGCTTGCACATGTCTATACATTCACAAATGAAGGTGAAGTTCTTGCAGATTTGAAACAACCATTATGCTATTTAGTATTATGGGTGATTTACTTGTGCTCATCAAAATGAAGGTTTGTGTGGTAATTTGAAGTCATAATGAAGAAAGGTATCAAAGATGTGACTCTTTCCACACTATTTGATGTTTTTTCTATCTAATGGTTCCTACATTCCTAAGGGTTGTAAAGGATGTTAGAAAATAAATTTATTAGGGACCATACCTTTATAACATTTATATATTGTTCTAATATAAGGTTATAAAACCTTATGTTATAAAGCATATAACATTAATAATTAATATTCTAATAAATATTAAATTATTAATTATTTATGAATGGTTACTTTGAGTAAGTGTTCAACTAATACTTCTTAAGGTATTTTACAACCCTTTCTTCTATATATAAGGAGGTTCTCTCTCATTTGAGTTGGGTGAATTTTGAGAAAGGGTGGATGTATGTAGAAGAGTGTCTCTAGGTTTAGTTTATTTTTCAATAGACCATTTTGTAACTATATTTAATAAAATGACGCTTTATGAGGTTTTTAACTCGAAAGAGTTTTCCCCATGTATATTTTGTGTAATGTGTAAAATCTATGCTTTTATGATTCTCATTTTATATTTTATTTATAATAATTATTGTCCTAAGATCCTAATTTATTGTGTGATATTAGAGCCAATTAGGTTGTACTAATTAAATTTATATTTGTAAATTACTTGTATAATCTTGTTTGGACTAAGTTAACAACCATATTTTTTAAGATTTGTGAAAGGTGTAGATTCATTTAAGAAATCTTGGGATCCATTTTTCTTAGGTTGTTGTATGGCATTATTTAAGCATGATTCGTTCCAACAAAGTTAGATTTCATTCTAAAAAAATTCAAGTACATATACAAAATTTGGTAATGTATGTTTTCTTTTGTGTATTATATTTTATAATCTAATTAATTCAAAATTATTCTAGTATGATAAAATTTCAATATTATTTTAAGATTTTTCTATTTTGAAGAATCTTGAAATTTTATGGTATATAATGCAAGTGAGAATTTGATCTTTGATCTTTCAATAAATTTGAGTCATTCTATCCAAATTTAAACACTAGTTTTAAGAACAATTTTTGTTAATATTTCAATGAGTGCCTAAATTTTAAGACTTTTTTTTTCACATACCAATCCTATAATCATATTTTTAATATTATCTACATTATTGAATTTTTTTTGTGTTGATTAAACACAACAATATTCTAATACTAACTACTTAAAAAGTCTTATCAAATATAGGATGTTCACTCTTAATACATCACAAATGGTACTAACTCACAAGACCTTCTAATAGATTATATCATGCATGATATATGCGGTATTTAAATAATGAGTATAATGCCACCTATTATAACTTCATGTCCTTTGCAATATCATATAATACATTGATAACAAATCAATTATTAATCTATGAAACATTCTTTGCAATATTAAAAAACCAATAAAATAGATATTCAAAGTTTTATCTTGTTTAAATATCATACATAGACTTGTATAAAAGCCAAAAGACTCATAAGGTCCTATTTTTTCATTGCCATATTGTTTTGATAATTCATAGTTCTTATGTAAAATCAAAGGACTTGTCCAATTACAAAAGGTTAAAGAGAATTAAAATGAGTCATGACCCTTAATATTTAATACAGTGTTTTCAAACTATTCTAACACTTACTTTATTTCCATGAGTACTCGTTGGAAGAAAGGGGAGCTTCCTATCAATATAATACGACTAACCAACATCTTCTCATGACTGTGAAGGATTGGGCCTTATGAACTAAATATTTACATAGGAAAATAAAAGGATAATAAAGATAGGAGAAGGCATTCTATATTTTAGGCATCACCATTTTTTAGTCGATAACCACAAGCAAGAACACTTTCTCCCTTTTTATGTTTCCCAAACCCATTCATGATGATTCTTGATGGAGCGCTTGCTTATCCTTATTGCATACTCATAATAATTTAAAACTTCCCTTATCCATGTAAGTGATAACAGAGACAAAAGATATGGTAAACAAAGGAATTCTTAAAATCACAGACTTGAAATTTACACTATGGCTAGAAAATAAAGGATATGAATGGTAAGCATTCACTATATTTTTTCTCTTAAAGCATAAAATATACATACAAAGTAGAAAATAAATAGGGATCCTAACTCTCACTTGAATCTTTCAAAGAGTACAGAAAATCCATCTTTCTCTTCTAAGAAATTCAAGATTCAAAGCTACCAAATAAAGTGATATCCAAATCCAACAAAAAGAAGTAAAAAATAAAAGGATAATCCTTCCCCAAGCGAAAGCAATAGGTGTAGAAAGGAGTGCCATGTCATTCCTTCATAACCAATCAGATAGAGCCACATGTATCCCAAAAAACCCAACATGTGACCTCTTACAATAATTTAAAATCCTCCTATAAGAGCACTAAAGATCCCATATTCAACCCATCTAAACCCACATGTTTTTACCTTCCTAAAGTAAGATGGAGTGAAGTGCAATCCATTTCCTCTTACGATTTGAGATGCATGAGTTAACTTGGAGTAGCTATATTTAAGTCTTCCATGATCATTCAAACCATGTACTTCACAATATTTCCAAATGGATGAATTATATTCTAAAGCATTCCAATTAATCCTTGAAGTACAACGACCTTTAGGTACCCATTACTAAGATTAAAAAACACATTAAGTTAATTGAAAAATAACTTTTCACACCCTTTTAAAATACCCATTTCCCCCAAATTTGAGTTTCTCAATAAAAATGGAAAATAATACAAGGAACATAAAATACATCCTTTTCATTAATAATAAACATATACATTAAGGTTTACATGTAGTTAATAAAACATGATTAAGGACAAGAAGTCATACCCACACATGGCCAAGACTAGCTATTGTCATGGGCTAATACATAATCAATGTTTAATTATTCTTAAGAGTAGAACAGGATGGTAATTTCTCCTTGACAATAATTTATATATATTTTTAGTTAAAAATGTAATCCTACACACCTAATTTACCCATTATATATAGTTGAAGCACTATTGTAAACTTAAATTGAACACATGCATAAAAACATATTTAATGTGAAAATATTTTATGAAAAATGTATACATGAGAAACTTTTTGACATGATAAATATCATAATCATAGTTACACTTAAATTCATAAACTATATGAAATAATCAAACAAAATCACAATCTACATCTTAGTCAATATAGAAATTTGTAACACAACTAGTATCAAATTTCTCATCTTATTTAATATCATATTCAACATTTAATTTTACACCTAATTAAATCTTATCACCAATATCTAAATCAACATCATAATTAAATTCTAACTAAATAATATTTAATGAATTGAACAACTGTATATCATGAGAAATTAAATCAATTATCTAGCATAAGTATAAATCATGAATCACAATATGAAAATGTGAAATTATCACATAGAAAGTCAAATAAATAAACTAGCATGATCAAATTGAATGACACTTTGGAATAAAAAGGGTGTTGAATAATAACACTTTGTTACAATAAGTGTGACAAGGGTTGCAATATAATTGACCTTAAATAAGACTTACATTTATCAAATTATTAAATTAATGCGATAGTTTCACAAGCATATTCTATCCCAAGTACACATACTCATCTAGGTTGAACTAAGATCTTTAACATAGAATATTGATAATTAAATTATAACATAAATGGTGTAATTTTGATGCAACAATTGTGGATCTTGAAGAAGAATAATATCAATCTAATCATAATTATTCATCTAAAAATTATAAGGTAAATTTATATTAGTGATGTAGAACTACAATATCCTGACTATTGGTAGTAGTAATTGGTACATGATCACAAGATGTAAATGTATTGATAATTTTAATTTATTTTGCATGTAAAATTTATGATGGTTTCTATAAGAACACAAGGGTGATAAAATTTAACAAATGAATATATAATCTACCATTACAAGATGATAATTTTTTTATCAGGATCTTAAAGAACAATTAAAATGCTATGAATGATAGAGTTATAGATGCTCCACTACCTAATAATGGAAACAATAACCACAAATACAATGAAAATAGCTATGGGGGATGCTATAATTATCACTTGGGTAAATGCAAAAAGATGGGGGACAAAAAGGTGGCCACTCCACTTTTTGATCCCAAAAAGAGAAAATGCGAGCGTTTTTTAATGAAACACGCTCATGTTATAGTTTGGTTTTCACATAATGTGAGTGCATTATAACACATTTTCTTTATGTTTTTATTTAAAATTTTTACTTTGTCTTTTTTTTTTTCTTTCTCTCTATCTCACCTCTCCTCCCTCTCCCTCTCCCTCTCTCTCTCTCTCTAATTCTCTCTCTATCTCACTTCTCTCTCCATCTCTCACTCCCTCCTTCCCCCTTCTCTCTCTCCCTCTTTGTCTCTCCATCCCTTTCTCTCCCTCTCTCTTTGTCACTCCCTCCTCTCTCTATCTCACCTATCCTTGTTTACCTCTCCCTCCCCCCTCTCTCTCTACCTCTCCCTTCCCCCTTCTTTGTCTCTATCTCTCTATCTCCTTCCCTCTCTACTGTCTATATCACATCTCCCTCCCTCCCTCACTTCCTCCCTACCCCCTCCCTCCCCCCCTCTCTCTCTTGCTTCACCCATCTTCACTCTACTCTCTCTCTAGCCTATCCTTCTCTACCCCTCTCTCAATCTGTCCACCTTCCTCCTTCCCCCTCTCTCTCCGTCCCTCCCTCACTCCCTCACTCCCTCCCTCTCTAATTCTTGCTCTCCTTCCCTCTTTACTTCTCTCTCTTCCTACCTCTCCCTCCCTCCATCCCCCCCTCTCTCTCTCCCTACCCCATATCTTTCTCTCTCTCCTTCTCTCTCTATATATCTCTCTACCTACCTATCTCTATCTCTCTCTCTCTCTCTCCTTCCTTCCCACTCTCTCGCAATTTCCCCACCTTCCTCCTCCCCTCTTTGCTTCTTTATCTCTCTCTTAATCTCTCTCCCTCCCCCATCTTTCTCTTTCACTCTCTCCTTCCCTCTCTACTCTCTATCTCACCATTCTCTTTTCTTCTCTATATCACTCTTCTTCCTCTCTCTGTCTCTCTCACTCACTACCTCTCTCTACTTACATCTACCTCTCTCTAATCACTACCTCTCTCTACTTACATCTTCCTACAAGAAGAAAGAGAGAAGTAGATATGGAGAGAGGGAGAGAGAGGAGTGATAAAAAGTAGAGATGGAAGGAGAGAGGGAGGGACAAAGAGGTAGGGAACGAGAGAGAGAAAGAGAAGTGAGATAGAGAGAGAAGGGGGCATGTGAGATGGAAAGAAGTAGAGAGGGAGAGGGAAGTAGAGAGGGAAGGAGAGAATGAGAAAGAGATAAATAGGGATGAGGGAGGGAGGAGATGGATAGGTGATATAGGGAGAAGTAATGACAAAAAGAGAGAGAGAGGGAAGGGGAGAGGCTAGGAGATATAAAGAGGGATACATGAGATATAGAGAAGTAGAAATAGAGGGAGAGAGGGAGAGAGGATGGAGGAGGGAGAGAGAGAGAGAGAGAGAGAGAGAGAGATGATAGTAGGAAGGAGAATTCAACAACTACATGAAACACTTCAATTAAAATAAAATGCAATGACACTCAGCCAAATAGAATAATTCATCAAAAAATCTAATAGCAGAGAGCACTTCACTCAATGGAGAACCCCGACAACAAACAAAAATAAAGAGTAAATGCAACCAAGTCACTACATGGAATTCAATTGACATTCACCAGTTACTTGAACTACATAGTTCGACTCCAAGATCAAACAAAGTACAACAAAAACTCATTCAAAAACCCAATTGTTCATTGCAATTCATTGATTTCATGGTACAGGATATAAACAACCACTTCTCATTCCACCAGAACCAAACAAGAGTCATCACTCATTCACATGATGAGGAACATCAAATGTGTTTCAAAATTCTACCATCTTCCACTCACAAGCTCAAGCAACATTGGTCATTTCCTCCCTACGAGGCGTCAGTTCCAATCAAGCTCGTTTTTCCTCCAACCGTTCCCTTGTCTCTGCACTTTTGAATTGACTCTCTTTTTCTCCTTCCATTGCAATTATCTTTAATAACTAAATATTAACTTCTTTTATATTCGTTTCCCACCTCTAGCTATCTTTTCCACACTAATCTCTATTACTCCAAACAACTAAATCCACTCACTAAGCGAATAGATTTGGTAACTACAAACATAATTGTATTTTCTTACCTATTTTCCTCCTACGTGGGCATATTGAGGTTGGATAAATATTGAATGTGCAAAGTTCGAACTCCTTATCACAAGACAAAAATCAAAGAAAATAAAACATTAGATAAAAATCAAACCAAAATTTTAAAAGCTCCCGCATCAGACTCCCCAAGAGACAAAAGAAAACATGTGCTCCCGCACATTAGGTCACTGACTAGAATCATTTTTATGTTCTTTTTCTTTTGCATCTTCCAACATCGCTCCATAACAACTTTCCTGTTTTCAAACTGTTTTCGTTTATTTTTCTTTTTCTTTTTGTATCTTTCCGTTCTCATGTATTTTTCATCTACAAGCCTCTAAAGCTCAATCTCACATTCATATATATCACTATTACCATTTGGTTCCACATCCATGGCATCTTCTTGTCTGAAACTCTTTCCTTTAACAATTTAATTCAAAGATGCAAGAACATCATTATTTAAATCATCCAAATCAACTTGCTTACCATCATCAATCCTCTTTTTCAGCCATTCTTCTTCAGTAGACAACATCTCCCCCTTTTCCACGACAATAGCTTCTTTAACAACACCTGCCAACTTCATCTCTCTATCCTTCGTTGTCCCATTTGTTTTCATACCTTCACTAGCAAGGTTCTCCATCCACTTATGTCCTAGATCACTGAAAATTGTGCCCACAAATCTTCTGCACTTGCTTCACCTTCTTCAAATTCCTTTACTATAATTTCTTCACCATTCATTTCTTTGCCTTTCACATCTACTTCTTTTTTCTCTTCATTCTTCAATCCTTCATTATACCTTTCTTTCCACTCTCGCTATCCATTTTTTTTTCCTTAGGTTCTCTCTAATGAGAACTTTCTTCACCTCTTCTAGTGCATGTTGCTCACTTGGAAAATATTTTCTTTGTAAACCTCTTTCATCTTCTCTTTTCAAGGTAGTCATATCTTGTCTTCTTCTTTTCTTCATAAGCAACTTTACTGGCCACTTCAACCTCTTTGTCATGGGCCAATACCAATCAAATTCTTGGATTCTTTCCTCAATCCTTTGCTTCACTAATACCTTACACCTCTCTAAATCTCGTCTCAACTCTACCATTTCTCTTTCAAAATCTGCATAATGTCTTATGTTATCCTTCTGTTTGAGTCTTTCTTGCTGCAACATCTTTTATTTTCTCTTCTCCACTTCATGATACCTCACCTAGGGATTCTCTCCATTTCCTTTGCCTAGTCTCTTGGCACCTAGGTTCTTCCTGTTCACTTGTCAAAACTTCCACACACACATACTTGTCAAAAATCCCACCATAACTTTTTCTAGACTCTCCTAGATCTTTCTCGCTCTAATACCAAAATGATGACAATAGGAAGGAGAATTCAACAACTCCATGAAACACTTCAATTAAAATAAAATGCAATGACACTCAGCCAAATAGAACAATTCATTAATAAATCTAACAATAGAGAGCACTTCACTCAATGGAGAACCCAATGACAGAAAAGAATAAAGAGTAAATGCAACTGAGTCACTACATGGAATTCAATTGGCATTCACCAATTACTCAAACTATAGAGTTCGACTCCAAGATCAAACAAAGTACAACATAAACTCATTCAAAAACCTGATTGTTCATTGCAATTCATTGATTTCATGGTATAGGATATAAACAATCACTTCTCATACTACCAACACCAGACAAGAGTCATCACTCATTCACACGATGAGGAATAGAAAACGTGTTTCAATTTTTTTCCATCTTCCACTCCCAAGCTCAAGCAACATTGGATGTTTCCTCCTTTCCAGACGTCATTTCCGATCAAGCTTGTTTTTCCTCCAACCATTCCCTTGTCCCTACACTTTTGAATCAACTCTCTTTTTCTCCTTCCATTGCAATTATCTTTAATAACTGAATCTTAACTTCTCTTATATTCGTTTCCCACCTCTAGCTATCTTTTGCACACTAGTCTCTATTGCTCCAAACACCTAAATCCACACACTAAGTGAACAACTTTGGTAACTACAAACATAACTTTATTTTCTTTCCTATTTTCCTCCTACATGGGCATATTGAGGTTGGATAAATATTGAATGTGCAAAGTTCGAACTCCTTATCACAAGCCAAAAATTGAAGAAAACAAAACATCAGATAAAAATCAAACCAAAATGTTAAAAGCTCCTGCGTCACACACACACACACACACACACACACACACACACATAGAGAGAGAGAGAGAGAGAGAGAGAGAGAGAGAGAGAGAGAGAGAGATGGTACAACTTGTTGATTACTAAAATTTGACCCATACTGATTACTGAAATTTGACTATGTTTAAAAAATTATAAGATCTTCTAAAAACTAGAATTTGCATTATAACTCCTAGAGATCCAAAACCACTCTCAAACATCTTGAAACTATATACATGAATTGTAACTTAAAGTATAAGAAAGTAAATGTCCATATATAAATATATCAAATGTTTATTTCATGCATATGGTTTCACCGAAAAAGGAGAAAGAGAAAGAGAAAGAAAAAGATAAACATAAAAAAATTCAAAGAAAAACATAACATGATAAAGTTATAATGCGCTTGCATTTTTGTTTGCTTTGGAAATTTCCAAGCCTTTGGCTTCCAACCCAAAGACTTGGAGTGACTTTTCAATGTCCAAAGATGTTTTTTTGCAAATTATAAAAAAATTGACATAATCTTGAGTGTGCTCCCCATCAGGTTTGCACATGTTTCAATGTCAAATAAAATACCATGATAATGTTAAGCTCTTTCTTAGCTATCTAACCATGTAATTTTTTTCATGTTTTTAGTATATTAAGGTTTCATCTTTAATTTATTTTGTTAGTGTATTTGCTTTTTGTCAAAAACCAATGTGTGGTATTTTTGACTTTATTTTTTAATCGCTCATCGAAATTTCAAATAAATTTCATGTTTAGAAACTAGACTCAATTCTACACATTCATTTTTTTAAATTTTTGATCAACTTTCGTAAATTTGATGGGGGGGCACACTCAATCTTCTATTTTTCAAGATGGATCCACTTTCAAAATTAGTAAAAAATCATATATTCATTTAAAAATTAGCAAAAAAATAAAGGATAAAATAAATAGTGTTGGCTAATTTCTCACTAAAGTGATTTTTAAAATACTAGAAAACGTTAACATTTTAGGGGGGTACACTAGATGCTATGTTATGTTTTTTCAACAAAAAAAAGGATCAATTTGTGTGGCCCCTCTTTTTGGACCCTTTAATATCTACTATTTTAATAAAAATAGTAGTTTAGAAAGTAGTTTTGGAGTGCTTCGACTCTTTTTTTGTTGCATCTTCATATTTTGAGTGTAACTATCTTCAATTTCTCATCCAAGGTCAGTCTTTCTTGATTTTAAAAAAAGTGGCTGCATAAGACCCCTTTTAGGTCCCCCATCTTTTTGCACTTACCCATTTGAGCTTGAGCCTTAATAATATGCAATAGGTTCCTATTTTAGTTTGGAGGAATGGTATAAGTTGGTTTCACCATATTACTATACATCACCTACCAACTCTCCAAGGGCATCTAATGTATTATCAAAAGAGTATCTATTTACACTATCCAATTGACTCATGGGAGTGACATACTCAACACATCTATAACTAAATATACTTATTAGACCATCACAATTACACACAATAATTAGCTAGTGAAAGAGGATTAATGTGATTGTGTTGTATTGATGAATCTCCAATATACACTAATCATGAATACTTAATATTTTCATAATAAATGTGACCAAATAAAAATTGGAATGATCATGCATCTTAGGTTATGCCATATATCCTTCCATTTCTAGTTCATTACCACTAGGATGATGTGTCAATTGCCCCATACTAATTTATGTTATCCCTAACATGGATATAATTGCTTAAATCACATATACACATATCACATATATTATATCGCTTATGCCACAACTTTATCATCACATGTTAGATATCCTTTTAGCACCTAAACATTTGAGTTCTAGGTAGATTCTAACATCTGTTACCTCTATTCTATTTGTGGTATTATGTCTAATCCCTAATATAGTGGGTATAACCTAGCACATTTTATCTATATATTATTGATAAAAGTTAGCTAGATCCTTGATACAACTAGTTGCTTCTATCCATATAACACTCATCTTGACTCTCATCTACTTTGGAAGTTATTGATAAGCTTTTCTATTAGTTGATTAGAGGATTTTTAATAAGTTTATGGCATGTTTATAAGAGTACTATTGTCCTCTACTTATACCCTTATGGTTCCTCTAACTTAGCCCTATTTGTGGTGGCATAGAAGACAACCTATGTATTAGGTTTGGTTTTAGCTTTTGGTAGACCAAAGTATTCTAGTTAATATATGCCCCAATTAATATGTAATTATATTGTAGTTATGGTTAGGTATGATAATTGGTTGATATTATTTCTCTGTCTACAATCATATGTGTTATTGATTGATACAATTTTTATCACATAGAACTAGAAAGAAAAATACTACAAATATGATATAATATTTAAAACAAGATTCTTGACAATGATTCATTTTCTAGATACCTAATTTTTTCATTCTAGATTATAATATCAACCTATTCTCAAGAGTTTCACTTATTTGGATGTGGTTTTCATCATTCTCTAAGTCCAAAATTTTCTTACTTATTTACAACATATAGTTTCTTATTGGTTCATAGAATATAGTTATCTACTTTGTACAAGTAATTCATTTATCAACGTTACAATTTTATAATAAAGTGAATATTTTTTTGTTTGATTTTTCCAAACTTGACCATAATCCTATTATGCTACTTACAAAAAAAAAAAAAAAGACACAAAAACATACACATTATGATACACATAATTAATATTAATTGTTACCTACACCCAAATTCCTCATCCTCATTTACTTATTAAGCATAACTCATTTTAATATTTTACCTAGCCTTACCACTAAAAATATGAATTTACATAATAATTTACTACCATTGAATTTAAATGTAAATATTCCAAAAAGTAAATTTTACTGTCAAAATTAGAATGATAACAAGAGATGTAATGGGTTAGCATTTTCATTTTCAATTTCAACAAATGGCTCTGCAATGGGAAAAAAAATGGCAGCCTAATGATCACTTTCCTGACACCGACTGGCACTCCTGTGGGCCTTCTGGATATGGAAGGAAGTCATTGATGCTGAATAGGCCCGTGCATCATGGATACAATAAAAAAATCCATTTAGGTTTTGTTGGGCATAGGTTTTCCAAGCCTAACTGGGTGTCATTTTTTTCTCAAAGACATTTGCTTTGGAAGAAGCAACCGAGTCTGGATATATGTGAAGAAGATACTTAGTACAATGTTCCAAGGTCTGATCAATGAGGCTTCACTCCATAATCTAATGGGGAAGACTCACACTTCTTGAATAAGCGTTACAAGGAGGCAGAGGCAGATTTTAGATCATCTAAACATGCAGTGCATCAATCGCACCTTGGCAGGAAAAATTCCTAGTGGAATCACTCAAGAGTGGTACCAAATCTGTCAGGAAACAATGCAAACAATAATAAGAATAAGAGAGGTCCCTTCAATCAAAATGAGAAAGAGTATCAATCAGGAGAGGATAAAGATAGGGCTTCTGATCTTCAAGGTCAGAAAAATCATCTAAAAAGGGATCATCGGGTTGATCCGGGTTTACAAAATCTTGTAGTAAATAAGAAAAAATATCAATCACAGGCAGTAAAGGTTCATCAAGGGAATGTGCAAAAGGAAGTTTCAAAGAATATAGAGCATGTAGCTACCTGAAAGGATAAGCATAGCATGAGGATCAGAATGTGGGGTTTCAAAAATAACCTCAGGGATGAAAAGGGGTTTCTCAAAGGTGTAACGAAAACCCTATGGAAAATCAACAGAGGTCTTTGCCAAAGGCTTCGCTTAATTCCAAATGTAGAAGAAGAGCAAGGAAGAAAGAAAAGAAGGTTCAGAAGAAGAAACAAATTTTGTAATGGCAACGTAAAGAGAATCAAGAAGCTTTGGAGAATAAGCTTCTGGAAGGAGGTAAGTAGAAAGGAGAGCAGATGCATAATTTGATGTCCATCACTTTTTCAGAGGAAATGTAAACCCTCAAATCTAGGATCTGCAAAGCCGAGCCTTGATATGCAAGTTTTGGCACCTTTCCCTTGATCTAGATAAGTTGTAGGATTTAATTTTTGGTGATTGGGGAGGGGTTAAGTCTTTTATCTAGATAAAGTAAGGGGAATCTTCATTGTGATCTTTCAAGAGAAATATCATAGAGATGTTGTATATAAAGTTAAGTCATGGATTTATCAAGGATTAGGTTTATTCTTACAACCTTGGATTCCTAACTTTAAACCTGAGCTTCTAGAGTTTAAGTTTGTCCCTTCGTGGATACAACTGAAGGATCTTGCCCTAGAGTATAGAGAACTATCTCTAATTGAAGCTATGCCAAATAAGATAGGGATCTTTCTCAAACATGATAAATCCTTTTTTAAAAATCCCTCAAATCCAGTTAGAGTGTGTGTCTTGTTCGATGTCACAAAGGTGATTCTAGAACACATTATTCTAAAATCCAAGTATGGGGAGTGGGACTAGAAGATTTTAGTTGAAAAACATGAGAATGAATGCTTTAAATGTTATGATACTAACCACTCAAGCTCTGTTTGTCAATTAATAGATGATCCTATGCTAAACTCGTTGTAAGAAGGTAGGGTAAATGGGGAACTTAGTTAGGTATGCACTTCAATCACCGGTGGAAATGTAATGTCAAATTTGGATGAGTCATCCATGCACAATCAAAAAAAGGAAGATCATCCGATTGTAACTGCTCATGACATATCTGATTTGAAAAGCTATAATCAAACTTGTTCTGGGAAGGGAAATAGCATGAAAGTTGTTTATGATTTGGTTGTACAGGGTGTCCCTTTTCCTTATGACTCTTAGGTTATTTTTTTTCTCTAAGCTTCCTAAAGGTGGGTTTTCAATTTCTTTAAACAAACCATTCTAGCAAAACCTGCGGATTTCCCTAATCAATGGTTTTGTAAGTGGTCTGAATATATACATGCCTGCAGTTAAACTTGACTCATCTTTTTCAAGTGGATGATATAGTAAATCGTTTGATGTATAAAGTTTTACCTTCAACTGGTATTCAAGATGACTGTATTTGTCTTGAAGATGGGAATCAAGAAGGGGTTTCACCTCAAGAAAAGGGTTAGTTAGGCAATTGTGAAGATTTCATTAATAAGATTCTTTCCTGAGTAGGTTGTGAGCTGATAAAAGAAATTGCAATAGAAGTTCTAAATGAGGAGGATAGTCCTAATGTCAGGAAAGAAGAAGACCTTCAACTCTTGGGTGACAATCAACTAGTAGACAAAATGTCTGTTTTGAGCATGGATACAGCTAGGGAACATTTGTCTTTGCAAAAGGATCAAGGGGATATGCAATTGAAGGATGAGGTTCTGTAATTGAAAGATGAGGCTATGTTTACAGATAAATCAACAGATAAGAGTCTTATTGATGAGGTTCTGTAATATTTTTTTGTTTGATTTTTCCAAACTTGACCATAATCCTATTATACTACTTAAAAAAAAAAAAAGACACAAAAACATACACATTATGATACACATAATTAATATTAATTGTTACCTACACCCAAATTCCTCATCCTCATTTACTTATTAAGTATAACTCATTTTAATATTTTACCTAGCCTTACCACTAAAAATATGAATTTACATAATAATTTACTACCATTGAATTTAAATGTAAATATTCCAAAAAGTAAATTTTACTGTCAAAATTAGAATGATAACAAGAGATGTAATGGGTTAGCATTTTCATTTTCAATTTCAAAAAATGGCTCTGCAATGGGAAAAAAAATGGCAGCCTAACGATCACTTTCCTGACATCGACTGGCACTCCCGTGGGCCTTCTGGATATGGAAGGAAGTCATTGATGCTGAATAGGCCCGTGCATCATGGATACAATAAAAAAATCCATTTAGGTTTTGTTGGGCATAGGTTTTCCAAGCCTAACTGGGTGTCGTTTTGTTCTCAAAGACATTTGCTTTGGAAGAAGCAACCGAGTCTGGATATATGTGAAGAAGATACTTAGTACAATGTTCCAAGGTCTGATCAATGAGGCTTCACTCCATACTCTAATGGGGAAGACTCACACTTCTTGAATAGGCGTTACAAGGAGGCAAAGGCGGATTTTAGATCATCTAAACATGCAGTGCATCAATCGCACCTTGGCAGGAAAAATTCCTAGTGGAATCACTCAAGAGTGGTACTAAATCTGTCAGGAAACAATGCAAACAATAATAAGAATAAGAGAGGTCCCTTCAATCAAAATGAGAAAGAGTATCAATCAGGAGAGGATAAAGATAGGGCTTCTGATCTTCAAGGTCAGAAAAATCATCTAAAAAGGGATCATCGGGTTGATCCGGGTTTACAAAATCTTGTAGTAAATAAGAAAAAATATCAATCACAGGCAGTAAAGGTTCATCAAGGGAATGTGCAAAAGGAAGTTTCAAAGAATATAGAGCATGTAGCTACCTGAAAGGATCAAGCATAGCATGAGGCTCAGAATGTGGGGTTTCAAAAATAACCTCAGGGACGAAAAGGGGTTTCTCAAAGGTGTAACGGAAACCCTATTGCAAATCAACAGAGGTCTTTGCCAAAGGCTTCGCTTAATTCCAAATGTAGAAGAAGAGCAAGGAAGAAAGAAAAGAAGGTTCAGAAGAAGAAACAAATTTTGTAATGGCAACGTAAAGAGAATCAAGAAGCTTTGGAGAATAAGCTTCTGGAAGGAGGTAAGTAGAAAGGAGAGCAGATGCATAATTTGATGTCCATCACTTTTTCAGAGGAAATGTAAACCCTCAAATCTAGGATCTGCAAAGCCGAGCCTTGATATGCAAGTTTTGGCACCTTTCCCTTGATCTAGATAAGTTGTAGGATTTAATTTTTGGTGATTGGGGAGGGGTTAAGTCTTTTATCTAGATAAAGTAAGGGGAATCTTCATTGTGATCTTTCAAGAGAAATATCATAGAGATGTTGTATATAAAGTTAAGTCATGGATTTATCAAGGATTAGGTTTATTCTTACAACCTTGGATTCCTAACTTTAAACCTGAGCTTCTAGAGTTTAAGTTTGTCCCTTCGTGGATACAACTGAAGGATCTTGCCCTAGAGTATAGAGAACTATCTCTAATTGAAGCTATGCCAAATAAGATAGGGATCTTTCTCAAACATGATAAATCTTTTTTTAAAAATCCCTCAAATCCAGTTAGAGTGTGTGTCTTGTTCGATGTCACAAAGGTGATTCTAGAACACATTATTCTAAAATCCAAGTATGGGGAGTGGGACTAGAAGATTTTAGTTGAAAAACATGAGAATGAATGCTTTAAATGTTATGATACTAACCACTCAAGCTCTGTTTGTCAATTAATAGATGATCCTATGCTAAACTCGTTGTAAGAAGGTAGGGAAATGGGGAACTTAGTTAGGTATGCACTTCAATCACCGGTGGAAATGTAATGTCAAATTTGGATGAGTCATCCATGCACAATCAAAAAAAGGAAGATCATCCGATTGTAACTGCTCATGACATATCTGATTTGAAAAGCTATAATCAAACTTGTTCTGGGAAGGGAAATAGCATGAAAGTTGTTTATGATTTGGTTGCACAGGGTGTCCCTTTTCCTTATGACTCTTAGGTTATTTTTTTTCTCTAAGCTTCCTAAAGGTGGGTTTTCAATTTCTTTAAACAAACCATTCTAGCAAAACCTGCGGATTTCCCTAATCAATGGTTTTGTAAGTGGTCTGAATATATACATGCCTGCAGTTAAACCTGACTCATCTTTTTCAAGTGGATGATATAGTAAATCGTTTGATGTATAAAGTTTTACCTTCAACTGGTATTCAAGATGACTGTATTTGTCTTGAAGATGGGAATCAAGAAGGGGTTTCATCTCAAGAAAAGGGTTAGTTAGGCAATTGTGAAGATTTCATTAATAAGATTCTTTCCTCAGTAGGTTGTGAGCTGATAAAAGAAATTGCAATAGAAGTTCTAAATGAGGAGGATAGTCCTAATGTCAGGAAAGAAGAAGACCTTCAACTCTTGGGTGACAATCAACTAGTAGATAAAATGTCTGTTTTGAGCATGGATACAGCCAGGGAACATTTTTCTTTGCAAAAGGATCAAGGGGATATGCAATTGAAGGATGAGGTTCTGTAATTGAAAGATGAGGCTATGTTTATAGATAAATCAACAGATAAGAGTCTTATTGATGACATTGATTAATCCCAGTCCCTTTCTATAGTGCAAACCCCAAGTGTAAAACTTGTGTTGGTCAAAACCCCAGGTAAACGTGGAAGAAAGTCTCATGTCACTAAAATGAAGGAAAAAATTGTTGTTGGTGTGCAAACTACTCTAGACTAAAGGATGATGGCATTTGCTAACAAGTGCTTGAGGAGACATGTTGCTCTCCTCGGCCCCAATGAAGATATTCTCATGGAATGTTAGGGGCGTCAATGCCCCTGGAAAAAAATCTCAAATCAAGCAGTAATTGGATGCTTGTGGAGCGGATATAATTATGGTGCAAGAAACAAAAAACCTTAGAGGCATCATATGGATTATCAATTCAAAAGTGGAAATCTTGGAAATATGCACATTCCCTACTCAAGGTGCATTGGGAGGTCTCATAACACTGTGGAACCCAAAATTAGTAGTTGGAGAGCCAATCCAAAATGAGAAGAATTGGCAACTGTTGAAAGTCAAGCATTTTGATCTACAATTCTAGTTAGTAAATATATATGCTCCAACTGCTACAGGAGACAAAAAGAAACTTTGGGAAATTATGACAAACTTGTTGGACGAACTTTCAGACAAGAAAGTTCTTTTTGCTAGAGACTTTAATGCAATCATCAATTTGAAGGAGAAGAAAGGTGGCATTCTTCCACCCCAAAGAGTAATGGATGACTTTGCAATCTTCATTAAAGATAATGTTTAATGGACATCATTCCACATAATTGTAGCTTTACGTGGGAAAATAGAAGAAAAGGTTTTCTGAAAATTGCAAAAAGATTGGACAAATTCTTTGCCTCGTCAAATTGGTTTATGGACATGCAGTTTTTGTCTTCTCATATCCTTCTATTATCAGGTTCGAATCATTTTTCCATTGATCTTTGCATTGTAGGAGATGCACCAAAGGATAAAGGTAAATCTACATTTAAACTTGAAGGGATGTGGTTCAGACATCCCCAGTTCTTGGAATTACTATGTCAATGGTGGTCAAGTGCACCTTACATCAGGGGCTCTTGGATTTTTTCAGTTAAGTAAAAAGCTATGCCATATTAAGAAACAAATTGTGATGTGGAACAAACATGTTTTTAAAAACATCTTTCAAGAAAAAGAGCGGGTGTACAAGCAGTTGTCAAAAGTCAATGAACTTATAATTTAGAATGGGCTAGATGATACCTCCTATGAATACCAAAAGGGTTTGTAGGAAAAATGGGCAGAGCTGTTAGCAAGAGAGGAAATCTACTGGAGGGAAAAATATAGAGAATTGTGGTTAAGAGAAGGGGACAAAAACAAAGTGTTCTTTCATGCCTCAGCAGAAGTAAAAAAGTCTTTGAACTTTGTGTTTTCCATTCAATCTTCGCTAATAGGAAAAGTTTTGACAAAGGAAAAAGAGATTCAGGAGGAAGGAGTAAGGTTTTTTATGAAATTGTTGTCAACCCCTGCGAATAAGTCATATTCTGCTCTTAGGGATGTTGAGGAACTGCTTGAGAACATTCCTAAGCTACTTCATCAAGAGGAGAATGATCAATTGTTGAAACCTTTTACTCTTGAGGAGATTAAGAAGGTTGTTTTTTCTTTACCACCTGATAAAGCTCCAGGCCCAGATGGCTTTACTGGCTTATTCTTTTAGAAGTGTTGGGAATTTATTGGTTTTGATGTCTTGTTAGCACTAGAAGAATCTAGAAAGATAGGGTTTATGCTGAAATAGTTTACAACAACTCACATTGCCGTTATTCCTAAAGTCAATGAGCCAAAATATTTTACATAATTCAAGCCAATCTCTTTGTGCAATACCATATATCAAATATTCACCAAGGCTATTTATCTCAGGCTACATTCTCTCATATCAAAAATAATATCTCATGAATAGGGGGGATTTGTTCCTGGTAGGGAGACACCTGAAGGGGCCCTCATAGCTCATGAAGTGTTGCATTCCATTAATGACAATGCTTTTCCCTCTTTCATTATCAAGCTTGATATGATGAAGGCATATAATAGGGTTGATTGGGATTTTCTGATTTAGGTTCTTCAAAGGTTTGGCTTTGCTTTGAAATGGTGCAAGTGGATTCACTCGTACTTGTTAGGGGATAAATTTTTAGTATTAATCAATGGGGCTCTAGTTGGAATTTTTAGTTATACTTAGGGGGTGGGGTAGGGAGATCCACTTTCCCCAATCCTTTTTATCATCATGGTAGAAGCACTAAGTAGAATAATTAAAAAAGCCCATGATCAGGGGCTCTGGAAGGGGGTCTCCATTCTAAATACAAGAATTTAAGCAACACACTCACTATTTGCAGATGATACCTTACTATTTGGTAAATATTCTTCATTGTAGGCGAAACAAATAAATAGGTGCTTGATAAATACTCTTTTGCCTTGGGGAAAAAAGTAAATGCCTCTAAGTTGAAAGTCTATATCTTTAATACACATTCATCACTTTCAAAGAGACTAGTAAATATGTTGAGTTTTCAAGCAACAAAGCTTCCAAGTGCATACCTAGGTATCCCTTTCTTTACAAGGGCAGATAAACTCCACTATTGGCAGAAGGTTATAGTTAGAATAAAGTTAAAAATATTATCTTGGAAGGCAAGATGGTTATCTTTTTCTGGTCGTATCCTCCTGATAAAGTTAGTGTTAGCAGAAATTCCCAACTACTTTATGGCTATGTTGAAGGATCCAAAAGGTATAGTGTAGAAAATTGAAAAGCTTATTAAGAATTTCTTATGGAGAGGAAATATGGATGAAAAAAGAAAGATACCTTTGATCTCCTTGGAAAATATGTGCAAAAATAAAAACAATGGAGGTGTAGGCATGCATAACTTGTCTGCAAGAAATTTAGCTTTGGGAGCTAAACTAGTATGGCACTTGTATCAAAAGCCAAATATGAGGTGGTGTTCCCTAATGCAAGCCAAGCAGTTGGATAATGATAACCTAGCTAGAATTTTAACCTTCTCAAATCCACCTGATAGTTCGGTGATGTGGAACTTTCTAGTAACTTGTAGAGAGGTAATTAATTGTACCATACCTGACTTGGGAGGTCCATAGTGGGGAAAGTGTGCATTTTTAGAAGGATTCATGGAATGGATTTCTTCCCTTATCTTGAATTCAAGATTTACTCCTATTTGAGCAAGTGTCATCAGTTTTATGGGGCAACAAGCTGAAGGATTATGTTGACAGAGTTGATCCTATTTCTGGGAAATTTGTTTGGAGAGATTTGATATCCCCACTGTTAACCTCTAATCAAATAAGTGTGTTACATAAATCCTTATAGGAAAGGATTGTGTTCTTATTAGGAGGTATAGATAAGCTAATTTGGGTACCCTCTAAGGATGGGAATTACACAGTTAAGCAGGGCTATAAGTCTCTTACAACAACTGTGGCTCAATCTCAATCACATAGAGTGTACTCCTTTTGCTGGAACCCAATGATTTTACCCAAGGCTGGTAACTTTAGCTGGCTTGCGCTTCACAAAAGAATATTAACAAGTGATAGATTGAGTAAGATAGGCCTTGTTGAACCATTCAAGTTTGTTCTCTACCAAGAAGTTAATGAAAATGTAGATCATTTATTTGTGGAATGCGCTTGGGCACAAGAATGCTAGCAATTTATCAAAGTTAAACTGAACATCTCCTTTCCAATGCCACCCACCTTATGGGACTTATTTACTATCTGGCCAGTATTGTTTAAAACATCCTTCTTTGCATGTATATGGAAAGTTGCTCCTGCTCTAGTAGTCTGGAGTTTGTGGTGGGAGAGAAATAAAATAATCTTTAGACAACAATCCCAGCCAATCATGCAAATTAAAATAAGATTGAACAATCAATCTCTGAGGTAGTTAAAAAGGCATAAGAATGTTTCTTCAGTGTTTTTGAATTGGGATAATTGGCTTCTCCAAAACTAGAAATCTTTATCTTTTCCTTTCAAAGGTTCTCAAATGATTGCCCCATAGTTAAAAATTGATAGAAGTAAAGTCAAGTGGCAACCTCCTTCAAAATATTTCTTTAAGCTTAATTTGGATGGTTCTTCAAGGGGCAATCTAGGGTTGTCGGGTGCTGGAATAGTTCTCTCTTAGCAATTAAGGCAATTCACTTGTTAAATTGCACTAACATCATTCCACAGGGTTTAGCATTGCTCTATGGTCTATAGGTAGCAAAATCTATGGATATTCATAAACTACACATTGAGGGTGATTCTTTGATTATAATAAATGCTTGCAAAGAAAGATTCATACACAATTGGAGGTTAAGATATATTTTGGATAAAGCTTGTCGAATTCTGGACACTTTTTTTGAAGTCCAAATTTCACACTCATATAGAGAGGGCAATAAGATAGCCGATAGAGTTGAAAATATGGGATGTGATGGAATTTTTTTGAGGTAGTAGGGAATCAGGAGATTGCAAATCTTTTTCCTCAGTTGCTAGAGAACGCAATTGAGGAAGAAAATCAAATCAGTTTCTAAAGTTCCTACTCCAGCGTACAGGTTCAGGGTTGATTGACAAGGAAGTTGGGTGTGTTGGTTGGAAAAATTTGCTTAGCTAGCTTGACAACTAGGTTGGGAGATGTGGAATCACCTCGTATGAGGTGGTCGGTTTTGTTTAAAAAATATAGTTGGTTGTCAGAATGCTGATGTATGTTTAATGATTGCATCAATCCTTTTCATTAGAGTGTTGATGGATTTGAAAGGAACACTTTCAGAGATGATTAATTACGACAACTGTGTCGAATAATGAACATGTGTTTCCTGCATCAATCTTGTTTAATGTTTGTTGGTTTTGCAAGTACAAAGCACTATGATGTTTAGGAGTGTGACAGAAAATTGAGCTAGGAAAGCAAGTTTCACACAAGCTAACACAAGGAAATCCTATGTTGCTTTCTAGGCTTGCCTCATTATAGCAAAATATTCCCCATTAATTGCAACAAAGATATGCACATGGATTTTATTGGATATAAAGGGAGGTGGTTGATAAGTGGCATTTACCAGAAGTTTTGCTTAATTAGTCTTTTAGTAAAATGTTTGGGTGTGGAGAATTAGCAGTATGGATTTTAAACCCTAGAATTGCAGAGTGAACATGGTGGTTCAACCATGGGAGCTTCCTTTCGAGGAATCCCTCTCTCATTATTGTCTGAAGTTGGTTTTTAATTTGACTTGCCCTAGGGTTGAGGAAGTTGTTCGCATCATTCTTAGTGTGGAGGTGACAAGTCCACTTGCAAGAAGAATTATATTTCCTTCTTAGGTGCTCTCTGTTTTCCTTTCAAACATTATGGATTTGCAGCAATCTTATCGAGAGTTAGTGTTTATAGCTTAACTATTTGCCAAGCCTCAATTTTTGCAAAACAATGCTTTGTTAATTGTAACCCAAAATTGCAATGTTTTTGTTGGGGATGGGGACATAGGCGGTTTATTTTCAAGGGAATTTATTTATCACCACCATGGATTTAAGGAGATTTATGAGTCTATTAGGTTGGCCCTGCAATACAAGAGTGATAGTAGGTTGTTGAATGCACTGAGGAAGAACTATTGGAGGGTTTGTGTGATCTTGGATATGACCATAAAAGAAAAATATTATGCAATTTTTTTCCTCAGTGCTCACTCTCCCCATTCTCCCATAAACTCTGCTAGGAGGAAAGGTCAAGGGATTTCATCTGCTTCAAGCACGGGTCGAGTGGAAGCGTAGGTCGTTCATGACAATGCAGAAAATGTAAACAGTCGAGGAATGGGGTTGATAGCTTGACCAAGGTTGGCTTGGGGAAATCAAACGACAAGTGCTCCAGTCGAAGGCCATGGCTCCAGTGTGCATGGGTGGCATGTTCATCATGCTTCAGATGCAGATAATGCTCCTGTTGTTCATGACTTTCAAGCTTTGGAGACTATAGAGACTCAAGATGAAAATTCAGTATAGGTGGCTCAAATGGAAGAATAGCCAAAACGAGAACAAGCAGTATTTTGGTTTTTGGTTTGTACCTGGGTTACTAAAATGATGTTCGATAGGTTTACAGAATGGGTTGGGTCTTTTGAATAGTATTAGGGAAAATGATATGATTTTTTTCATTTCCCTATGCATTGTATTGATGTTTATGAAATGTCTGGGAAAATCAAGGATTTGTAAAATCCAGCTCCATAATCCTATATATAAACCTATTTTAATATAAATATAAATATATAGGCTCTCTGCCTTTGCTAAAAAAAAAACAAGTGTTGTAATGAAGTGAATGAATAACAAAAACTCCTTAACATTTTCTATTTTAAACTTTCATGTCCTCTCTCATATTTATATATTTTTATTGATAAATCAAACAAGGGTTGGTCCCTCTTCCATTTCATTTTTATAAAATAAAAAATATAACAAAATTTTAATCCCTATGAATAATTGATCTCTCTAATCATGTATGTTTGATTAAAAATGTGGCCAAATTTGTAAGCCATTGCTATGGGTACACAACATAAGCTAGATTAGTAGTATTATACCATGTTATTACAAAAATAATGTTAAGCCATGTTGCCTTTTTCATCTTCCATTTTGATGAAGTTTTGTCCATAGGTCTTGTTCGAACCCTTAACTAGTCTAATGTGTTAGTGAAGAAATTTGATTGCTTTTTCAACTGTAGCATTGTTGATCCTTTCTTATTTTACATTCATTTTGAATAACACAAGCAAAGCCATGGCATCCATTTATTGCTTGTAGAATTTGACCTTACCCATGGGGAATTCCTTAATCACCACAAACCAGTTTTTCCAAATCACACCCAATAAAAAAAGGCCATAGAACCCATAGATTGAGATAGGCAGAGAGGCATAGGGGATTCATTTAGCATTCTTAACTATGACATCTATCCTTTTTTATGTTTTTCTTGCATGTAATGTTTTCTAAGAGCCTTTGTTGATATTTACTTGTCCTTAGTCTTTTGTTATTATTTACTCATCCTCAACTATCATCAAAATATTTGAAACAAATGTTGAGGATACTCTTGATTTGACTTAGTGATGTTCAAATTCCTCAACATAATTTTTAGATAGAACCTCCTTTATAGCATTTGTGATGTTTCCACCTTGAGAAAAAATACCTTATCCATCCCCATTTCAACCATGCTTTCAAACAAATTTATTTGTTTGCACTCACCTTCAAGATTTATCATTACTTCCATCTCTCTATGAATAGAAGATAATACCAATATATGCGATAAGGATTTCAAGCACAAGGCTATGAGTTATGAAAGATGGATTATAACATTTGAGATGTTAACGCCTTCATAAAAGAATAGCTTCTCCATCCCCATATCAATGATGCTTCCCAACAAATCTATTTGTTTCCACTCACGTTCAAGATTTATTATTATTTTCATCTCTCTGAAGAATATAAGACATGATACCAATATATGAGACACAAATTTCAAACACAAGGCTGTGAGTTATAAAAGATGGATCAGTGTCATATATTGACTTAGTTAGGAGAGCTATAGAGAAAAATCAAGCAATTAGTTTTTTTTCATAGAGACAAACATCAATGACCTGTATCAAGACCTCTTCCTAGATACTATTTAAGTTACCTTATTATATATATATATATAATTTATTTAATAATGAATCAGTAACAAAAATGATTTATTTAAACTAGTTAAATAAATAAACATAAATATTAACACATGAATAAAAAGTAAAATTGTTTTTAAATAAATAAAATCATATGTTAAAAAAAATAAAATTTAGTCCTACCTACCTTTCCCTAGTAATGGCAATTAAGTTAGAGAAAAAAAAGGAAATTAACTAAAGCCCCAAAATATTTGAATAGTTTGAAATCCCACATCACTTAAGTCAATCAGAATCTTATTCATCATTTGGGTGTACCATAAGAAAAAATAATGAAAGCCATCCATCATTTTGGGCATTGAGAATTTGATTGGAGTCCACATATCTATCATCTATGGCAATAAATGGCCACTGATCAGATGCATTTTTCAAGTACAACTACTTTTTCCTTGGGGTAGATCTTGTATATTCACTGCTCAGTTTAAGGCT
The DNA here is from genome assembly GCA_007258455.2 of Sequoia sempervirens. Taxonomy (NCBI): domain Eukaryota; kingdom Viridiplantae; phylum Streptophyta; class Pinopsida; order Cupressales; family Cupressaceae; genus Sequoia; species Sequoia sempervirens. The sequence continues at coordinate 207,090,600 of VDFB02075321.1, read as the reverse complement.
ACCATTTAATTTTGTTGATAAGGTTGTGTAATGACCCAACTATTAATTCTACTGTATGATTAAATACTTCATGGAATGGTTTATTTCTAAGACATGAACTTTTCTGTCATGTGCAGACTGCCAATTACCTGGGCATAAAGAATCTTTTGGACTTGACAGGTGACGGTATAGCAGGTATGATGGGAGGAAAAAGTGTTGAGGAGGAGGAAGCACTCAGGAGTGAACTTTCATGGGCATTTGAACTCCAGACTAAAATTGTTCTTCCATCAAGCAGAAGGATATATGTACAAGTATGGTTTGTTGATATGTACAACAAACTATAAGCTTTGATCTTATAATCTCTGAAACAAATTCTGTACTACATGATTGATATAGCAAGCACTCAACAAACACATTCAGGCCAAACAGATTTCTGTTCTCCAACAAGGATCAAAACTCTTTTATGCTAAATTCTACTCTTGTCTTTTACCTTGGTGGGTGCCCTCTTCTAACCAATGCATGTGATTTCAAACGTAAATTACCATGAAAAGGGGCTCACCAGCTCACAAATCCCTTGACTTTTCTTTTGGGTGGTGAAGTTTCTGAATTTATACATTCACCATTTATCATGTTGATTCCAGTGCCAACTAATGTCCTTTTAAATCTATAAAAAGAGAGAAGTATATGGATTGAATCATCCATTGCAATTTTTGAAATTTGAAAGCAAAGATGACCAAGGCCATGGCTGTGGTAATTTGTGGTGTTTTTTTTGTTGAGTGTGTACAATGTGTAGGTGGGTAGTGAAGTTTGTGGAAAACTATGAAGAAGAACCCTAATCGCCATTGTTGTAAGGGCATCAGGAAATTGAGCTTAGAATGCTTTTGTTCCATTTTCATCTCTGCAAATGCTGTTCCACTTATTGATGACTATATTAAGCGCTATCATATGCATGTTCCTCATTCCTTCAAATATTAATCTTCTCCATAAGGTTTCTTTGGGAACCTGTTTGAAGAATATTTTTAATAGTTATCCTTTGCCATTGTACCTTCTAGTCAATTATTTATTCTCAAATATTAGAGATTCCAACCTATTGTGCCTTTTCTATTCAACAATATTTATTGTTGGATCTTTGAGACATTATGGGAAAAATTGATATCCCACCCTTCGACTCTTTTTACTAATTAGATATATATAAAGTTTAGTTTTTGAGATGTGTTATTAAAATGACAAATTTCTTATTTAGGGTTTTGACATAAAGAGAACTTACTATTGAGAAATTAGGTAACAATTATTCAATTTAAATAAAAATTTCATGTTGAAATTACAATCTCTACAATTTACAACTGGTTTGATAGCTACTTGTAAGTTAGAAAACTAGTAGTTAATACTCATTAGCTCTTGTTTGCTTGGAATGCCCAAATAGTCATTTGGAAAATTCCAAGTATGTAACATAATCAACTCATTAACAGTCAACAAACTAGGTGAAATGTTTTGTTGTGTTTTACTATAAAATATTCATGCAACTAAATTCAATTCATTAGAGAATTGTTAAAATACCAATTTGTTAGAGAAATAAATAGTCATTTTAAAGTATGTCAATAAAACTCATTTTTTCAGATCGCTTAGATGATGCTCACACTAGTTAATCTACAAATTGCAAAAAAGAAATCTGACTTTAGGCATACCTAAGTAGGCTATTATTGATGCCATAGGACAAATGAATAGTAGAGATTTTATGACCAAAATGGTGAGGTTGGGCCTAATCAAAAGAAACTATGATGCTTAATTGCCTTTCAATCAATTCCTTGATTCAATTACAGTGATTACTTCTTTTAAGCATCTTTTCAAATAGTTTACACACCTCACCTATGTTACCATACCTTATGAAACCTTTATACGTGGTGTTTAACATGATTTATGAATGGTTCTTCTGTGCATTTATTCTTAATGTGTTGCTATTTTAAGTGCAAGCTATGGATACACATGTTTTATATCCCTATGATTGGATTTTGTTCCATGGTAATATCTTATTGATAAATTTGTGTCTCCTTCATCCATCTTTTGACATTTTTATTTTCATTCAAACTAGTATTCATTTAGCTTATGACATCAACAATTGAAGGCTCCATTTGCATCAATATACATTGATGGTAATTCATATTATTCTAGTAGATGAAGTCGGATAGACCACCTTCTTTGTCTTATGTTTAAATATCATTCAATCTCTCTACTAAGGTTCATATTGTGGATGTCCCCATGTTATTCCCTAAAGCCTTCATATTTCCACCCCTTGCCTTATATTTGCTAGACACACTCCCCATTTATGCATGCCAAGTTTAATTTTCATCCAAACCAAATCAATACATTAAAAATAAAAGGGAAGTGTCCATCCTTTTTAAACTACAATACCTATATGAATCTCTTAGATATAAATCTGTATAGGTAAACAATATGATTACTAATAACGTTGTCTGCCCTAATGTTCTTATTCTGAGAAAAAAACAAGTGTAACTTGAATGTCTTAAATTTTTCTTCTAAGTTCTAATTTCTAGTTGATGGAAATTGTAGGATATTGTGATAATATATTTATTAATAATAAAGAAACTCAAGCTAACAATTTAGTTTCAGATGAACAATTTTATGTCAAATGTGAAGTTACTATATTTCAATACTCAATCAAATTTTCCAACTTTAGTACATGTTAAATATAGCATCCAAACATTCCACAAGTATTTGGAACAAATTCTAGCATAAGACTTTAAATTGAACATGAAGCAAAGTAATAAGTTTTAGTACACAACATTTAAATGTGCATGGACTTGCATATTATGAAGAGCGAGAACTTTTGATTGTGAAATTGAACATGAATTAGGACATGATAGGAAATATAATAATTGGTTATTAAAGCTTGATTTTTTACAATAAAATCTTGATACAAAGAGCCAAAATATAAACAAAGAGAAACTTCAGGAATAGGGGTGTGCATTGCAAATTGTAAATTATGTATTGACCATGAAATGTTTATGAGATTGATTTAAAATTGTGACACAAGAACAATAAAAAAATGGGATCAATATGTCCCACCTGAATTAGAATATGAATGAGGAATCACAAAAATAAAGTAAAAATTTATGATTATTCTATTCAATAGTTCATTGGCATGCTATAGAAACCTTCTTTAACACAATATCTTTTATTTTTATACAATGATTTAATAATAAATACATCCAAAGATTGTGGTCTTTAGGACTTGACCTTTGAAAACTCAATATAGAGGCCCACCTACACCATATTACTAGTGATATCTTAAAACCATTATATCCTTGTATTACTTATCGAAGCTTAGTCACCATGAAATATTGTAAAAATAATGCATTTAGTAATTCATTGAATCTTGCAGTCAATATTGTGGCATAATATATGAGTTAAGCCCTTGGATATTTTTCTTTCTTCTTCTTGGACCCACAACTAACATATTTTCTATTAATTCAAAGTGCTCATATTAAAGAAAAAATATAATATGCTCTGTAGAGTCTTTTCAAATTTTTCTTTTGGATCTAATCCTTCTCATAACAAACACCCACCTCAATTGCCGAATTAGCTAAAGGTATGATACATGCATTTTATGATTTCCTTCAAAAGACACTTAATATAGAGTTATCATCACCTCAATATAATGATATAGTTTGGAGTGCTTAACCATTGTTTTGGACTAGTTGTCTCTATTTATATCCAAGTACATGATGAAAAAAACTTTGAGTTAAGCGAGTATAGCAAAAAAAACAAAGCTTTGTGGGGGTCTTACTAGCTCATTGGGGAAGCAACTAGTTGGTTGACTAATACCAAGGAAGAAAATTGGCACACTAAGGAAAAAATAACATGGGAGCGATTTGTACATCATATTTTTAAGAGGTGGCTACCATGACAATTTTTTGGTTTGAAGATGACTGAGTTTCACAACGTTTGAAAAGGGTCCTCAATAGTCTAACAATATTGGGATAGGTTTACCGAATTTTTAAAATATGTTCCTACCAAAGGGATGAGAAGAGCCAAACAAGAAAAATATTTTGGGGCTAAATACAAATATAAGGGTAGAAATTGATATGCATGGTCCAAAAAATATGAATGAGGTAATAGAGAAGTCTTTGAAACAAGAAAATATGTTACAAGCCCTAGCAATAACAAGACACAATTTCAAGAATAATAGGAACCAATCTTTTAAAAGGAAAGATGAATTTAGAGGGAACCCAAGGTTCAATAAAAAGCAAAGGAATAACTCATAAAAAAAAAGACCACCATCAAGTAAAATTCAAAGCAATGGTTCTAATGGAAATGATAATAATAGGGGCAACTTTGATAGGAATGACTAAAGGAACTTCAATAGAATAGTGCAAATACCAAGGTTTAATGAAGTAAGAAATAGTCCTCCTAGGAATTTGGTGCAATGAGGACCACCAAGTGAATGTTTCATGTGTTGGGGAAATTATTTTGCTAGGGAGTACCCAAGAATGCAATGATAGATCATAGAAAACTAACCTCATGAGGACCTCCACAAAGAATTAATGCTATAGTAAGGAGCCAATGAACCCAATATTAGATTATGCCAATAGAGGCTACAATAACACTTTTAAAGCAACCAATTTTAATTCTAGTTGACACATGATCATGTGAATATTTCATTTCTCCATAATTAGTAAGAAAAATGTCATTAAGAGTTAATCATATGGAATCATCATGGATGGTCCAATATGGGGATAAGGTAGTTAGAGAGGTGACCAAGTGTCTAACAAATTCAAAAGTACAATATCCTAATATGAGATAAGGGTAGATTTGTATGTGGCAGTGCTAGGGTCATATGATGTGATTGTTAGGATGAGTTGGCTAAAAAACCATCAAGCTAATATAGATAGCTATAGTAAATTAGTAGAATGTTTAGATCCAATGTAGGGATAAGTGCCAAACTTCAAGACAACCTTTGACCCATAAATTTAGAAACCATATTAGCCATGATATTAAAGAAGGAAATGATAAGAGTTCAAATATATATGGTTGTATTAGATGTAAAAGAAGAGGAAAATATCCCAACCTTTGACAAAAGAGTTATGAAGAAAAAAATTGGATACAAAGAAAATTGCAGTAGGTGAAAAGGTTTCTTGAGAGTTAGGCCTCACAAGAGTCCAAAAGATTTGAAAGAAGGAAAAATTATCACTCAATATGTAGGACCTTTTAAAATCCTAGTGAAGATAAATTTAATTGCTTTCCAATTAGCCTTGCCTCCAAAAATGAGTCATATCACAATGTTTTCCATATATCACTTCTTAATAAATATGTATCTAATAAGAAACATATTTTGAATTGGAATGCCCCATAGGTCCAAGAGCTAGGGAGAATAACAGTAGAGCCATACAAAATCTTGGAGAGGTTTTAGTACCAATTTCACAACATGGTGGTTGATCAATGCAAAGTATAATGGGATCAATATGATGATAATTCTACATGAGAAGACATTGAAGAATCACAATAGCTATTTCCTTTTTTATTTTGATTTTTTTTAGACATGATACTATTTCACCTTTTATTGAGACTATGGAATAAAGTGAATTATGATATTGCATAATATAAGGGGGGAGGATGTCATGACCTCTTCCTTGATGCTATTTTAAGTTGCCTTAAATAAAGAGTATATGATTTTTATTTGTTTAGTAAGAACTAATTGAAATAATAGATTTATTTAAATTAGTTAAATAAATAAATAAACAATAAATAATGCACATGAATAAATAGTAAAATTATGTTTTAAATAATCATAGTAATTCATGTTAAATAATTTTAAATTTAGTCTTACCTACCATTCCCTAGTCATATAAATTAAGTTAGAGCAAAATTAGGAAATTAATTGAAGCGCCAAAAGATTTTCATAGTTTGAAATTCCACATCATGCATTTGAAATTCAATCAATTAACATATTATTCATCCATTTTGGCATACCATAAGGGAAACTACATCATAAATAATGAAACCCATCCATCATTTTAGGCATTGATGATTCAATTGGACTCCACAAATTTATCATCTAAGGTTGATGGTAGGATATTATTAGTTACTAGGCATCATGTGTTTTTTGTCTAGAATGCCCATTAGTCTAGGCATGGAAAACTAGAAGAGATCCTTCCAATTTAATTTTAGATTGGATTAGAGCTAGGTGATTATAGGAGAAAATGCTAGTATTACTCCTCCACAATAAAATTGAAATAGCAATTCGATAAATTTCAAGTATGCAGATTGATCCACTCATTCAAAATAAACATTAATTGTATTTAGTAAGCACATGAGCTAGGTGAAATGTTTTTTTATTTTTTACAATGAAAAATTCATGCAACTAATATAATTTCATTAGAGAATTTGTTAAAATGCCAATTTTTAGAGAAATAAATGAAGCAATATGTCACACCCTGTCTTGTTGTTACCGATTTAGCTTTACCTTTACAGGTAAATAGGATAGTAAATGCAATCATGATTTGATATGTTTGTAAAATGAATGGAATACTAAAATAGGTATTAAGGTATTATTTCCTTGGAAGTGTAATTATGTTTACATTGATGATGAACATGTATTGCTATATTTCAAATCTTCCCTTAGATTTTATTTAGTAAGCACATGAGCTAGGTGAAATGTTTTGTTATTTTTTACTATGAAAAATTCATGCAACTAATATAAATTCATTAAATAATTTGATACAATACCAATTTTTAGATAAATAAATGAAGCAATATGTCACACCCTATCTTGTTGTTACCGATTTACTTTTACCTTTATGTCTAAATAGGATGGTAAATGCAATCATGATTTGATATGTTTGTAAAATGAATGGAATACTAAAATAGGTATTAAGGCATTATTGCCTTGGAAGAGTAATTATGTTTACATTGATGATGAAAATGTATTGCTATGAACATGTATTGGTATTATTGATTCACCTTATATTTTATTAGATGTACTTGAAAAATTCAAATCTCCCCCTTGCATTTATTTGGCTTTGGGAAGTGTGTAACTTCTTTAAGTTGATTAGCTCTTGGGATTTAAATTTGGATCCCATTATTATTCTTAATTGATTTAATTCTAGGTTTCCTTGTGATGATTATGGGCTAGCATTGCGGTCGTCATCAGATTTAACTGTCGAAGTGTGTAAACATCACATTTCCTTTATTACACCTTTTCTTCCCAGCTGGCGTTGTAAACAATCTCTATGACGATCATTCTATTTTTAGGCTATGTTCCTTTGGCTACTGTGTGTTTTGGGTCACGATGGGTGGAGATAGAGTAAGAATTGAGCCAAAAAATTGTGAGGAGTTTCGCTAGGACCCACTGGCTTGGCATATCTATTTGGAAGGTGGGCTAGCACCGCTTATGGAAAAGCTTGTGGGCCATGATGAGGTGTTGTCAGCCCGGTTTGCTAGTTCTTGGAAGGATAGGCGGTTCACCATGGGTGGCATAGCTTTTGAAATTGATGAAGAGGTGATTGGTAAGGCTACTAGCCTTTCATGTGAGGGAATGAAGTATAAAAAACACACCAAAACATAGGACTTGGTGAGCTTGAATGCGTTCTTTAAGGGAAATGAGAAGTTGGCGAAAAATATTTCGGGTTTCAACCGTGAAGCGTTGCCTAAGCCCTAGAATAAGGTTTGCCTTGCCATCATGAAATATGTTACCCTCAAGGGTAGATTCAAGGTATTTTATTTTTACCACTTACCACTGTTAAATCACTTAAGGCATCAAATTCTGCTTAGCTTCCCATTCTTTTTTCTTTGTTCTCTGGAAAGTTCCATCAAAGAATCCTAGGAAATTACCACTCTTAACCCTAATTCTCTGCCTCCTTTACCATTGCATCAAGACCTAATCCATAGGCTCTACCAATTCCATTTGGCTCTGGTCCCTCGCAAACCCATCTTTTCTATGCTCATTGAAGAGTTGGAACCCCCAGAAATTTACCCTGATAACCCTTTCCTTGCAGTTTCAGAGGGCTCAGAGAGGAAATCTTCCATCCCTGAGGATGATCCTGGTACTGAGACTCTAGCCACTTCTCCCTTAAAGAAAAAGAAAAATGAGGTTGGGTTGGCCCAGTCAAGTGTTGCGGCTAGGATTTGTGAACTAAAACACAAGAAGTTTAGAAGACTTGCTACTAAAAAGAAAGGGAAAAATGTGCCTCAACTTTTGAGGGTTCTTTTGGTCTCTGAGGAAGGAAAATGTGTTGAGGAAAAAGATTTGAAAAATGAGGTTGGTTTGGCCTAGTCGAGTGTTGTGGCTAGGATTTGTGAACTGAAACACAAGAAGTTTAGAAGACTTTCTACTAAAAAGAAATGGAAAAATGTGCCTCAACTTTTGAGGGTTCTTTCTGTTTCTGAGCAAGGAAAATGTGTTGAGGAAAAAGATTCTGAGGGAGACACTGTGATGGGTGCTAGCTTTGAGATGGGGACTAGACAGATGAGTGTGAGAAGATTCCATAGGTTGGAAAAACACAAGAAATGGACCCCTGTTGATTATATCTCTAGTGACTCGGTTCATACTAGCGACAAAATTTAAGGCACCAAAGCTTCTGAGAAGTGGAAGGATAAAGGTCCCATAGAAGACCCTAGTCACTTCTTTGATTTGAACCAAATGCTTCGGGAGGACTCTACCAAGTTCTCAAATTCTAGGGCTGGTGTTGATGTGGAGATCCACAACAAGGATGGCAAGGTGGACGAGATTGGTGTGTTGCAAAAGCAGGTTGCTAAGTTGAATAGTAAATTTAACTGCCTGGCCTGGTTCACTATCAAAATGATTCACAGGTCAAATCTCACTATCTCGGATGTGGTCAAAGAGGAAATGGACAAGAACACCATGGATGGAGGCCTCAACTAGACTGGGGAAGATGTGTTAAACATCTTGATAAAAAATGGGAGGGTGTAGACAATTAGTGGTTGGGTCTGTGTTGTGCTGTCTCTCTGTTGTTTTTGGTTGTGTCTATGTCTCTCGTATACTGTTGCTGTAAAATTTTTGGACATTTAATGATTCTTCTCCTTTTTGGCCCTTTGGAATCATCGTGTAAAGGGTACAACACCCTCTAAATGTTGCTTATATTATCAAAAACATGTATCGCTATATGAATATGCTAAAGTTTAAGATGCATAATAGAAACTCTTTAAATGTGTAGAAGTCTATTTTGGTTGCAATTCAACTGTCATCATTTGGGAATGTGAACCTTTAAATTAGTCTTCAACTACTATCAACTAAATGAGTTGATTTGTAGCATAATATGATGAGTTTACACTTAGATTTCTATCACCTTTAAGTTGTATATAGTGAATCAACTTGCATGAAGAGAGATGTCAAATGGCATGCCTTTTCTATAGGCTACAATGTCCCAATTTTTTGTATAAATAGAGGGGAAAGTTCTCTCATTGGGACACACTTATTTGCAAACCTATTTTGCTGTAATTATTATGAGAGCTGCAAATTCTAAGCGTTGAGAGTATTTGTGTGAGAGTTGTGAATTACTTTGTGAGTGCATATTGTTATCTTGAGAAAGGATTCATAGTGAAGTATTGCTTTGAGAGAGCTAAGTGGAGCTAGGAAGTTGTTTTTGGAAGGCTGTGTGTCAAGTCATTTAATTGGATTAAGCATATTATAGGCATGAGGATCTAGTCTTCTCTTATTTGTCTTTATTTATGAAAGAATGAGATTTGTATGCTTTGATTGGTACTACTTGAGAATACTTATATTAGGGAATCATAGCATTTTCTTTAGAAAGGAAAAATAAGATGTTTTATGCTTTTCTATGAAAGTTCTTGTAATTAATTTTTAATAGGAGGGATTGTTTGTCATAAGTATAAATGTACTAGATATGATTAAACAAGAATAGCTTAAGGGCTATTCATAATGTGAAATGTATCAATGTCACAAAGTGACTTGACACTATTAGCTTTGATGTTAGGAAACCTTAGGAATGATAAGGTTTAGTTGTACATCAATAGTTTGGAAGAAATGATAGGATGAGTCATTTCTAATATGCTTGTGATCACTTGATCATACTTTGCTACTAGATAAAACCCTAGGTTGGGAGTAACCTATTTGGGTTGAGAAGTATATTAAAATCTAGGTTAAGATTTTCCTACTTGGTTGGAACATTTACTTGATTACCCATTGGAAACAATAAGATAAGAATAACTTGCTTGGATGGGATATATGTTAGTCTTGATTGGAACATATAGGGTTAGATTAACCTATATAATCATACTAGTCATTGGTTGATGACTTTATCCTAGGAATAGGATATATCATGGCTAAAACTCACCTATGTGATTTAAAAGATCACTTGAGTTTATGAGATACTATATGTTTGGAAACATAGGTGGGATTACTTGTTGAGTTAAAGTTTCTACTTGGTTAGTTACTTTATACTCTTGTCATAAAGTCATAATGATGACAAGATTCTACTCTTTGAATAACTCTTCTTATTAAAGGAGGATACGCTCTTGAATGGAATAATCTATTATGATTATTCTTTGATTGAGGCTCTTCATTGACGTGGACATATTCTTAATGAGTATCACTTATTATGTGATATTTTATTGAATAGAGTCAATTATTTAATATATGATTAGATGAAGCTTCTGTAGCTATACTCTAGATTATAAATAATACTTGGGACTAGGTTGTCTTTTGAAGTGAACAACTTGTCTATGCAACTTTAATTTGTAGACTAGAAAAGTTCATATGTTATACCTAGAATGGGAATATCCATTGAAGGGGTAACTAGTGGTTAAGGTTATTGGTCTAGAGATACTATAGTGTTTTGGGAAAAGGGGAATAGGTTATTTTTGAGGTTAGGGATTACCTATGGAAGGAGATTACCTAAGCATAATATATGAACAGTCATAATCCAAACTGAGCTATAGAAGTGTATGTGAATAGGAATAATTTCACTCGAAGTACTGGGTGAGAATATTTTGGCCAAAGTAGTGTAAGTAGCCACTATTTATACTATCAGTTCACCATGTTCCTTTTATGCATTCTAGTTTAGGATTTTCATACTCATAAGGGAAAACGACCATATGACTAGGTTCTGGTTTGTAGAACAAAACACTAAGCTCAAATAGGCTATTGTTGTGGGGTTTACCAACCAATCTCTTCGTCGAAGGGTAGGGCCATCTTGTCATATGTAATAGATGTGCAGGGGACCGCATTTGAGTCTGTGGTTGGCAAAAAAGTGCTTGAGTGATGCTTCTCCTCATTAGATGGTGGCTGAGGTTTATGGATGTTTTTGCCAAAATTAGGTACAATTGGAGTGTGTACACCAGAGAGAAAGGACATCTAGAAGGTATGCACCATTGCGGTAGCATCAGGACTAGTTTGAATATCTATTGCTAGATGAAGCTCAAAAGAGCTATGTATATATCATGTACCCATTTATATGGAAGGATGTAATCTTGAATGATAAAATTGAGTTTATTCAATATGAAATATATGTTATGGAAATATTTATGAAATTACAATGGGATGCAATGGAAGTTTAGGAATAGTGTCATTTCAAATGTGCATGTAATTTACATTATGGAAAGAAAATTTTTCATTGCTATGTTATGGCATCATGGTTTATTCACCTAAGGTGAAAACATTGGAATTTTTTTTGAGTACAAAATTGGGGTTGTTACAAAATATTAGAGTCATTTTAAAATATGTAAATAATAATTCATTCTTCTAAATCACTTAGATGATTCTCACACTAGTTAATCTCCAAATTGAAAAAAAAATCTATGACTTTAGGTGTACCTAGCTAGGTTGTTATTGATATCATACAATAAATGACCATTAGATATTTCATGGCTAAAATATGGTAAGGGTGGGCCTAATTGAAAGAAAATTTGATCCTTAATTTCCTTTCAATCAATTCCTTGATTCAATTATAGTGATTACTAGTTCTTTTAGGGATTCTATCAAATTGTTTACATGCATCACCTATGTTGCCATACCTTATGAAACCTTTGTTCATGATGTTTAACATGGTTTATGAATACTTCGTTCATGCAATTATTCTTGTTGGATTGCTATCTTAAGTGCAAGCTTTACATACACATGTTTTATATCCATGTAATTGGATTTTATTCCATGGTAATATCTTCTTGATGAATTTGTGTCTCTTTCATCCATCTTTTGACATTTTGATTTCCATCCAAACTAGTATTCATTTAGTCGATGAAATCAATAGTTAAAGTCTCCATTTGTTGGATTATATATTGATGGTAATTTGATTATTCTAGTAGATGTAGTCACATATACCACCTTCTCTACATAATGTTTAAATATCATTTAATCTCTCTCTACTAAGGTGCATATTATGGATTTCCCCATGTTCTGTAAACAACCTTCACAATCCACCAAGGATTTACCTTACCTTTGTTCGATTCACTTCCCATTACACATGCCAATTTTAGTTTTCACTCAAACCAAATCATTTACCTTAAAAATATAAGGGTAGTGGTCCCATCCTTTTAAAACTATATTACCTATTTGAATCTCTTAAGTATAAATATGTATAGGTAAACAATATGATTATTGATAATGGCTACCCCTAATGATCTTACTTTGAGCAAAAATAAAGTCTAACTTGAATGTATTAAATTTGTTTTCTATGTTCTAATTCATAGATAAAAATTATAGGATAATGTGATGATATATTTATTAATAATTTAGATAAACAATTCCATGTCAAATGTGAAGTTACTATATTTCAATACTTAGTCAAATTTTCCAACTTTAGTATAGGTTAAATATATCATCCAAACATTCCACAAATGATTGGAACAAATTTTAGCATAATACTTTAAATTGAACATGAAGAAAAGTGAGTAGTTTTAATACACAAAATTTTAATGGGCATTTACTTGTATACTATGAAGAGTGAGAACTTTTGATTGTGAATTTGAACATGCATTATGACATGATAAAAAATATAATATTGGTTATTAAAGTTTGATTTTTACAATAAAATCTTGATACTAATAGTCAAAATGTAAACAAAGAGAAATTCCAAGAATAGGGGAGTGCATTGCAAATTATAAATTAGGTATTGACCATGAAATGATTATGAGATTGTTTTGAAATTGTGACAGAAGAACAATAACAACAAAGAAGCTCATAATGTCCCAACTAAATTAGAATATGAATGAGGAATCACAAAACTAAAGTAAAGCTTTGTGATTATTATGTCCATTAGTCCATTGACATGCTATAGAAACTATTTTTAACACAATAGATTTTATTTTAATTCGATGATTTAAAAATCAATACATCTAAGACTTGTGGTATTTAGGAGTTGACCTCTAAAAAATAAATGTAGATGCCCACTTCTAGTGATATCCTTAAACAATTATATCCTTGCATAATTTGTCTAAGCTAAATCATTATGAAATATTACAAAAAAAATGTATTTAATAATTCCTTAAAGCTTGTAGTCGCTATTTGACATAATATATGAGTTAAGCCCTTGACTATTTTTCTTACTTCTTCTTGACACCACAACTAACATATTTTCTATTAATTCAAAGTGCTCATATTAAAGAAAAAATCCCAATATGTTTTGTAAAGCCTTTTTATATTTACCTTTTGGATCTAATCCTTCTCATTCACCATTTATATTTTTTATTTATTTTTCTTGAACTAAACTTCAAAAAATAAATAAGGAACATACCAATATTGATTCTAGTCAAATCATGGTCCAAGTCTAAGGAGAATATTTCATAACAAATGCCCACCTCAATTGTAGCATCTTAGCTAAAGGTACCATACATGCATTTTGTGATTTTCTTCAAATGACGCTTAATATCAAGTTATCATCACCTCAATATAATGATATAATTTAGAGCGCTTAACCACTTTTTTGGACTAGTTGTCTCTATTTGTATCCAAGTAGATAAGGAAGATTGGGTATATTTGCTACTACCTATTTTTAGTATTAGGATGTAGATACATAATTGTTTCTTAGTTATGATTCAATTAATATTTAATTATATGTTTTATATTTGATGGGAATTTCTATTTGCACTCTTTTTATTAGTATTGATGAAAAGCTCAATTTAATATGTAATTGGTTTTCAAAGATTAAATAATAATTTATCTTTATTAAAAGTAGTTTAGTTAGATAGTAGGATTATATGATATTATTCAAGTATGTTTTAGTTGATCTATTTATTTTGATGATACGTTTAAGTTCTTTTCAAAATGCAATATCATAAGTTATAAATTTTAGACTTTTTTTTCTATTTTCTAGTTTAATTAAAAATCCTAAATAAGATTTGAACAAAAACTAATGGTGTTTAGCATCATCAATGACTTAGACTCGTGTTTATGGGTAATGCTATTATTCTTTAAGCTACTACATCTATAGCCTAACACAACTACACCAACATCATCTATGGTATCATCCCTATAAAATGATAGGGAAAAATAAGGGACACCATGTTGTTTTAAAATCCAAGTGATGGGTAATCTCCCTTTGATCACAAATTAAAATGTAATTCAAATGACCCAAAATGTTACTATATTGAAGCAAGGAAACCATCACATAGTTTCATTAAATTTACATATAATTTTTAGATTTGATCTTTAATTTTTTAATTGAGTAAATGAAATCACCTTAGAAACCATGAATATAATTGTTGTTACTTGGTTAAAGGGGTGAAATTAAATATTTTTATTAGGACTACACTTTAGATAGAACTAGAAACAAGTAATGGCCATGGAAACTAATTACTTTAAAATTTAAATTCTTTCCTTCATGGGTAGCTATCATAGAGGAATTGTCTAGAGAAAAGGGTCCTAGAAAGGGCTAGATACCCACTTAAATAGTTCACATCAAACCTAGCTTATAAAATAGAACTGTATATATAGATTATGTCTTGATCTTGTTTGGAAGTGACATATGTAGGTAGTATTGGGAGTGAAGGACCTTCTTAGCACACAAGCATTCAAGAATAGGGTTTAGGGAGTGTCCAAGAAGGATTATGAAAATTTGAAAAATAATAGAAGATTAATCATTCAAGAGATTCGTTCAAGAAAAGAGGCAGAAGTAAAATATCCAAGATAGTTATCAAGATAAAATATATCCATGGTATACTCAAAATAATCATAGATGGATTGCTTGATTTCCTTGAGGCTTTAGGTCAAATTCTAAGGTAGGATTCAAGCCTTATTCTTATATGAATATGTACAAGGGAGAAAATTAATTCTTATAATAGAAAAACGCTTTCTATGAGAATTAAACTTCCTATTGCATTTTGATGAATCAAATATTATTTTAAAAATTTGAGTTATTCTTTTTATAAATATTTACAATTGGAAATAGAATTAACTAACACAATATCACTATAACTTCTAATTGTAAAATACTAGTGAAAATATCTTCTT
Organism: Sequoia sempervirens; assembly: GCA_007258455.2. Classification (NCBI taxonomy): domain Eukaryota; kingdom Viridiplantae; phylum Streptophyta; class Pinopsida; order Cupressales; family Cupressaceae; genus Sequoia; species Sequoia sempervirens. Next base: position 207,075,179 of record VDFB02075321.1, on the reverse strand, counting down.
CTATATAAAAAATTACAAATTAATAGTAACATAAAAATAATGTATAGGTGTCAAAGATGATTCTATATCTTGCAGAAAGTCTTAGCCTCAAACACTAGTGCCACATACAGATGCCCTCATGCCGTGTTACCATCCTGTACGATTGAAAATCAACACTTCCAAAATAAAATAAATTTTATGTTACTTTTAGCATAATAAAAAACTCTAGACAAATTACACACAAGAATAAAGACAAAAATGTTTGTGTTGTCTATTTTAGGGTCTTTCCTTAGTCAAACCCTCATTTTTACTCTTCCTAGCTCCACAAAAAACTAGATTGGATTTTGATAAAAAGAAATGATAATGATAAAAGATGAAATATTTTTCCAGGAAAATGCAATGCCATAAAATAGATAAACTACAATAGATGATATCAACAATATTCAAAATACTAACTTTAAAGATTACCCATGGTGAGAAGGAAGCAATGAATCTGAGAAAAAGTCCACCTGGAAGCTACCACAAACTTCCAAAAGGATTCCAAGGCCACAAATGGATTTCCCTTCATAATCTCACCATGAATAAAATGAAATGCATGAGCTAGAAGGATGTTGTATTGAATCAAAATGTTCAAGAGCTTCAAGATTTGTAGAGTTAAAGTAAAATATGCTTGCACAAATGAATGATCTTCCCCTTCCTTTTTCCAAAGAAAACTCTTTTCTTCAAAATGGAAGGTCCCATACATCTTTGCTATTCATGAATTCCAATAGGGAGTGTTAAACTATTATATTCTTAGGAAAGTAAAACTTCAATGGTCATTTGAATCATGGGATGCTAACATGTCACACTGACATTCACGCATAACCCTTACATTTTTGAAAATTTGACCCAAATAACAATGAATGATCTATTTTTTCTAATAAATGTACATTATGATATCATCATGTTATAATTAAGATATTTTATTTTTCATGCTAAAGGGGAGGTGTTGTGTAGTGTGAAATTGCAGGGATGTGCAATATTCGACACTACATTTCCCCCCACTTTAGCAAGCATATGGATTGCATTGAAAATGTGTACTAAAGTAAGAGAAAAGATGTAACATTAAAGGTTATTAAAGGATACTATAGAGGATACAGAGTCTTCAACCCACATGGACATGCACCCTAGGGAGAAGACATGTAAAATAAACAAGATATCTTGCACAAACAAGAACATTATGCAAAAAAAAATCACCACATACATGTTAGGAAAATGATATGAAATAGATTTAAGCAAGCACATAGGAAAAACATGATATAAAAGATTTTGATAAATGATAAGTATGGCCAAAAAGTTGTGTTATGTTGGATACCATACACAAATTTTGATTAGATCATGGTTGTTGTAAACTATGTTATAGGACATACATGTAAAATATAGGATTTTTTTTATTTTAAATAAAAATATATTTATGCATTGTGATAGCACCCCCTTAAAAGAATTGCATGAATCAAAGAGAGAAAGTAATTTTAAGGAGAGAGAGAAAATAAGATACGAGAATGCTCACAATAACACCATCAAGAAAGATGTTTTAGCATGAAACACATAACATGTGCTCATGAGATGGTATCAAAAAATGAGGGGTATGCCACATAGAAACTACATCATCAACTTATATACAAAACACAAGGGATCCAAAGACCCAAGGTCAATATGATTATATATCTATATATTGACATCATTCCCTAGGTACATTGGAATAATGAATAAAAAGGAAGAATGTTCACATGAAAACAAAGAATAGCTAAAAAAAATTGTCAATATGGAAGAGACCTAAATTTCCCAACACTTTGCATCATTCCCAAAATTGAGAAGATCAAAATATGAAATAGTAGAATGATGATACAAATAGAGGAGTTTGTAACGCTTCATATCTCCTATATCCATGCACCTACATGGGTGCCATGGGTCCCCCAAGTAAGATTAATAAACATAAACAAGAAAGTACATGGGAGACACAAACAAGGCTTGCAAACAAAAAATTTAAAATTTAAAGATGAGAGGAGTACTGCTTTAAACTACTCACTTGAAAAGATCATCAATCTCCTAATCTTTATCATAAGGGGAGAGAGGTCAATCTTGCAAATTAATTATTGTTAAAGTGGTACAAGGTGTTTCACCCACAACAAGAGCCAAAGAACTAGCTACAAGAACATCATTCTTAACATCCTCTGAGGTGAGTGTCAATGATTTTGTGAAAATTGTAGACAATGTCAGTGTATCTCCGATGTACTCAAAAGTATTTTTACCTTGATAAGAAACTAGTTAGTTTCTATTAGGATAAATGATAAGAGGACTATCATGACTGCTCTCATGAATATGAGTAGTGATAAGCATAGAAGAAGTATGCATCTCTTTTATGAAGAAGATTGATGAAGAGGGGTTTGCATGTGATGTGGATGGTGGATTTGGCTTTAGTTTGTGATAAGGTGAGGTTGGATAATGTTTTGGTTCTCTTGGGAGGTAGGTGGGGCATATTAATATAAACAATGATATGGAAGGGGACATCTAGGAAGACTTCAATACTAGTGTGCTAAAATGATACTAAGAGAGTGTAGCACTGGGAATGGCATATGTGTTTGACATGTTTATCAACTCAAAAAATGGTGGAATGGTGGGAAGGTTTGGGATTAGATTCGATTCCATCAAAAGAGTTAGGAAAACTTGCACCCACTTTGGGTGAGGTTCATCAGGATCTTGAGAAGGAAAAATAGATGGTGCAAAAGAAACCACCACTAATAGTGGAGATGGAGGAAAAGAAGGCATCACCAAATCAAGAGGTGGTCACATCGAAGGAAGGTTCTTAGATTCAAGGATTTGCATAACATCTTGATCACAAGCCAACACATGTTGACATCACTTACACTCCTACACAAGTTGATTATGTTGATGGCTCTATCTATGTGTAGTTGTTAGAGGGGGGTAACTTCTCCAACTGTGGGTCTACCTTCACATTTGGAATATAAGGAAAAATAGTCTTAGTAGGTGAAGGAAGAGAGATCTGGGGTGCATATTATGTGGTTTGTGTTATTGGTGCCTTTCCTCTTTCTATTATTTTGGCAGTTAAAGGAACAAGAGGAACCACTAGAGGATGACATAGAAGTGGTGCACAGGAAAAATTCTCTCCACTAGGCTTCTCAAATTTTGATATTGGAGGGGTAGGTCAAGGAATAGTGGGAGCCATAGGAGGATAGAAAATGTAACACCTCGCCAAGGAACCCAGAGAACAACACATAAAGTAACAAAATAACTGAACATTTTTTATTTTTTTAAAAATTCAATTACAACATGAGTACAAAAGAAACATCTACACATATGTTCTCAGGGTTTCGTGACAACTCTACTTAAACATTCACAAGAATAACATCACATCACTATACCAAAAGACATAAAGCATAAGGATAAATCATATCAATAATGAATGATGCAATCATATAATAATAATGTAGTCAAGTTACATATTCAAGTTACATCAAGTGAGATTATGAAAAATCTCATAACAACATAATAACATTAAAATAAGTTCACTCTTACACATCAAAAGTGTATACAATAGATGAAGATCGTAACACTTCTGTCAAACTTGTTCATGAGCACACTCAACATCCAACTTCACGAACAATGTAGAATTAGGAACCTATCTCAAGTACAATATTATCCAAGCACAACACCTGCAAGGGGACCTAATGGAGGATATAACACATTCCTCCCAACCACGTGGTACCCAAAGGTCCACCCCCCATGCTAGAAGATAATATCAGGTCCACAAAGGTAAACAAACATGAAGACAAAACATAACATCACATGACTTGATGTACACATTACAACATAACGATATCGAAACCACAAATTACAAACAAAGCTCCCAGAGGCAACAATATAAAAAAGGGTAAATCTACATAAGATACCACATAACATGCATTAGGAAAAGAGAGTCATCACATAGATTATTATAGCTTACCCTAGTGAATCTTCTTAGACTACCGACTCTCATACCGAGTTACCCTAGTAATCTCTACCGATTCCCGGCCCCTAAAAAAACTCATGTGGAATCGAACTACCTTGCAAGAAGACAAATTAGATGATCATGCCATTCCATGCCATCTCAACATACCCTTAGTCTATACAAGCACTAAGGTATAAGGAAAGACACCAAATTATCTAAATTATTTAATGAACACTACCAAACCCCTAATACATTTAATTAGGTTTTCACTAAATTATAAACTCATGATAGGTTACCCTGGTTACCTCTTAGGGTTTCAACCCCTATCGAAAACCACTCTTCCTAATAAAATAACTCATTATCAATTACAAAGGATAACCATCATGCACAATAAACAAAACCATGAATGAACACATCTCAATCATGACACAAATCATTTAACATTCAAAATAACACCAAGGTAACAAATAATCTGTGCATGGCTAAATCCCAAATTAAATGATTGTCATTGAACATCAAAGTACAAGCATAAAATTTTTTACAATACAAGTTTCTTTTCCTAGCCTCTGGAAAACTAAGAATTCTATAACACAAAAGAACACTCTAAAATTATAACCAATACATTATTACCCATCAAATACATCCATCAAGTCTTCATGAACTAAATAACATTTTATCTTTTCATTCATGTTGAAATCATTAAAATGTTTTAAAGAAACTAAATTATAAAATCCATAGATATTTCAAGGTAAATATATTCACAACCAAAATTGTTTTGTTTCAGTTTAATTTCAAATCATGATTTACATTTACACCCACATATATATAATTGTTGTCATGCTATAAGAACACATCCAAGGACAACAAGCATATACAAATATAAATAACATAGACATATCAAATGAAACCATAATCGACACTTATACTTAACTATTGTTGTGGCCGCGACCCCACTCTAGTTCCCAATGATTTCCTTCGCTAAAATACACATTCAATTTACAAGATAACCTCGAATGCATGAAGTTTGAGTGGCACATGGTCTGGGAATAAGCTACCAATTAACAACAACAAAAATCAGCAGGTGATACCAGAGATATAGAGCGCATATGCACACTTCACATGGTGCCATATCTTATTAGCCGAACTATGAATTTCAAGGGTGACGAAGATTAAGAGGGGCATACATATAGATGCCATATGAGAGAGATGTAGAGTGTGTAGCATATTTGAGATTGTTTTGAAGGTTGGAATTCATTTACCGACTGTATAAACAATACACGCAGGTCATGGTATGAGGAATAAATATTTACAATCTAGAAATGAAACATTTCAAGATTATAAATATCTAAGATCCAAAAAAAATAATACAAATTGATGTAAACCTAAATTATGGGTATGTATAAGCATGTAATAGAGTAGTTAAAAACACTGTTACCGACTAGGATGATAGTTTGGTGAAAATGGTGATAGGTCTACTAATAAATTTATGTGGTAATTTGGTTCATCCTTTTTAAATTGATTGAAGTGTCTTAATTCAACAAGTTAAAGCTTATTATTTAAAAGATTATCCTGAGGATAGGCACTTGAGTGACCTCCCTCAATACCCGATACAGTAATAGTTTATAGGGCCTCAAAACATCTAGAAATAAACACTAGAATAAACTGTAGTAAGAAGCCTTATAAATTAAAGAGTTTACTTAAACATGCATAAATCAGCTATCACAATAATGGAATACCTGGACACACAAAATCAAAGACTCAAAATTTTGATTGCTAACCAGTAGCCAAACAACTTAAGCTTGCACGCGATAACGTGAGGAAGGACCTGGAATTATCTCCGAAAAAACATGTTTGCATTGGGTCATGGCATACTCAAACTTGAAAAAGCAGGTGGATTCGATGCCCAATACCTTCAAACTACATCAAACAACACCATCAAACATATATGCATAAACCGACAATCACACCGTGAAAGAGAGTCACAACGTCGTAGGGTACTCATGAGTGAGTTATGATACTTGTCTCCTTCACCAAGACTAACATACATTACTACATCATAAACACACTAATGCTCCAAAACAACATAAAATGATAACACACATAATGCTTATCATAATGTCACCACATGAACATAATTAGATGATAAACAATGTATCTAATGTATCATCAACAAAGTATAAAAACTGGCATAGTATCAGTGTCATAACTAAAATAAAGTAGCATAGTATAAAAATAGCTAAAGCAACTATCAACCAAACATAAACAAACTAAATCAAAGTGCAACAACTGGAGGGACACTACATCCTCCCCACCTAGGATAAGGCTTACTCCTGGAAGCCTGCAAATAGATATGGATAAAGCTCTCTCATGCATGTCGTATCCTCCCAAGTAGCTGATGCCTCATCACTAGGATCCCACTGGACCTTACTTGATCAACGTATCGACCCCTAAGGACGAGTCTCAGTTGTAAGACAAATGAGACAATTGGAAAACACAAATTATAGTCTAACATCTAGGACAACCTAATAGGCTTATAGATATATAGAGTACCCAGTGTTAGAACCTTGTGCTCTGATACCAAGCTATAATGCCCCGCCAAGGAACCTAGAGAACAATGCATAAAGTAACAATATAACCGGACAATTTTTTTTTTTTTTAAACATTCGATTAAAACATGAGTACAAAAGAAACATCTACACATACATTCTCAAGGTTTCGTGACAATGCTACTTAAACATTCACAAGAAGAAAATCACATCACTATACCAGAAGACATAAAGCATAAGGATAAATCATATCAATAATGAATGATGCAATCATATAATCATAATGTATTCAAGTTACATCAAGTGAGATTATGAAAAATCTCATAACAACATAATAACATTACAATAAGTTCACTCTTACACATCAAGAGTGTCTACAATAGATGAATATTGTAACACATTTGTCAACCTTGTTCATGAGCGCACTTAGTGTCCAACTTCACAAACAATGTAGAATCAGGAACCTGTCTCAAGTTCAATATTATCCAAGCACAACACCTACAAGAGGACCCAATGTAGGATATAACACATTCCTCCCAACCACATGGTACCCAAAGGTCCACCCCCATGCTAGGAGAAAACAAACATGAATACAAAACATAACATCACATGACTTGACGTACACATTAGGACATAAGAATATCAAAGCCACAAATTACAAACAAAGCTCCTAGAGGAAACAACATAAACAAGGGTAACTCTACATAAGAGACCACATAACATGCATTAGGAAAAGATATTCATCACATAGATTATTATAGGTTACCCTAGTGAACCTTCTTAGACTTCTAGACCTCATACCAAGTTACCCTAGCAATCTCTACCGATTCCCGACCCCTAAACAAACTCATGTGGAATCGAACTACCTTTCAAGAAGACAAAGTAGACAATCATGCCATTCTAGGCCATCTCAACCTACCCTTAGTCTATACAAGCACTAAGGTATAAGGCGAGGCACCAAATTATTTGAATTATTTAATGAACACTACCCAACCCCTAATACATTTAATTAGGTTTTCATTGAATTATAAACTCATGATAGGTTACCCTGGTTACCTCTTAGGGTTCCGACCCCTATCGAAAGCCACTCTTCCTAATAACATAACTCATTATCAATTACAAAGGATAACCATCATGCATAATAAACAAAACCATGAATGAACACATCTCAATCATGTCACAAATCATTTAACATTCAAAATACCACCAAGGTAACAACTAATCCATGCATGGCTAAATCCCAAATTAAATCATTGTCATTGAACATCAAAGTACAAGAATAAAAAGTTTTACAATACAAGTTTCTTTTCCCATCCTTTGGAAAACTAAGAATTCCATAACACAAAAGTACACTCTTAAATTATAACCAAACATTATTACCCATCAAATACATCCATAAAGTCTTCGTGAACTAAATAATATTTTATCTTTTCATTCATGTTGAAATCGTTTAAAATGTTTTAAAGAAACTAAATTATAAAATCCACAGATATTTTGATGTAAATATATTCAGAACCAAAATTGTTTTGTTTCAGTTTAATTTTGAATTGTGATTTACATTTACACCCACATATATATAAATAAATAAATGAATATGTATAGATATATGTTTATTATATATATATTGATTCACTTAACTGTTGTCATGCTACAAGAACATATCCAAGGACAACAAGCATATATAAATATAAATAACATAGACATATCAAATGAAACCATAATCCATGCTTATACTTAACTACTATTGTGGCTGGAACCCCACTCTAGTTCACAATGATTTCCTTCACTAAAATACGCATTCAATTTACAAGATAACCCTAAATGCATGAATTTTGAGTGGTGCATGGTCTGGGAATAAGCTACCAATTAACAACAACAGAAATCAACGTTCGATACCAGATATATAGAGCACATATGCGCACTTCACATGGTGCCATATATTATAAGCCAAAATATGAATTTCAAGGGCGATGAAGATTAAGAGGTGCATACATATAGACACCATATGAGAGAGATGCAAAGCATGTAGCATATTTGAGATTGTTTTGAAGGTTGGAATTCATTTACCGACTTTATAAACAATACACGTAGGTCATGGTATGAGGAATAAACATTTACAATCTAGAAATGAAACATTTCAAGATTATAAATCTTTGAGATCCAAAAAAAAAATATAGATTGATGTAAACCTAAATTATGGGTATGTATAAGCATGTAATAGAGTAGTTAAAAACACTGTTACCAACTAGGATGATAGTTCAGTGAGAATGGTGACACCTACTAATAAATTATGTGGTAATTTGGTTCATCCTTTTTAAATCGATTGAGGCATCTCAATTCAACAAGTTAAAGCTTATTATTTAAAATATTATCCTGAGGATAGACACTTGAGTGACCTCCCTCAATACCTGATAGAGTAATAGTTTATAGGGCCTCAAAACTTCTAGCAATAAACACCAGACTAAACTCTAGCAGGAAGCCTTATAAATCAAAGAGATTACTTAAACATGCATAAATCGACTATCACAATAATGGACTACTTGGACACATAAAATCAAAGACTCAAAATTTTCATTGCTAACCAGTCACCAAAAAATGCGAGTGTGCACACAATAACGTGAAGAAGGACCTAGAATTATCTCTGAAACAACATGTTTCCATTGGGTCATGGCATGCTCAAACCTGACAAAGCAGGTGGAGTTGATGCCCAATACCTACAAACTACATCAAACAACACTGTCAAACATATCTGCATAAACTAACAATCACACCATGAAAGAGAGTCATAATGTAGTAGGGTACTCATGACTGAGTTATGCTACAGTGTCTCCTTCACCAAGACTAAAATACAATACTACATCATAAACAACATCAGATACATCATCATAAACACACTAATGCTTTGAAACAACATAAAACCATAACACACATAATGTTTATCATAATGTCACCACATAAACATAATCAGATGATCAACAATGTATCTAATTTATAAAAACCAACATAGTATCAGTGTCATAACTAAAATAAAGTAGCATAGTATCAAAACAAGTAAAGCAAATATCAACCAAATAGAAACAAACTAAATAAAAGTGCAGCAACTGGAGGGACACTACACAAAATCTAAGAGGAAGATTTACCCAACATGGATTCCTGCCATTTTTGGTATTTGGGGGAACAAGAGGCACCAACAAAGGTTGGGAAACCTTAAGGGGAATAGGAGGCCAACTCGATGGAGCATGTTTATCCTTAGCCATTAAAGAGGTAGGCATTGGGATAGAGGTGTGCAATCACAATGGAGTGATTGAAGGGGAAGCAACCATAGAATTTGATGAAGATGGAATAGTAGAATAAGACACTGATAAAAATGCCTTAAATTTAGAATAATATTTAAATAACATGTCACCATGAGGCTACAAGGGTCCCACTAAAGTAGGCTAGAAGTGACCTAAAGAAAAGGTACCACGAGATACTATTGGCTTATATCCAGTTTCCTAGATAGTGTGCACATTTCCTTTGTGAGGAAATTTTGAACATTTGTGTACCAATAAAGAAACCATATTCATAGAAAGTAGCCATTCAATGCATATTTTGACTCTAAATAGGTCAGACTCAGGGATGATGACAATGTGGTTTCTACTGACTTTGGTCCTACTTGGACCATCAAAGTAGTAGAATCCATAGGAGACAAAGAGAGACCATCATGTGTATGAATGGTTATAGAAGAGATATCATATTCTTCTTCATGAAATATCTTAAGGAATAATTTTATTCTATTATAATATTGACCTTGCTTGCAGGATCAACAAGAACCCCTTTTATGGTTTTTTGGTTGAATCGAGTGGGAATACAAAAAGGTCCATATTGTCTATTGTAGGGTTGATCATTAGAAGTGAATGACATGTTAGGAATTTTGATGTCTTGATATATAAATTATGTAGGGACCACATCAACCATGTTTATGTATGGTATAGAGGTTGAAGAAGATGAAGTTTAAATTATGAAATATTTGGAATGAGATGGGAATGGATTGGTATAGATTTGTAGTTGTTGGTTCAATTTGGAAACACATTTATTTATGTTTTGTTTCTTTTCACTTACACATATGTTACCTTTTTCAATGCGGTCTTGCACAATATTTCGAAGATGCATACATATTTGAGTATCATGCCTTGGAACATGATGATATTGACAAAATGGTTTTTCACCTTACCAAACCAAATAAGTCTTATTTGAAGGAGGAGGCCTTATCTTAGGAAGAGTGATCAAGTGATATTTTAAGAGAATTTGCATAATGTTATATATAAGGAATAAAATTGTTTATAAAAGGTCTATGCCCCTAAGGTGTTGCTAGTGATACCTCAAAATATTTAGATATAGTGATTATGCTAGCTTGTTGATTGAAAGGTTTATTATTATTTTAATTTCTTGAAGAAGATGCACCACCATGATAATTAGAGCGAGTTGACGAGGAAGAGACCCCATACTAACTCATAGTTTGTTGGTCATCATGAGGGGTAGTGTAAATATGAGTGTAAGAGTTATACTTCATGAATAAGATTTCATCTCTAAATAGTGGCTACAAGTTTTTGATGCATTCTTTGTACATCAAATTAGGGAGTGTATAGGGAGTATGAGAAAAGAATGATTGATAGAAAAATATAAAATCAGTTACCTTTCTAGTAGGTCCTTGCTTACAATGAACAAGGACATTGAAAATGTCTTACAAACCAATGTTGGCTTGAAAATGTTGAAGGAACTGATTAATTAATTGATCAAATGTATAAATGGTGAATCCATCAATAAAAATGACATTGAAACTTAAAAAAAAAAACCTTTAGTCCTCTTGCCCACCAAGCCTTTAGAAACTAAATTATGGGTAACAACATAATCAATAAGAACTATGACCTACTATCCAAATATTACTCATTAGAATTTGAGTGGATAATACCTAGGTGCTCCTAAAAGAGTACAAGTGTGCCTCCATTTTCTCTTTTATTTTCCTTTTCTTTATATGAGATGGGGTCATAAATCAAATAGCATAGACAAAGTGACAACCAACATTTCTAAACTATTAACCTCATCCAAACAAGAGAAAACAATGAAAGCATAAGGAAAATAAAACATCAAATCAAAATACTCCCCATGCTTGAACTTGAATCACTTCTCTTGCTTTCCTATTTCTCCTTTTGCAAATATTCCCTCAGATTTGTAGTCTAACTTGTGCAAATACTTGCAAATTGTAAGTAGAAAGTTGGAGAAGGAAGGTTGCTTTATAGACAACCTTTCAAATGGACGACTGAGATTAATCTTCTAGAAAGATTCCAAGATCAATGGATGGGAATGCATGAGAGGGAGGTTATGAAATGGATGGTTGAGATTAAGTCTCAGAAAAGATGCCAAGATCAACAGTCCAGAATTGATACACGAAAAATATGCCATGCATGGAAAAGCTATGACACTGACGACTATGATGCCTGACAGTTATGACAAACATGCAAGACATGTAGACTATGACAAAAATGAATGTTATGATAGGGGATTATGACATAAAATCTTTGACCAGGTGGTGCATAAATAATTTATTTTAAATAACTTATTCAAAAATGGAGAGAGCAAAGGAAATGGACAAGTGGAAAATAAATAATTTATTCAAATTATTTATTTGGAGAAAATAGGGGAGGTGGCATGGGATAGTTAAATAATTTTAATAATTATTTAACTATAGAAGAATTAAAGGACCATGAATAGATAAATAATTAATGGTAATTATTTAACTATAGATGAAAGGTGACAAAATAATTAAATAAATAATAATTTATTTAACTATTGAAGAAGAGGGAGAAATTAGTGACACAATTAGTTTATTTAATCAATCAGGATAGAATAAAGATTAGAAAGTGAATTAATTAAATAATTACTAAGAATTATTTAATTAATAGAGGAATATGATCAAACATAATTGAATAACTAAAATTATTCAATTATCGAGGGATGAGGATGAAGAAAAATGACACCCGCAGGCTTAAGACATTTTTCATTGTCTACATTTTTACCCTCTTTGACATAATGCAGTTCATCGCATTGTGTCAAAGAAATTTAATTCTGAAATATGCCCCAGTGAAAGAAGAATGACGAGGAGGGTTGTGTATGCCCCCTCGAGAGGACCAGTGAGTTCAAAGAACATGAATGTGCTTTCGAAATGGATGATAAGACTAGAGGATGAAGGATAGAAGAAATGTTAGCTTGGAAGGGGATGGATATTAGCATGGAAGAGAAAGGAGGATGAAGAGGGAAAGCTAGACGAGAAATGATAAGGGAACCAACTTTCATGCTTACATTTTTATATTTATCATTATTGGGTAGATTATTGTAATGGCCAACAAACACCATGATATGACGTAAAGTGTGCAAGGTTGTACTATCACGTGAGACAAACAACTGCAGATAAGGATGATCATGACTCATACTAAGAGAGTGATTGCCCCAGTCTTTTTGTCATAGTCAACCACAAATAGTAAAGACAGGCAAGACAAATCATGAAACATCATTGCTCCTCTAAATCCTATTGTTAAGACATCCTCAAGGAACTAGCATCATGATTGCCAAAAGAAAAAACAAACATCATAAAATTAAATGCCGAGTGCTTGCCAAGTGTCTAAATGTCAAAATGTCAAGTGTGGCGAAATGTTTGATGTCTTGGTGTCAAAATTCCAGGGTTGACAATATGAAGATGCCATATTGGTGTCAAGTTTAGGAAGGACACACCTGAACGATGTCGAGATGTCAGATTCAGAAAGGACACATTTTGAATGATGTTGATGCCAGAGTGATACCAAATTCGAGGACACATCCCGAATGAGGTCGATGTCAAGATGTCAAATTGATGTCAAATTCAGGAAGGACACATCCTGAACAATGTTGATGTCGAGATGAAAAATTGATGTCAATTTTGGGAAGGACACATCCCAAACACTGTCGATGTCAAGATTGTCAAATTCAGGAAGGACACATCTTGAATGATGCCAATATCAAGTGGAATGTATCTCAAATGTCGTGAGAATCCTCAAAATAGCAGATGACTGTGACGATGCCTAAGAAGGACACATCATAGGGCATGAATAAATGACGAGCTATCCTTCAGAAGGACACATCTGAAGAATAAGAAAGATTTGACTAGTTTGACTAAATTTGATTGAGTTTGACCGATTTTGATATGCCAAGATGATTGTTGCGCTTGATTGACAGATTGTAGAAGTTCGCTTGGGTAGAGTGTTCGTTCGAATTTTGACAAAGACCATGATAAATTTAAGGACTATTTCATGTGTGTGAGAAAATTTTGCAATGAACCCTAATGGATTGACCTAGTGTGGCCTTAGGGGCTCATTGACAGATGGTCTTGCCTACGTCATACACTCAGAGACCTTATAGTTCAACACGACCAATGAATTTGTCTTGTTGACCAAAGATTGAGTCATGAATTATTTTGACAAACCTACTAGGATTGGCCTAATGTCTCGAGGGATCGAAGATGAGCCTTGCCTACATAGAAAATGCGTAGAGACAACGTAGTTCGACAATGACAAAGACTAATCAAGACTTGAATTGATGTGACTATGTTGCTTGACATGACTCTGTTTTTTAGAATTTTTTGTGTTTTCTTCAAAACTTTTTTTGATTTTTAGTTCTTTTTCAAGACATTTTTTCAATTTTTAGATCTTTTTTTAAGACATTTTTCAAATTTTTAGGTCTTTTTTCAAGACATTTTTTTTCTTTTTAGGACATTTTTCAATTTTTGGTCTTTAGGACTTTTTTCAATTTTCAATCTTTTAGGACATTTTATTATTTTAGGTCTTTTGGACATTTTTGATTTTTGGTCTTTTAAGGACATTTTTCAATTTTAGGTCTTTTTAAGACATTTTATGATTTTTAGGTCTTTTTTTAGGACATTTTTTTATTTTTAGGTCTTTTTTCAAGACATTTTATGATTTTTAGGTCTTTTTTTTTAGGACATTTTTCAATTTTTAGGTCTTTTTTCATGACATTTTATGATTTTTAGGATCACATGTGGTACCCACTGTAGTCTCATGATAAAAGTTTGCCCCTAGTCAAGTTGAGAATGAGCTAGGAAAAATAGAATGTAAAGAAAAGGCATGACTAGCATGGATAGTGGATAGTATGTAGGACTTGATTTCAACCATTGTTAGCCATGGACGAAAATGTAATGATGTCAGGGTGAAGTGTAATGACAAATGTCAGAAAGAGTATGTTCATTAGGGACAGAGGTAGATAAAGTGACAGTAGATGGCACAACAATGACTAACTACACATGGCGCTTGTTTGCGAAGTTTTCACCATGGTACTTATCCAAAGCGCCTGTTTTCCAGGTTTTCACTATTGGATGAATTATTTCTCTTTATTTTTGTCATCATCATTTTTTTTAATTTATTTATTTTGGTGTCACCAAGATGCCTGTTTGCCAAATTTTCATCAAGGTGATGATTTTTTGTATTTTTCAATTTTTTTTGTATTTTTTTTAGCTGGTTTTTAGGTAGGCTTTCTGATGCTATGCATAGAATTTACACAAATGTAAGCTGTTGATTGGCTCCATCAACTATTCACCTTTGGGAGTAGCTAACTGATATGCTCCAGAACCAAATGATGTAAGGGCCCAACCAATTGGGCTCAAATTTTCCTAGCTTCTCTCTATCTGACTGATTCTTGGGATTCTACATGAGAACTAGGTCACCAAATTCAAACTTCCTAGTCATCACCTTTTTGTTATAACTTCTACAAAGGAATTTTGGTATGCTTGTAAATGATTCAATGCATTGTGTCTTCGTTCATCTAGCATTTCTAACTCATGCAGTCACGACTATCTGTATTCTTCATCAGTGATAAGGCCTTTCATGGAGACTTGCAAAGATGGAATTTCAAAATCTATGGGCAAGATGGATATGGCTCCAAAGACAAGGGCGAAAGGAGTGGCACCTGTGGGGTTACAGATGCTCGTGCAGTATGCTCACAAAGTCGGGTTGAGTTGGATGTGCCAGTCACAACCAACATCATTGACAGTCTTTTTAAGAAGTTTGATAATGGTTTTATTAGATGCCTCAGCTTGACCATTTCCCTATGGGTAATATGGCATGGAAAAGTGGTGGCTAATATGGAAACATTGACATAATTCAAGAACCTCATGGTTTTTGAAGGGATGACCATTATCTGTGATGATGGATTGTGGAATGTCGTACTGAAAAATGATATAATTGAGGATGAATTTGGAGATTTGTTTGCCGGTAATGTAAGTGAGTGGAATGGCTTCGATCCACTTAGTAAAATACTCAGTGGCAGTGATAATGAATTTGTGTCTATTGGAGGATGTAGGGTGAATCTTGCCCATGAGATCAAGTCCCCATTGTGCGAAAGGCCAAGGAGAAGTGATTCACCTCAACTCTTGTGTTGGAGCATGAATCAAATCACTGTGAATCTGACATTGGCGACATGTTCTTACAAATTCCAGTGCATCCTTTTCTAGTGTCGACCAATAGTACCCAAGTCTCGTAATATTTTTAGCTAAGGTCAGGCCACTTGAATGGGACCCACGTATACCCTCATGTACTTCCTGTAAGGTTGCTTTTGCTTCATAAGTGTTAAGAAAATAGAGAAGGGTATTGTCGAAGCTACAATGGTAAGGGTGTCGCTGATGATGGTATAACATGCAACTTTGTAGATAAAGGACTTTCTTTGGTTATTGGAAAAGTTTTGAGGAAGGATTTACGAATGAAGGTAGTAAAAAATTTCCTTATACCAGGGGGAACTAGAACCAACAAGCTCACAGACCATCTCTGATTCAGGGACATCATAAGCAGAAACCAATAACTTCTCAACCAAAAACTCAAACTGTGGGACATTGCTAGGAGTATCAAGCAAAGATCCAATTGTTGCCATAACATCAGAAGCCTTGTTCTATGTTCTTGGAATCAATTCAAAGGATAGCCTATGAAAATATGTCAAAAAACTATCAACCATCTATTTATAAGACATTAGCTTCTCATCTTTGGTTTCGTACTCATCACTGACTTGGTTGATAACTAACTGAGAATCATCGAGGACCTACAAATTCCTGATTTTCCACTTGATATCCATTCAAAGTCCTGTAATTAGTGCTTCATACTCTTCCATGTTATTAGTGCATGGAAATTCTATGTGGAATGACCTTGGGATGGAGTCTCCTTGTGGAGTAATGAATAATATTCTAGCTCCTAATCCATGATTAGTACGAGATCCATCAAAGTATAATTGCCAAGGTTGTTGGGATTTCGCATGAAATACAAACTCATCTAAAAAATCTGTTGTAAGAGGATGATTATCTAGTATTGGTGCATCTATGAGCTGGTCTGCTATTACTTGTCCTTTGATGGTTTTTCGCTCGACATATTGAATATCATATTCACTAAGGATTGTGACCCATTTTGCTAAATGTCCTATCAATGCTACTTGACTCAAGAGGTACTTCAAGGGATCGATCTTGGCTACCAAGTATGTCTTATGGTTTAACATGTAATGCCTTAATTTTTGGGTTGTGAATACCACTTCCAAACAAGCACGTTCAATGGGTGTGTAATTTAGCTCATACCCCACCAGTGTTCTACTAACATAATATATGGCTCTTTCTTTTTCTTCACAGTCATTCTGTGCTAGTAATGCCCCCAGTGCCGAAGTAGTTGCAGAGATGTACAAAATTACTGGTTTTCCTTGGATAGGAGGCATGAGAATTGGAGTTGACAATAAATACTATTTGATATGGTTAAATGCCTCCTGGCATTTATCAGTCCATACAAAGGGAATCCCTTTGCATAGGAGATACTGGAATGGTTGGCACCTATCTACAAGTTGAGCAATGAATTGTTTGATAGATTGAAGCCTTCCTTGTAGCATTCTTAGGTCACTAATTCCCTTAGGAGAAGGCATATCCAATATAGCTCTAACTTTAGCGGGATCAACTTCAATGCCTCTACGGGAGACTATGTATCCCAATAACTTGATGTTACACCAAAAACACAATTTTTTGAGTTCAACTAGACCTTATATTCTTCTAGCCTCCTGAAAACTCTGTCTAATACTGAAAGGTGGTCTTTTCTTGTGAATGAATTTTCCAAAAGGTCTTCCCCATAGTTCTCCATTAATGTGTGTATCATGTCATGGAATATTGTTGTCATTGCCCCTTGATATGTACACTTGCATTTTAAGACCAAACGACATTATAGTCCAACAGTATGTACCACAAGGGCATGTAAAAGTAGTTTTGTGTTGGTTTTCAGGGGAAATATGGATTTGATTATAACCAGAGAAACCATCCATAAGGGACAACATCTAATATCTAGTTGTAAGGTCCACAATGATGTCAATGTTTGGAAAAGGAAAATCATCTTTAGGACATGCTTTATTGAGGTCTTGGAAGTCTATGCATACACGAATCTGTCTAGTATACATGGTGACATGGAAGATGTTGGATATCCATTCTATATAGTCAGTTGATCTTATAAAACCTACATCCAACAATTTTTTGAGTTCAGCTTTAACCAACAATGCAACTTGCGGGTGCATTTTTCTCAGCTTTTATTTTACTAGCTTAGCATCTGGAAATAATGGCAAGTGATGTAATACTAACTCAAAATCTAATCCTGGCATGTCAGCATAAGACCATGCGAAGTTTATCTTGCATTCTGAGAATTTTTTTTGAAATTTTGGCTATTCAACTTCTGTTAATGATGTTGCAAAGAGAACCATTTTGGGGTCCTCCATAGTAGCTATATTAACGGCTATGGTATCCTCAACAAGCATTGCTAATTTTTCTATGTCTACAGGGAGAAAGTCCAATCCTCCACCCTTGGGCACCTCAAGGAGGTTTTCACCCTCGGGTACGTCCTTTATTTTTACTATTTTGTCGTCAGAAGGTGCCTTTCATTTTTCACCTAGAGGCATATCATTTTTTGTTTCATTTTTCCTTTTATTTTTGTGAATAGAGGATGGCGCAGTCTCCCCAAAATAAGCAGCACAATCCAAGTCAATGGTAAATCTAGCTTTGTGATCCTAATTTGGAATGCCCTCACGTAGCCCTAGAAATTCTACTAGAGCCTCATCACTTTGAAAAGTGTCCATTACTGGTGGGCCTTGCTGGTTCTAGTCAATTAGGTCAAGGTAAACTAAGGATATTCCATCATCAACATTTGCAAATTGAGGAGATGATGTAGAGAGCATGTAAATGGACACTAAGACATTGAAAATGAAGTTATCATCACTTGGTTCTATGTCAGATTCTATCTAGTATTATCCTTTGCTTGTTTCATACTCACCAATGAAGTAAGGGACAAAGGGACTAGCATCAGGGTCAGGGTCAATAGTGGTAAGTGATAGTTCAAGTGATTTTGCATGATGGTCATCTATTTGGGGTGACTGGACAAGTGCCTTGAGGCTAGGATGAATGGGAATAGGATGTGATCTGGACTTGTCATCATTTGGTGTTGTATCAATCTCAAACATTTTCCATAATCATTCTTCAAATGTAGGCTCGCCAAGTTCAAGGAGTAATTCGTCAAGGCAGCAGTCACTTAAGGATCACTGAGAGTCAAAATCCCATTCGTGAGAGTCAGTTTCAGAGGAGGTGTCCTTAGTTGTCTCAACACAGTCTGAAGCATACACTAACTCACATGGAAGCACACTAGTACTTGGATTACCAGATTTTCGTAGACCAAAACCTAACCCAAGATGTTTTGGTCTTTCTAAAACTGATAATGGCTCATGCCTTCCATTCTTATCCTTGCCAACACTTCTTTTTCCATCATAGCCTTTTGCTTTTATCATGTTGTATCCTTTTCCATACATTTCTACTAGCACGGGAGTAAAATATTGTGGTTCTTTATAAATCTAGGATAGTATATCATTTGTGTCCTCTTGACTCATTTCGCCCCACTTAATGAAAACTGTATTTGGAGGAACCCTGAAGATTTCTTTTGCCTGTATTCTAAAGCAAGGTTTGCCATAGACCTAGGGAGACTTGGGCATCTTGGTTATGCAATAAGCCGTATTTAGCTTGTATTCTCCACATCCTTGGTCCTGAATTTGGAAGCTTAGGTCGATGCTTGGGGTGATAAATGAAGTGGTAGGTGTTGTGGAAGCGGTCATGATGGTCGAAGAAGTAGAAGTGGATGCGGTGGATGAAGAAGCGGAAGACTTCATGAGTGCTGAGGGGTCAATGAATTTGGAAGACAAGGACCTCAGAGCTTCCCTATTGATAGGCACTTGACATTCTGATACACCACATAAGTTGGTACAATATTGGAATGGATTAGGGTCTCCATATATAGTAGTCTCAGTGCCCTCAAACGGAAACTTCAAAAATTGGTGATACGTGGAGGGGACGGATTTCAGTGCGTGGATCCAAGGTTGGCCGAGTAAAATGTTGTATGGGAGGTCCAAATCTAGAACTTGACAAGTGGTGTCGACAGTGACTGGCCCAATTTGAATTGGGAGTGTAATTATGCCCCGAGAGGAACGTTCTTCATCATCATATGCCTTGATAACAATGCTTCTTGTGGCCTCTATGCAAGCATTAGAAAATCCTAGTGCCTTGACCAATTTTAAGGAACATATATTTAGTCCTGCTTCGCCATCTACTAAGACTCATCTGACCTTATGTTTATGAACAAGAACTTTGATATGAAGGGAAACATTATGGTTGGATTTGGATGACAAATAGTCTTGGTCAGAAAAGGTGATATGGTGGGGAGTCATGAGATATCCTACCATGGCTTCGAATTGGCTGACATCAATATCTTGGGAAATAAATGATTCTTGCAATGTTTTATCTAGGATGGTCTTAGGGGCAGGCGAGATGCGTAAAAACTCAAGAATGGAGATTTGTGCAGGTGTTTTTCCAACTGGTCAATAAGATTAAAGTTTCCTTTAGTTTGGGATTGCTTGTTTTGTGGACGTGGTTGCAACTGCAAAGTGGATGGGCCAACTATTGTTACCTTTGGTTGTCTAGGGAGAGGAGGGCCGACTATGGCGACCTTTCTAGCACAGGTGGTGATATTGCATTCAGGGGCCTTTCTAACGGTGACTATGCAGACATGTTCATCAGTTGTTCTAATGTGATGTACGATAGGTCCCCCAGAATAGTCATATCCAATATAGGCATAGTTGGATTGACTATTTTTATTTGTATTTGACGTAGAAGGGTTTCTAGAACCATGATCTTGCAGTGGGTTCTTGCATATTGTATGATCCGCATTAGAAGCAAACTGTGGTCCACCAATTTCAATGATATGCTTTTCAATAAGGTCTTGTACCAGATTTTTTAATTGTCTACAGGAAGAGGTTTTGTGTCATTTTATTCAGTGATAGTCACAAAATGCATTATCATCCCACCAGGATGGTTTAAACTGCCCAGGGTCATATGGTTTGGGGTCCTCAAGTGTGATGACACCATTCTGAAGGCATTTCCTGAGAACTTCTTCAATAGGCTCACCCAAGGGAGTGTATGTACATCCTCTAGAGAATTGTTTGGGATATCTAGGCTACCTTTGAATTTGATAGTTTTTATTGCCTTGGTTATTCTGATTTGTTTGGAAAACATTAGCAGCATAGGTTTGTGTCATCATCTGTGTTTTTTGTGGTTATGTCCCTTTTAGAGTAATCATAGGACACATAGCGTTGACAACCTTAGCATCGACTACACCATTGTTGGTGACATGTTTGTTCTTAACCTAGTATTTGTTTTTGTTAGCAAGAGGAGGGTTTGCATTTGTCTTTTTGGGACCGTATTTTAGTCTTCCTTTGGTTATGAGGGCTTGTTCAACTTGGACACCTTGCTCAACTAGATATGCAAAATTTGTGCAACAATGAACACGCAAGCCATTTTTCAATGGGCCCAATAACATTTGTACGAACATGTCGACTTTTTCCTTTTCAGGTATGTCTATATGACGACTCGCTAAGCCCCTCCATTTTTGAAAGAATGGTAAAGAGGTTTCACCTGAATCTTCTTGTGTGAGTTAGCATAAGTTGGTGATGGAGGTATCTGTGTCAATGTTGTATGCGTAATTTTTCACAAATTTTTTAGCAAGTTCTTTCCATGACTGTATTCTGGGTTGTAGTGTATAGAACCATTCTAGGGCTGGTCCTGCAAGACTTTTAGGAAACAGTTGCATTAGATATGTGTGCTCATGAGCAATATCCACACAACTTGTTACGAACTCTTTGATGTGGTCAAGTGGATTTGTTTTACCCTTGTATTTGTTGAAGTTTGGAGCCACATAACCATGTGGAAATGGTGGCATGTACAAAGTTGTATCAAAAGGATATGGACATAAGTCGTATGACATTTGCGTCTTCTTTTCAAAGGTTTTCATATTTTCCATCTGTTTTTGAAGGTCATCCACTTTTGCTAGGAAGGGGTGTACAATGGGATCATCGGTTTCCTGAAAGTACGATATGTTTTGATTAGGTGTTTGTTGATATTGCCAGTTGTGAGTGGGAATTTTTTGTTGAGTATGAATCTGGGATGAGTATGTGGGAATATGTGACCCATTCATGTTTTTTTATATTTGAGGCATTTGAAATCCCTAGCTCATTTGATTTCCAAAGTTACACATTTGTTACGTCATTTGAGTTCCTTGTCCTTGTTGAAAGAATTGTCCATGTAGCATGTTGGTGTTTGTTCCTTGGGAATGTCCATATGGTATGTGGATATTCTTTCCTTTTCCATGTGAGATATTCATATTTTGTCCTTTCCCATGTGGGATGTTCATATTTTTCCCTTGTCCATGTGGGATGCTTCATTGCGATGATGTGTTAATGTTGTGTTGAAGGCCTTGAATGAAGACTTGTCGTGGGTTTCCTCCAAAGGGATTAGATGAGATTCCACCATAAGGTTGTGATAAAGATGCCCCCATTGTCATAGATGAAGATCTCAACATAGGGTTTGTGGGATTTTCTCCCATTGATGTGAACCCAATGGTTATTCCTATTGTTTGTGATGATGATGTGGACGTTGTAGGCATGGACATAGTAGATGTTCCTCCAATAGATGTTGTATTAGTTGAGGTGGAGGTGTTTTGACTTGTGGTGCCACTAGATGTCACATTAATGGTGTTAGTAGTAACTTGTGTGGTGACCACAATGTTATTGCTATTGGGGGCATTGTTCGTGTTTTGATGAGATGCTATGGTTTGTGTCGCATTGTCCAGAGAAGGTCTTATGGCATTAATGTCCAAGCCTTTTGGTAGTTTTTCCCCTTGGTCCAAAAACATAGCATGGTATCTATCAGGATCGTTCAAGACCAATTCTTCTACAAATGAAGCTATGTCAGGGTTTTGAGTGGCAGCGTCTAAATCCTCAGCTAGTACTTGTCCATTTTGGTCTCTCTGTATGAACTATTCAAAAAGTGGATTTTGAAAGGAAGTTGACATGCTCATGGACGATTGTACATTCAAATTTCCAAATGGGTCATCATAAATCCAGTCATTGGGATTGGTGTTGGTGTTGTCAAAGTCTTGTCCAAAGTCTGCCATTTGTCTTTTCTTTCTTTGAAGTCTTGTTTCCACCATCAAGGAAATTGCTCAAATAAAGATGATGACAATGCAAGTATGACACTAGTCTTTTTTTTTGTCTTTTTGTGTGATAATGGATGACAATGCAAAGAGATAAATATGCCAAAAGCCAAGGTGACTAGGATGGCGATGTTGACTTGGATGACAATGTTGATTAGGAAAATGACAATGTGGACTAGGAAAATTGCAAGGTCAAGGTGCAAAATGAGGACTAATTAGGGAACTAATGCAAGGTCTAGGTTCAAAATGACAACTAGGATGAATGATATTTTTGGATTTTTTTAGGCATAAAGTATACAAGGTATGAACTAAAATGAATGCAATTTGGAGAAAGGGGTACCTAAGCACTCTAAGCTTAATCTTTGTTTTCGATTTTGGTTACCAAAGGACTTGTTGAAAATGACAAAGTGACAAGGTCAAGATGACTAGTGAGTTTTCCTAACTAGACTGTTGAGTTGGAAATCCTCACAAAAAGGACAATGACTGAAAAATAGAAATGAATGACGAAGTCCAAGATAGCCTAGTTTCGAAAGCAATGATTTTGCAAATTGTGATAAGGTTGGCCTAACCCAAAGTATGCAAAAATGAAAAGCTTTGGTCAAGCTAATGTTGAAAATGATGATTATGAAACCTAATGTATTCAACTAAAATTTGAAAGATTAAGCCTATGGTCAAGAATACAAACTAATGGTTGAATAATGAGGATTTTGAGCAATTTCAAAGCTGATTTTTGACAATGACCTCTTGGAAAAAAATGTTTGATAGCAGGCTGAGACTATTTTTTGATGTTTTGTTGAAAATTATGAGTTGTCTGAGGTCGATTGTTTGTGTCCAAATTTGTGACTGTTGTGTATATTGTTTGAAAATCTAGAAAACACTTGACAAACACGATGTTTGAATGTGGACAAACACAAATAAGACAAGCACAATCCTATGGTTAGGCTAGGACAATATTCGCTAGATTCCACGTGGGTTTCCCCAACCGCATATCAGTAGTGTGTGAATTTAGAAGCTTGGTTGCACAAGCTCCCCCTTACAATGCACTCTCTTCTTAGGCCAACCAAGCTTCCAACCCCCATGAAACTCCCATGGTAGATTGATCACCTCTACTATAGACTGCGAAGATGTGGATGCCTTCACATCGACCGGTGTTTCACTAGCAAATAGAAGGTTTTTGGCTACTACACAAAGGTGTTTAATTCACGACCCCCATTCGAGTGGCCATACATGGGGCGCAAGATTAAGCTCTGTTTAGGAGGCACTCCAGCCTGAAGAGGTTAAGCTCAACAAGGTTTTGGGGAGTACTACTTGGTCTGTATGACATATCCGCACTTGTAATCCTAGGCTTTCCCTTAGGATTCACATTTATATACCAGTCGGAGGTAGCTTGGCCAAAAAGCTCCGTTGCCGGACAGAGTCGCCTTGGGGTGAGTAATTTTTCCCACCAAGGTAGGCCCAAGTTCTAGAGGCAATAACCATTTCTGTTACACTTAGGATCGTTTGAATGCATAAGGGGAGAGGATACTTCGATTATTGAATCAAAGTGACAAAATTTGAAGACACTTGTAAATTTTAATTACCAAATGATAATGTGAGGACACACAAGACACTTTGTTCTTTTTAAAATTTTAACTTGAAATATGATAAAAAAAGTTCATTTTAAACTCATGGTGTGAGAATGCAAGTTCATTTTAACCATATGAGTTTCAATGCATGCTTGTGTTCATTTTAGCCCAATGACATGAAAATGCAAGTTGTAATTGTAAATTTTAGGCCCAATGAGTGATTCATGTAGATTTGTTGTTCGCTTTAAGCCCCATGAATGAAATATGCAATTTGTTTTTTATTTTAAGACCAAATGAGTGACATGCAAATTGTGGTTCATTTTATCCTCATGAGTGTAAATGCAATTTGTTGTTTTTGTTGAAAGCAAACAAAATTGATTATTCCTAAATAAATGAAAAAGCTTGATTTTTTGTTTCTATAGAAACAATTTTTAGACTCCCTCCAAACTCCGTCACATGCTAAAAACAAGATATTAGTAACTTAAAAGAAAAGTTTAATGACAACAGAAAATTAAAATAGAAATAACTTTCTCAAAACTTAACAAAATTTTAAATAGTTTGAATCCATGGAAAGCTGAAAATCAAAGCTTCAAAACCCATAAATTATTTTTCCAAGATTCTACATACAAAAATGTTACAGGCAAAATAAAACACAGGTTTTAACAATTTTTTTTAAAAACAACAAAAAACTAAATTAACCATAACTTTCTCAAATCTTAAAATTTTTTTAAACCGTTTGAAGTTCTGGAAAGATAATAATGAGGCCTACAAAACTCATATGATAGTTTTTAAAGATTCCATATGCCCATTTTTCTGTGCTCAAAAGAAGATGACAGGATTTCGTATGAATTATTGGTTGTAACCTGCAAAATAGTGAAAACAAACAAGAAAACAAACAAATTTCTCTACAAAATTGTAAGATTCACGTCAGGTTCACCAATGTGAGATAGGGTCAGAAAGCAAATAGCATGGAAAAAGTGACAACCAACACTTCTAAACTATTGACCTCATCCAAACAAGAGAAAACAATGAAAACATAAGGAAAATAAAACATCAAATCAAAATACTCCCCATGCTTCAACTTGAATCACATATTTTTCTCTCCTATTTCTCTTTTTGCAAATATGCCCTCAGATTTGTATTCTAACTTGTGCAAATACCTACAAATTGTAAGTAGAAAGTTGGAGAAGAATAGTTGTTAAGGTGAAAATGGAGAAGGAAGGTTACTTTTATAGACAACCTTTCAAATGGATGGCTGAAATTAATTTTCTAGAAAGATTCCAAGATCAATGGATGGGAATGCATGAGAGGGAGATTATGAAATGGATGGTTGAGATTAAGTCTCAGAAAATATGCCAAGATCAACGGTCTAGAATTGATGCACAAAAAATATGCCATGCATGGAAAAGCTATGACACTGATGGCTATGATGCCTAATAGCTATAACAGACATACAAGACATGCAGGCTATGACATAAATGAATGTTATGACAGAACATCTTTGACTAGGTGGTGCATAAATTATTTATTCAAAAATGGAGAAAGCGGAGGAAATGGACAAGTGGATTCAAATTATTTATTTGGAGAAAATAGGGGAGGTGGCATATGATAGTTAATAATTATTTAACTATAGAAGAATTAAAGGACCTGTTGTGACCTTTTCACACATCGCCCCATTCAAAATGGGGACCCCTAAATTTTTGCTCCATTCTGGTCTTTTAGCTTTGGTTTTTGTCTTTCTCTCTCGTTCTGCTTCTTTTTCGCTATCTACTTTTCGGGGGACGCTCCCGTCAGCAAGCTTGAACGCAAAGATTCGACCAAGTACTGAAATTAGGGTTTCACATCTTTAAGTCACTTCAGGACCAAATTGAGTTGGTTATTTAGCTTTTGAGCTTAGCAGTGCTAATACCATGCTTTTAGCAAGTAACCCCTGAATTTTCACTGAGTTCTGCCAACTTTCTATTTTTAGTAAGTGTCAGTTTAGGGTTGATTTTCTTGAGATTTTCACATTCCGGCAACTTTATTGCATTCTGAGCACTTCAAGTTCACTTTTGGCAAAATTTGAGCAAAAACAGACGACTTGCTATTTTTAGCAGTCCAACTTCCAGAGTAGATTTCGAGGTCTAGATGTTACATTTTCTGATGCATGTCCGGAGATTCCTTCTGGGTTTTTCGAGACCTTCGCGGTGATATGACATGCAAAGCATGATGATGACTTTCAGCATTCGGCCTTCAGAGGCCGATATTAGGGTTTGCATGTAGACTTTTTCGTCGCATGTCGACATATTCTTTTTGGGTTTTCCAAGAGCTTCGCGATGGTGCAACATGCAAGTGTAACCGATCACTTTTCAGAAACTTACTATTTTTAGCCAGTGCTTGCATGTTGGAGATTTTTCTAGGTTTTTTTGGGTTTTTCATGATTTCTCAGGCAGTATGACATGCAAGATCATCTGGCAGCCGGTCGGTCACTTTTTCGGCCGCTTTCTATTTTTAGCAGGTATCACTTGGGCAGCTGCTCAACACTTCAGAACTGCAAATTGATCATCATGCAACTGAAACGGGGTCAAACGAAGCTCATCTGAGCAACACGCATAAAATTAGGGTTTCACGCTTCAGGACTGAAAATGAGTCAGACGACAAGGCGCTCAAAACTGAAATGTCCATCATGATCAGTATCCCTCGGAGGGTCTGCTGGCAAAATTTGAAGGCAATCGGAGAACCTGCTATTTTTAGTAAGGTGTTCCAGACGAGGGCTATAAATAGAAAGTTGATCTCAACGTTAGCACAAACAAGCGAGTTCACCAACGAGGAGCGTATTGTCCAAATTTCAACTCAAACGGAGATAAGGAAGTCTCAGAAACGAACACTTACTATAAATAGTAAGTCACTTCGAAAGCGGCTATAAGTGGCAGGTCAGCATCGAATCTCAGCAGACATAAGTCAAATATGTGATGAGGGACCCTTGGTGCGAATTTCAAGACAAACAGAGTTGTAGAGGGTGAAGAATTAGATATTTGCTATTTTTAGCAGGTCGAGGCAGAAAAATTAGGGTTTCCTAAAATCAAGGGCAGAGCATTGCAGTCAAGCAAAAACGACATCCAGTCACGATTACCATGTTTCAGGCGTTCAACGCGTGAAATTTGAGGACTTTCTGAGCAGTTTCTATTTTTAGCAGGTTGCTAAAAATAGCAGGTACAAACAGGCATCGGGCGTCAACAGCACAAGTCAGTTGAAACTCAGAATAAAGCGAAAATCGGGCTTTCCAAGGTCAAAAAATTCAGTTGATGGCGCAAAATTCAGAGAACTTTCTAAAAATAGAAACTCAAGGCGAATTAGGGTTGACAGAGGAAAATCAACTCAAATCTGGCAGAGGGCGTAAAATTCGCTAAAATGGATAAATTTTCAAGTCCAGCATCACAGGGGCAGAAAATTGTCTAAGTCTGGAAAGTGAAAGCTTCAACCTCTAAATGCGCCTATAGTAAAATTAAAAGCTTGGCCTAGTAAATGCGCCCAACAAAGAGATGACTTAGAAAGTTTTCTAAGTGTTGAAAAATTGGGAGTAGGACCACTCATATGCGCCTAGAGAAGAAGAAAACATTTGAAAATTACTAGGTACTTCAAATTGGATGCTCAACCCCTCATATGCGCCCTTGGCAAGAAATAAGTTGGAAAATTCTCTAAGTCATGGAAATTGGACGAAGACCCTCTAAAATGCGCCCATGATAAATTGGAGGCTTGACAAGTGATTTGCGCCCACCAAAGTTAGAAGTTTGAAATCTGTCTAAGTGTTAAAAATGGACGTCTATGGGTCCAAATGCGCCCCCCTTCTCAACTTAGGCAAGTTTTCTAAGTGCTCAAAATGAAACCTTGACCTCTTAAAAGTGCCCAAAGTAAGCTTGAGAGTTGCTAGGCGTCAAATTGAAAGTTCAACTCATGTTTTGCGCCTTGAAGCTGGGGGTCTAATTTGACTAAGGCATAAACTGGAAGTATGCACCCTCAAATGCGCCTTACTTTGGAGTGGAATTGGTAAATTTTCTAAGGCATTGAAAGTCAGAGCTTCAGTACTTATGCGGGTTAGGAAAGTTCTGAAAGTAGCATAGCCCATTTGCGCCTTGAAGTTGAAATCATGAGAAAACTCTCTAAGTGTAGAAACTAGAAGGAGGGCATACCAATTGCGCCCATGGTGAAAGTGGAAGTAAGTATAGGCATTTGCGCCCAAAGCCAAGGAACAAATTAGAAGCTGGATATGGAGAATGCGCCTAGCAATGTGAAAGATAATGGCTCGAAATTTGGCTAAGACACAAGGAAATAAAAGAAGACTAGTCTACATGCGCCTAGCCTATGGAGATGAGTTGAAAACTCTCTAAGTGCGAAACTGAAAGAACACCATATCATATGCGCCCAAGACCAAAATGGAAGCTAACCCTATGGTTTGCGCCTGGTGCTAAGCTAGGAATTGAACATGAGATATACGCCTACGAGGTTGAAAATGGAAGTTACTCCTATGATATGCGCCCCCATTCAAATGCTTGTCCTCTTGTTTGCGCCTATCACAAGCTGAAAGCTTTGCATATGATTTGCGCCCAAGGCTTGGAGGAGATAGTGATTTTTCTAAGGCAAAAATGCATCCAGTGCGCCCTCAAAATTGAAGTCTACCATGATATTTGCGCCTTAAAAAGAAGAATTTCCTGAAGCATTTGAAGTCTAAGGCTCAACACATCATATGCGCCCCTTTTCAAACTTGAAGTCCACCCTCTTAAATGCGCCCCAAGATGAATGCTTGACCCCTCAAATGCGCCTAAGTCTGGAGTAAGAAAATTCGTCTAAGTGACAAAAATGAAAGCTTATGGGTCTATTTGCGCCCCTCTTTGGGGACTTAGAAATTTCATCTTAAAAGTCAAAGTGAATGTTGACCCTCTCATATGCGCCTAAGTCAAGTTGGAAGTTCCATGTGCTGTTTGCGCCTTGAAGGAGGATGGGTAAAATGCGCCCTTGGTAAGAATTTGCCTAAGTGTTAAAAGTGGAAGCTCATGGGTTTAGATATGCGCCCAAGCTATAAACTGAGTGTTCAACCCCTCATATGCGCCCAATGGTAAAATTGAAAATGCGAGACTCCAAATGCGCCTTAGCATAAAAAAGATGAAAGCTTTGTATGCGCCCTAATTAAAAGCTTGCCCAATGATGTGCGCCTTGAGTAGGAAGGTTCGAAAATCCACCCAAATTGAAAGCTTGGTCTCTCATTAGCGCCCCAATCCAAGTTGAAAGCCCCAGCTGCTAAATGCGCCCTCAACATTAAAGTTTGACATGTGATCAAAATGATTTAAAATCAAAATATGAAGGCACAAGTGTGAAGTACGCCTAAAGAGAGGAATTATTTAAAAATAAGCCAAGAAGTGTCAAAATTAAAAGCTTATGATATAATATGCACGCACCTTTGACAGGAAAAGTTGAATTTTAAATTTTAATGGGGCGTTTGGAGTGGAAAACCAAAATAAATTAATAAGGCGTTGGAGATGAAAAATAATTTCTCCAGGCAATTAAATTTTTTTTTTTTAATTTTCACCTAAGGACGGAGAAATTAAATTATTTTCCTAAGTTTAAATTTAAATTCCCCTTTAATTTTTGACACATAAAATTTTAATCTCGGACGACTTTCAATCATGGGGAATTTATTTCGGATTAATTCTGGATGGAAAATAAAACTACGCCTAGCCGATTTAAAGTGTTAACGTCGATTTTTAAAAGTGCGCTGGAGAAATAAAATGGCAATTAAATTAAAATTTTAATAAATTAAATTTGCCATGTAGTTTGAGATTACTTCAAATCGGAGTAAAAATTGATTTTTCGAAATTACTGAAAGTAACTGGCAGTCGGGAGGGAATTTTAAATTTAAATCGAGGAAAGAATCTCCCCGAATAGTAAATTGTCATAACAACTGCCAGACGACAGGAATATTCCCTTTTAAATTTAGCAAATGCGTCAGTCATAATGAAGGGAATAAAAGGCATCTGCTAAAATTAGCACCGACTTTTGGCTATAAACTCTGAAGATTTTCATTCTCATCTCACAAAATTCGAAGTACAGATTTATGCTGGTGAATTGAGAGAAAATTATTGAGTTGTGAGATTCAATTTGAGAGTTGCTGAAAGTGTGAAAGTGTTAAGTTTGATTTTTCAAGAGGATTCAATTTTTCAAGTCGAAGTTGCTGAAAGTTCGAAGTTGCTGAGTTGCGAAGTGCTGCGATTTAAAGCTTGAAGGGTTAAGCATTTTTATTTCTTCACGTTGCTGAGGTAAGTACTCGAAGTTGCTGAGACTTTGTATTTTGCTGGAAGTTAAAATGTTTTTGAAGCTGAGAGTTAAAATGCTGAAATCATTTATTTAGGCTGGAAGAGTGAAATTGTTTGAATTCGAAATTGATTGAGTTTTAAATTTTTGGAAATTGCTGAATGTTAGAGTCAAATCAGATTTAAATTGTTGAAGCCTTCGAAGTTGCTGTTTTATAATGTTCGAAGTGCTGATTTGAGATTGCTTTTCGAAGTTGCTGATTTATAACTTTCGAAAAGTTGATTTTAATTTGTTGAGGTTTGCTGATTTGAACTTGCTCGTTTAAAACTCTCGGACTTATTTAAACTCTTCGAAGTTGCTGATGTATAACTGTCGAAGAGCTGATTTGAAACTTGGTAATTTATAAATTGAAAGATTGCTGATTTTTAATATTCGAAGTTGCTGATTTAAATGTTGCTGAAACTTAACACGTTTTCTGAAGTTGAAATTGTTGGAATTAATTTCTTATAGGGAGTTGAATATTCCTTTTGGCTACAAGTTGCTGAAGGTTGAAGTTTAAATTATCGAGAAGTCAAAGTTGGCTGCTGAAGCTATTAACTTGTATTTATTTTTGCAGCCAACTCCAGCTGCAGCCACCTCACGTGATTTTATTTTAAAAGTTCAAAGTGTAATGTTTGCTTTCTATTTTGCAGATGGCTGGTGTTGCTGGAACTAGCAAGGCTGGAGCTAAGGCTATAAACAACGAGGCTGACAAAGAAAACGCCTCCAGACAAGCAATTATCAAGGGTCTGAAGAAGTCCTTCATTCCAGAGTCGAAGATTGTGTCAAAGTTTGGCAACTTGACGAACACTAATCTTGGGCCATTCAACCTCGAGGCCTTCACGCGCAGAATGTATGGGTAGGGTGGCAACCTTCCGACAAAGGCATCATGCAATATTGTGAAGAGCGGATTGTACGCAGCAGTAGGATTCCAACCAGCAGTCCGTTGTCTCGAGTTGATCCTAGAATGCGCCAACTTCTACAACTCTGAGGATCAGACTATCAGCTCTCTGGATGGTATGATCATGGCCAACTTCGCTCCTGATGCAATTGGCGAAGCGTTTGGGATACTTGCTACGGATAATATGCTGTATAAATCCAAGGCAAAGGCGGACAAGATGTACGCCACAACCTTTGAGAAGTGCATGAAGAGGATAAACACCACGTGGATGCGAAAGCCAAAGCCTCCTGCTGCCAGGCTGCCTAAGCAGCTAATCTCAGAGGAGCTGAAGCAAGAATACTGCAACATAATTATGTTGCTCAGCAGAGTTAACGACAACCCACAGTCGTTTGCGTTCGAGCCATGGATGTTCTTCTACATCAGTGTGGTGCTCGAAGGAAAGGAGCAATTAAACTGGGCGAAGATGATAAGTGATAATATTGATGAGCAGTTCAGGAATCTCAGGAGAACACAAACATTTTACATGAGCTCGTATGTTATTTACATGCTCGCTCGAATGACCAAGTATAGAGGGTTGGTGTATCAAGAACCAATTGGCTGCGGATATAATCAATTCAAAATTCACCAGTCCTGCAGACAATTGCATCTTACACACACTGGTGACTTTCAGAGAGTGAATGATGCTTTTACTATGTACATCACAAGAACCCTTTAGCAGAGGCTACAATAGAGGATATCCGAGGAGGCTCAGATGCTGATCGAAGAATATGGGTGTTGGTTCGTCCAATTCCCAAAATTTACCTATTTGAGACTGCCAGAGTACGATTCATATGTGTACAAACTGCCTAGGTACCCCACCAACAGAATGATATTACTTGAGTTGTCCAGGCAATTGGTGGCCTATGAGAAGATCATTAGAATAAAGAAGAAGGGAGGCTTGCACTTTCCCATTGTGTTGGGAAATTCACTCGAAGAATGCCCTACTTTGCAAGCAGCCAAAGAGGCCGAGGATGAACTAAAATTCTACAAGCTGACTCTTCATACGAGCCGACAAGATTTTGATCCTAAGGGAATGATTGGAATGGTGCAAGGAGTGGAGTACAGACACAAGGCTCACCTGGAAGACTTTTGGGCGAATGCTGGAAGTGAGGATGAAATTAGAAAAAGAATGTTTTCAAGGTTGCCTCTAAAGTTAATTAGGGAATGTGAGGTGATTCAGGTGCCAGATCAACTTGAGGAGGATACTAGGGTCACCCATCTGGATTATGAAGCAGTGAAGAACACACCGATGCCACCAGTAGATTGGGCCGAACCAGAGATTGTTGATCTAGACACTCTGTCTATTCTCGTCTTGACATTTACAAGGGATTGGGTAGATGAGCGTGTTAACAAATTAAGGAGAAGGTCAGTTGCCCTCACATATGACCTCATGGGTGATAAAAGGCCGCAGGTGTTAGCGAAAAGGAAGAAGCAGATCACACGAGGTCCAGAATCTAGAAGGGAGCCCGTTTAGCCGGAACCACAAGGGTCGGAGGACACTTCATCTACTCAGTTGGTGTCGCATTCCTCTAGTGTACGTGAGGTTTCACTATTTGCTAATCAGAGGGCTCGTGGGAATGAAGAGCCGGAGGTTGGGGAGGTTAACCAACCGATACTGAGGGAATTGGATGTTCAGAGTGTCAATGATCCTGAAGGTGCTAGTAAGCCAGATGAAGGAGAAGAAACGGATATGGAAACCCACTTCGATTTTTCCTTCGGAGAGGAAGATGTTGGGACTCATGAAGGAAGTGATCAAAATGTTGAAATAATTGAGTCTCAACCAAATACTGCTCGAGAAGAAGTTTGGGAATTAGAAGCAACTGAAGAGCAGCCCCTCATCATTTATGATATTCAGCGCAATTGGCTCTCGCAGGCGATTAGAAGGGACCAAGATGATGATGCAGACCTGGCAGTTGAAATGGAAGAACTCCTAAACATAACAAGCAAGTCGCCTAAGCGGAAGAGGGCAAGAAAATATACGAGGATGGAAACTAATGAGGCAGGGTCCCGTAGCCTTCATATTGCTGTCCCAAGGGAAGACCATGATCTGAGTGATGCAATGCTGGAGAACTACACGATCACCACAGTTGAGTTGGGACGTCCTTCCGGAGCGCAAGTAGTGGAAGAAGCTGAAAGTTCATTTTAGGCATTAAAGGATAGGTTGGTGAAGAAGGAAGGAAAGTACAAGAGACTAAAGAAAGAGCACAAGGCATTGGTTGAGTATGTGCAACATCTCGCACACCCTATCGCTCAAGATAATCCAGTGGTAGAGCTTCCGCCTGAGCTACCACGAGAGCCAATCAGTGGACTGGAGGAGATAAGGAGAGTTGTACGAGAAGGAGACAAGTGGATAAATGGTGTCCGTACTGAGGCAAAAAAGTTCATGGCGGATCTTGTCTCAGCATTTCAAACCGCCTCTGGTATTCTTTCATGCCTGGATGATGTTGAGCAAGCTTGGGGAGACACCCACATCTTTCAAGACAAAACTATCCCTCGTCTTGCTGTTTTAATGTGTGTGCCCACATAGACTTTGGTGAATGAAGGAGTAATCCAGGCGGGTGATAGGTATGATTTTCGTGGGTGGCATTCGACAACATTCACAGGGAAGAGTTTCTTCGACACTGCAACTATGGAGTCCTCCAGGATCAGGAAGGCTATGAGGAATATCCACGAGGGTATACTCAACACGTTAGAGGCAGTCTTTTCCAATCGAATGACTGTTGAGGAGGTTGATGTTAAAGGGTTAAAGGCGAGATTACAACCTTTCTTTTCTGAGATGAAGAGGTTCTCTCAGCTAGATTTTGAGAACATGACATTTTCAACAATCATTCAGAGCACGCAAGATTCTATCAAGACTTGGGGAAAGTCTTGTGAGAAGGATGAGCAAATGGTGGCCATCTTGGAGTATCAGCTGAATCTTACTCCATCAATTTCTGAGGAGGAAGTCGACGTAGTGCTGGCACGATTCATAGCGTACGCGGTCAGAGAGAAGAGCAAAGGAATCCGGATCATGGACGAGAATCTTCTAGAAGGGTAGTGTGCATTGATTGCTCATAAGTGGTCAAAGGAGGAATCTGCTATTTTGGGAGCATTTATGGCACCACTCCTCCACCTTCTGGCAGTTTTTAGGGCAAACTCGTCTAGGGCTGAGGTGGCTCAATCTGAGCCCTCCATTGTAATTCGATCTGGACCGTCAGTTGAGATTGGCCAGCTATATAAGGGGGAGTCCCCCTCATTTGTACTCTAGTAGTAATAGTCAGAATCAGAGAGTAGTTAGCAATTTTTGAAGCAAAATAGAGAGTAGATACTTTTGAGTTTTTCATTGCATTGTTGAAGAAGAAGGGGAATTCTCCCATTGAGAATTTTGTAAGAGATTGTCACAAAAGCTAATCATAATAAAGCATTTCATTGATGGTGAATTCAAACTTTGTTGTGAGTAGTTAGTGAGGTTTCTTCTTCCTTTGACTTCAACTAGGATTTAATTTCATGCTAGTAATTAGATATGGATGTTTATGTTTAACGTAAGTGAGCTTCTTTATCCATACCACTAACGATCTTGCTGATGGTAAGCTCGTCTTGCGTGGTCAACTGGACTTTTTGTACTTAACTTCAAGCAAGGTTCATGTGTAGTTATGCATCGTTGTGATGATAGTTGCACTATTGAATCATGATTTGAACATCATTTCCATCCCCTGAAGATTGCAATTACTTTGTTGAAGCTGTCCCATAGGAGGCTAGGAAAGGTTTGTTTGAAGTTTATTAAAGTTGAGCATAACACCATTTGCATTTAGATTAAAGTTTGGATTTTAGAAATCTTTGCAGCCATTCAAATTCCGCATAATCTTGATTAGTTTTAGGAAATTTGCACTCTAAAGCCAAATCATTCGCATAAAAGTCCCTTCCAAAAAGCATCTATTGGTTGTTATTGCACGTATTTAGAACAATTACGTAAGTCCCCTTGTAAGAACACAACATATACACATCAACCAAACTGGGTCTATTCACATTACAAGAACCTTGGAGTTGAAAGCGTGATCTCACTTGCAATCTTAGCACGTTGAATACTTTGTTCAAGAGAGAATAGAGTGTCCATTGGGAAACTTTGTTCTGTGTTGGTGCGGTCTCAAAAACCACGTCAACAGGACCATGAATAGATAAATAATTAATGGTAATTATTTAACTATAGATGAAAGGTGACAAAATAATTAAATAAATAATAATTTATTTAACTATTGAAGAAGAGGGAGAAATTAGTGACACAATTAGTTTATTTAATCGATCAGAATAGAATAAAGATTAGAAAGTGAATTTATTAAATAATTATTAAAAATTATTTAATTAATAGAGGAATATGATCAAATATAATTGAATAACTAAAATTATTCAATTATCAAAGGACGAGGATGAAGAAAAATTACACCCGTAGGCTTAGGACATTTTTCATTGTCTACACTTTAGATTCTTGCTCTTCTATAACTATTTATGGCTTAGTTTCTTCAATATTTAAATCATCATCATATATTTCTTTAATATAATAAGCTTGGCCTTTGTTAAGGAATCTATGGCTAGGTTTATAGGGTTCCTTGCAAGAAAAAGATAACTTCTTCCTTATAATTTTTTTTGTCATCCATCTTCTTTATTGCAAATGGTTGCAATGTAATCTTTTGAAGGTGTGAGTTGAATCCTCCTTTCTAATTTTTTTTCTTTATGGTGTACAAAGTTATTCACTGGATTGAGATATAAATTTTCTCTTAAGCATAGATGACTCAAGATTTAATGCTCTCCTAATAGCTTCCTACATTGTTGATGGTGCAAAGGCCTTAACTAGACCTTTGAGAAAATTGCAAAGACCCTAAAAGAAAGAGAAAATTGGTCCTCTTTTCTGATATATTAGGTATCATAGCTGTAACTCTATAATTTTATTGCATATGTATTCACTAAAGTCAATTACTTGATTCTAAAATGTTCCCTAAAATATTCTTATTCATCCTTTTGCTCAAATCTATCAAGGAACCTTTGGCTAAACTCATCAAATGTATACACAAGCTCATGTATTTGTGTTATCATACCATGGTATCACCAATTGTGGTAAATTTCCTCCAAGTATAATATGTAAATTATATTACTCACATCACGGGGCTAAGTGAGAGGTGTGTTTGTAGTTTTTGAAATCAATTTTGAGATGATATCTTGTCACTACCACAAAAAATAGGTATAGTTAATTTGTTCACTTTATGCTTTAACTATTTCCCATATTTTTTGGGTTAATCCCTCAACCTCTTCTCTATAGAATAATTCTTCTCAATAAATCCAAATATCTATCAAAAGATGTGTCTATCTTGAAATATTCAATGTTCTCTTTATAATCTACAAATAATCTATCAAGCTCTTCCAAAGAATAATTTATGGGCTCTAGTTCTTCTTTTTGTAAGAACATATGTCTAGAGATTTTTGGGATGTAACTACCCATTGATTGATTTCTTGTAGATAATTTTATCCCTCTTTTTGGAGTTCTCATATTCATTTGGATTAACATTCTTACCAATATTTAATTTTTTCTCTCTTGACTTGATGATATTCTCTCTTGGTTTACAACCATTCTTTCTTGGTCATGATTGATTCCAATAAAAGTCTCTTAGAAGAATTCCTCCTTTTCATCTTCTATTTTTTTTCTCTTTCCCTTTCATCTTATTCTTGCAACTTCCTTTGTTCCACTCTTTTATGATTGATCTTTTTTTTACTTGGAGCCATCAACAATATAATTTATCCTTCAAGGTGTTATGATCAATGCTTTAATACAACTATAATGTCCTCAACCATTATGCAAATATTTTCAAATCTAAAATATCATCAATAGATTTTAATAAAAATACATAGAAAGCACCTATAATACATTCCACATAAATTTATGCCAAAATATTGAAACATAGAATGCTGATTTTCCATAAACTATGCCATAGAAGCATTCAAAATTTGTATGCATAAAACTTAATTTCATCAAAATAATCCAATTAATTTGTATTTTCAAAATCAAACACCCAAAACACTTATTCCTTGTGAGGGGAAATCATGAGTGTGCCTCAATTAATCACAGATATGGTTTCTATGATGGGTGCAAGAGCAAATTCAGTGTTAAGCTATGGAAAACTTTTACAGATTGTTTCAATTGTCTTCCAGTTTGTGCTCTTATAGATGAACAGGTCCTATACATGCATGAAGGTCTGCCACTCGATTTGAACAGTTTGGAACAAATTCAGAGCTTATCTCTCCCTACAGATGTGCTAGATACTGGACTGTTATGTGATCTTTTTTGGTAATGAGCATATAAACGATGATAGAGAGGTTCCTTACACATTTGGTCCTGACAAGGTCTCTGAGTTTCTGCAAGAGTTTGATCTGGATCTCATATGTCGTGGACATGAGGTTTCTTATATGATTTGATGCAAATTTCTTTGTGTCCTTGATATTTGAATGCAATTTTATGAAGTTTTGGGCATCAAGATAACTAACTAAATTCCTGATGTTTAACTTACTGTGAAGGTGGTGGAAGATGGCTATGAGTTTTTTACTGGTAAACAGCTTGTTACAATCTTTTCAGCTCCAAATTATTATGGTAATTCTGACAATTCTGGTGCAATGATGACAAGTTAGACCTATTACACCAAATGACCAATTGATAAAAGGGAAGAGTCTCATGAGAGATGATACTAGCCATCCTTACAAACAAAAAACACAAGAAAGTATACAACAAACCAGAGACACACCCAAGAACCGTAGAGGGCCAGAGTGATAAACTACTAGGCATACAAATCTTTTTCCATTTTTTTCCTGGTTCCTTACAAGTATGTCTTTGTTGTTGCCACCTGTAATTGAAAATCACTCTTTTCATTGTTACAATGCAGGAAAAGTGAGGATGCATGAAAAAAGCAAAAGAGAAAAGCAGTAATTGGGTTCATAATTTAGGCTTGCAAATTATTATTCCTTGTTCAAGATAATATATAGAGTATCTAAGTAAGCATTGAACTATATGCAAACTTTTAACTTAGGACTATTAGAGGTCTATATTTGTACCCCATCAACTTAAGATTTCCAAATATGATGACCAACAACTCATTTATGGACTTGAAAGGTTTGTACAACAATAGAAATTACAATGATTAAATTTTTTGGCAAGTTATTTATGAATTTAAAGGTACTCAGAGTTATAAGTCTCAGTAAGTTACTCTTTGGAAAACTCATCAATGTGTTGCATATGAGTGCATAGAGTATTTGCCAGGCAACTCATCTGAAACTTGTAAGTAATTGTAAGTTTGTGTTGAAAAATTGCCTACTAGAGGCAAGGAAAAAAAGCAACAATAAAGAAAATATATTAAAAAAATCACTTCTTATAAATTGACAGTTGGTTGAAAATGATCTAATTATGAAAAAACTATTAAAAAAAAATGGGTTGTCAAATAAAAAAGAATAACAAAATAATATTTTAATTTTAATTTTTATAAATATTTCAACTTTTTTATTTCTATAATTCCTTCCAAATAATTGAATTTTCTTTTACAATTTTAGTTTGTTTAATTATGATATATTGTCTAAATTCATTCATTTGATTAGTTCTAATTTCATTCATTATCATTCTCATATACTATTCAAATTTACTTTATTAAAAATATATATTAATGTGACAACTTTTTTCTAAATGTAAGTCATAATCAATATTTAGACTTGTAACTATATTCATGAATACAAAATTTTGAATCGTGATAGAAACACAAAACATTCTAGTTGAGAAGTTTTAAAATGATGTTTTTCTTTTTATTTGTCAAACAATCAATACAACTACAACTTTTGTAAACCATGCACGGGATTTTTTTAAAATTCTAAGAATTATGTATCTTTTCGGATGGTAAAGACAAGATTGTAAATATGTCAAATTTAAAAAAAAATTAAAAAAATTAATGTTAATAGTTGACATAGTAGGTTATTCTTACAATAGTATGTTAAATAAATGTGTGTTCTTTTAATTTGATGGAATAACTTGCATAGAAGATAAATAGTCATCCAATGTAGAAAGGAAA
Source organism: Sequoia sempervirens (assembly GCA_007258455.2). Taxonomy (NCBI): domain Eukaryota; kingdom Viridiplantae; phylum Streptophyta; class Pinopsida; order Cupressales; family Cupressaceae; genus Sequoia; species Sequoia sempervirens. Next base: position 207,035,152 of record VDFB02075321.1, on the reverse strand, counting down.
TGAAGAGATTGATATAGAATGAACATAACAATAATAGTTGAAGTAAAAAAAAAATTACAATTCCATTATGATAGATATAACTATCTTTATCTAAATTTCTCTCTTCCAACTTTCCTTAACTTTCTCACATTTTTTTCTCTTTATTTCCACTATACATTGTTACAATCAACTAATAGGCTCTTGAAATCATTGTCAAACTAATTCTTCAACACTTATGGTGTTGATAACATAATAACACATTTAATATTAGTACTATAGACTCTCTAGGTATAGCCTAATTCCGTTGTCTACCTAATTGGTATTATGTCCTAAAGTGGGGGTTGTCATGGATCCAAGAAAGAACAATTAATATGCAAAATGCTCATTTAATCAAATTAGCAACCACTATAACTTACAATTTTGATTTGAAGAGTCTTTGTGGTGCTGTAACATCCACTATTCTTCTTGGATAACTAAATCCTTTGAATCTCTATGATTGTATTCTTTTCCATCATTTTTCCTCGCACAAAATAATTGCATTTCATTCTTCAATGAGAGACATTTTTTAGACAAGCATTAAGGACCTACACTTTGAAGAAGAATTGTTAGAGTATTTATTTGCAACTATTGAAATAAGCACATTGAATCCATGAAATGATTTGTAAAGGATTTGGTCTTCTACCTCTTAGCATATTTTGAAACAAAGGTCATCTCTTGAATGCTAGAAAATGTTTCACATGATATGGAATATCCAAATGCAGGTATTGGTAAGAAAGAGATAATAAACTAAACATTTTGTTCACCATTCATAATCACTAAATCTAGGCCTTTTAGCTTGAATAAAACATCAATTAGTTGATAGACCTCAACATATCTAAGATATCCCCTAGATGATGATACCTAAGCCCAATATATCTAGATAACTAGTGGATACTAACATCATGTACTTAAGTGTCTTTTTAAAGGGTAAAATAAAATTTGAAAATACCTAGAACATTTCTAACAAATAGAAGGGAATCATACAAATAATGGAAAAGCTACCCAAAACAACAATGACACCAACTTAAAGACTAAAGATTAGAAAAACACAACACAAAAGAAAAGTACCACCATCTACGAAGCCGCTATAAATTATGTGAATCCTCAACCACTTTCAATTCATCCTGATAAATTTTTTCATGTTGAATGATGAACTCCTCTATCTCCTTTTTATCCTTATTACATTAAGGACCTTCTCTTTGGTGTTACTTTTTGTTGCAAGAGCATCCAAGGTGAAATGGAAATCCTATGTCACCAAAAATATTGTTATTTCAACTTTGTTTATTTTCAATAAGGGCTTAGGGGTCAGGAGAATAAATACTTTAATTTGCAACATTATAATTTTCCCTTGTGATTTGAAGAGGTAATTTTTGAAGGAATTATGATTTGATAAATGTTTCTAAAGCATCTCCAAAGGGTATACGATTCTTGGGCATTCATTTACAAGAGGGGACCATATTTTTTACATGTTCTTGCATTATCATTTGCATGCCTTGCATGTATTTACATGTTGGCCACAAGTTTTTTATGTTGTTGCATGTCTGGGTCATAATTGTGAGACCCAACCTCAGTAAAAAGGCCATAACTTTCTCATACTATAAAAAAATTAAGAATTTCAAAATAATCTAGAAATATGGAAATGAGACACACAAAACCCAAAAACCGTTTTAGAAAATTCTAACGAATAAGAAAGCACTAATAGGCAGAAAGTGATGGGTTTTTCTTGGTGGTTTAGTGGAAGTTGTTTTGAGAAACCAATAGTGGTTTCTTCTTACACAATTTCTATGTATTGATGCTGCTCATTTGCTAAAGCTGGCTTTGGAGTTGTAGGTTTACATAACTAGATGCCGCTAGATTGAGCATAGGATTGAAGACTCCATTGTTGCAAATTTATATTTGCATGGAAGCCCATGTTGTGAGGGAACTAATGAGCTTCCACATATTGTAATCCCAATTCATATTTGCTGCAATAAAATATAGTGTTTTCCTTCTTGCATATGTTGTGTTATGAGTTTTCAGATTTGTATGGGGAGTTTACTTCATTACTAGTATCAGAGTGGGAGTTCTTAAGTGTGCAGGCAGAGCACCGAATGTGAGGAAGATTGCACTAGGACCTGGGATAGTGTGTGTGTGGTGTGTAGACCGATCACTAAATGTGAGGCATTCTATACCTAAGAAGTTGAAGATTGAGAGTGTGTGGCAAGTGTTTGATAAAATGTCAAAGAAGAAAGACAAATTTTTTTCATAGTTGTATATGCAGGTGAAGAAGGAGAAAATATTGCAGAAGTATGTTTTGAGGAAGGCATAGAGAGAGAGAGTGAGGAAGAGAAAAGTGGAGCAAATATTAAAGAGGTTGCAACAGTAACAAGAGAGATGAGTGCAATGGAAAAAAATGAAGAAGAGGACACTGAAGTCGAAACAGTAAAAGAAGAGGTAAAACTTGCATCTTATGAGTTAATTGGTGGTTCTAATTTTCTTATGAATTATGTGAATGAAATGGGTGAATATGAGGAAGTTGAAAGTTTTGTTGCAATAGTAAGAAAGAGACAAAATATAAAGGAAGGAATAGATAGGAAGTTTCAGAGGAGGGTGAAGAAAAAGAAATAGGTGGATAAGGAAGAAGGATGGATGAAGAACAAGCACATGATCTACAAATGTGTATGAGTTCAACTCATGAAACATTTCAAATTACCATGGGTGTCTGATGCAAGAGCATCCAAGGTGAAATGGCAATCCTGTGTCACCAAAAATATTGTTATTTCACTTTTGTTTATTTTCAATAAGGGCTTGGGGGTTAGGAGAATAAATATATTAATTTGCAACATTATAGTTTTTCCTTGTGGTGATTTGAAGAGGTAATTTTTGAAGGAATTATGCTTTGATAAATATTTCTAAAGCATCTCCAAAGGGTATATGATTCTTGGGACCACTTTTCATACATGTTCTTGCATTATCATTTGCATGTATTTGCATGTTGGCCACAATTTTGCATGTTGTTGCATGTATGGGTCGTAATTGTGAGACCTAGTATCAATAAAATGGCCATAAATTTCTCATACTTTAACAAAATTAAGAATTTCAAAATGATCTAGAAAGTTGGAAACGAGGCGCACCAAACCCAGAAACTATTTTAGAAAAATCTAATGAATGATAGAGCAATGATAGGAAAAAAGTGGCGGGTTTTCTTGGTGGTTTAGTGGAAGTTGTTTTGAGAAACCAATATGGTTTCTTCTTACACAATTTCTATATATTGATGCTTCTCATTTGGTGAAGTTGGCTTTGGAGGATTTGTAGGTTTACATAACTAGATGTTGCTAGATTGAGCATAGGATTGAAGACTCAATTGTTGCAAATTTATATTTGCATGGAAGCCCCTGTTGTGAGGGAGCTTATGAGCTTCCACATATTGTAATCCCAATTCATATTTGCTGCAGTAAAATATAGTGCTTTCCTTCAAGCATATGTTGTGTTATGAGTTTTTAGATTTGTATGGGGAGTTTACTCCATCAGTGGTATCAAAGCTGGGGTTCTTGAGTGTGTAGGCATAGCGTCGAATGTGAAGGAGTTTGCGCTAGGACCTAGGGGTGGAGTGTGTGTGGTGTGTAGACCGATCACTAAATGTGAGGTAGTCTATACCTAAGAAGTTGAAGATTGAGAGTGTGTGGCAAGTGTTTGATAAAATATCAAAGAAGAAAGACAAAAAGGTTTTCATAGTTGTGTATGTAGGTGAACAAGAAGGAGAAAATATTGCAGAAGTATGTTTTGAGGAAGGCATAGAGAAAGAGAGTGAGGAGGAGGAGAAAAGTGGAGAAAATATTAAAGAGGTTGCAGTAGTAACAATAGAGATGAGTGCAATGGAAAACATTGAAAAAGAGGACACCGAAGTCAAAACAATAAAAGATGAGGTAAAACTTGCATCTTGTGAGTTAATTGGTGATTCTAATTTTCTTATGAATTATGTGAATGAAATGGGTGAATATGAGGAAGTTGAAAGTTTTGTTGCAATAGTAAGAAAGAGATGAAATAGAAAGGAAGGAATAGATATGAAGTTTCAAAGTAGGGTGAAGAAAAAGAAACAGGTGGATAAGGAAGAAGGATGGATGAAGAACAAGCACATGATCTACAAATGCTTATGAGTTCAACTCATGAAACATTTCAAATTACCATGGGTGTCTAATGCAACAGCATCCAAGGTGAAATGGCAATCCCATGTCACCAAAAATATTGTTCTTTCAATTTTTTTTATTTTCAATAAGGGCTTAGGGGTTAGGAGAATAAATATTTTAATTTGCAACATTATAATTTTCCCTTGTGGTGATTTGAAGAGGTAATTTTTGAAGGAATTATGCTTTGATAAATGTTTCTAAAGCATCTCCAATGGGTATATGATTCTTGGGAATTCATTTATAAGAGGGGACCACTTTTCTTACATGTTCTTGCATTATCATTTGCATTCCTTGCATGTATTTGCATGTTGGCCACAAGTTTTGCATGTTGTCGCATGTCTGGGTCATAATTGTGAGACCCAGTATCAATAAAAAGGCCATAAATTTCTCATACTATAACAACATTAAAAGTTTCAAAATGATCTAGAAAGGCTGAAACAAGGCACACCAAACCCATAAACTGTTTTAGAAAATTCTAACGAATCACAGAGCAATGATAGCTAGAAAGTGATGGGTTTTCTTGGTGGTTTAGTGGAAGTTGTTTTGAGAAACCAATAGTTGGTTCTTCTTAGACAATTTCTATATATTGATGTTTCTCACTTGGTGAAGTTGGCTTTGGAGGAGTTGTAGGTTTACATAACTAGATGCTACTTGATTGAGCATAGGATTGAAGAATCCATTGTTGCAAATTTATATTTACATGGAAGCCCATGTTGTGAGGGAGCTTATGAGCTTCCGCATATTGTAATCCCAATTCATATTTACTCTAGTAAAATATAGTGTTTTCCTTCATGCATATGTTGTGTTATTTTGAGTTGTGTTATGAGTTTTTAGATTTGTATGGGGAGTTTACTTCATCAGTGGTATTAGAGTGGGAGTTCTTGAGTGTGCAAGCATAGTGCCAAATGTGAGGCAGTTTGCACCAAGACCTGGGGGTGGAGTTTGATAAATGTTTCTAAAGCATCTCCAAAGGGTATATGATTCTTGGGACCACTTTTCTTACATGATCTTGCATTATCATATGCATGCCTTGCATGTATTTTCATGTTGGCCACAAGTTTTGCATGTTGTTGCATGTCTGGGTCGTAATTGTGAGACCCAATCTCAGTAAAATGGCCATAATTTTCTCATACTTTAATGAAATTAAGAATTTCAAAATGATCTCTGAAAAGCTAGAAATGAGGCACACTAAACCCAAAAACTGTTTTAGAAAATTCTAAAGAATGATAGAGCACTAATAGGTAGAAAGTGGTGAGTTTTTCATGGTGGTTTTTTGGAGGTTGTTTTGAGAAATCAATAGTGGTTTCTTCTTACACAATTTCTATATATTGATGCTACTCATTTGGTGAAGTTGGATTTGGAGGAGTTGTAGGTTTTGATAGGTTGTCGTTAGGTCCCATTACTTTAGAAGATAAAATTCAATATGTCAACCAGGTAGTGTTCAAGGAAATTTGCAATAGAAGAAGACTTGACTATCTCCCTTAGATTTTCTAACTTCTTAAAACAACTAATATTAATTATAACTTAAGACCATCTAACTATTAAGCTGTAAAGCAGTTTATCCTAAGAAAACTAGAAATATTTAAACTAGAAAGCATAGGAAAACTAACTTAGAAAGCATACTAACTAAATTAAAAAGTATAGAAACAATTAAACTAAAGAGCTGGTAAACTACAAAAGTAGAAAAACTTATAAACAATCCATGAAACATCTTCTTTAACAATAAAGTTTCTAACAGTTAACAACAAGAAACTATGGAAGTGAAAGACAACAGGTGCTTCAGAACTTTAGAAAACACATTGATAAACTCAATAATTCCTACAAAATAACCATTTATGCAGTAAAAGTAACATAATAGAAAATACTTATCTATTTAAGACATCTTCCCTCGAGTGTCCAGCTCATGGGTTATTACTTTGCTCTCAAATTACATACACAACTGATCCATAAATTCTTTCATTAAACATAATTTTCATCCATAACTCACAACTCAAAAATGTTTGTGTAATAATCTCTTTATTCATAACAAAAAAGAAGAAGTTGAGAACATAACATTACTATTTCATGTGTTATATTGTTTCTGGAGATTACATCTTTTATAGAAAATTTCTAACTAAATCCTATATTTCAGATGGTAAAGATAACCATTGAAAAATTCTATAACAAATTTACAAACAACTTTTATATCTTCAAAACCCATTACATAAGTATTAAAGAGGCTCAAGTTGAGCGGTAAAGTTTTTGACTTAAAAACATAACAAAAACTAAGACTTAAAAGTAACTAATTCTTTGGTCCATCATCCTAAAGTTCTAGAGCATGTTTCCAGTGCATGCCTTCAACTTGTTTTGGACCACGTGCTAGCTGAATACTTCTTATCTGCAACTTGATGACCGGTTATTATCCTACAAAACACTTAAAACAACCCATTGAATTTGTATTGGAAAAATACTTCAATAAATCATAGGAAATAAATTTTGTACAATTTCTCCTTAAAAGACAAGCAATTATTTCTCCTAAAGTTTAATTAATTGGTAGAGGATAGGAATTTTGCATATATGAAATAAGACTTTATTATGTTATTATGATGAGGTTACTTTTACCTCATCATTTCCTCCCCTTCCTAATTCCTGGCAAGTCCTCCTGCCCCTTAATTGTGACCCTGTCCTCTGTTCCATTCTTCATATTTGGCACTGACATCATACAGATCCCTTGCTATTGCATCAAAATTTACAAGGGCATGGTGGAAGCCTCTATGAAAAGCAACTCCCCCTTGCCATTCACTAAATATTTTATCATCTTGATCTGTATTAACATTGAAAGTAGGGGTTGGACAGAGCAGTAAGGGAGGTCTATACCTCATCCTTATCCATTTTATTCTGAGATCTTCCAAGATTTTAGTCAAGGAATATGCTCTTCTAAAGGACCATATGATGTTAAGAGGGTAAATCACCTCTCTTTTCTTTAGATATGAAGGTAATGGAGTGTATCTCTCTTCACATGCATGTCAGGCTCTACCAATCAATTTCTACCCCTGATCCATAAAATGATTATAACAGAGTCGAAGGCTTTCATCATATCTTTCTTTCATTTTCTCATCCAATAATAGAGCTAAAATGGTTTTCTTAAAAGTTATGGATCTACTATTGGGGGATCTCATCTAAAGAACCACATTTTTCTCTGCTTGGGCATATTCCCTATTGCGCTCTTGCCAATGCATCTAATTCCACATTGTGGACAATAAAGATCTCAATTGCACTTCTCCAACAAAAAGGTTAATGGAGAAATCAATATGTTTTTCTAATAAAAGATCGTGAACAAAGAATTCACAAAGCATATCCTGATCTTCAAGAGTTGATTCTGCAAATATTTTAACAAATTCTTTATCATCTAGTTCATAAGGTTGATCATTATAAATTCTTATCAGTTTCCATCTTAACCATTGCTCATTTAGAAACATTGAATACAATCTTGATGGTCTTCTACAAGATAAAATAAATTCTTCTATTTGACATGCATCTTGCTTCCCTCTATAGGCTTTATGAAATGATTCTTTTAATAATACCATTTCCATTTTCAACTTGTAATTCTCAATTTTTGCATTCCTTAGGAAATAGCACCGTTCCATCCATTTCATTAACAATGGAGAAATCTGAACTTGGAACCACTTAGTTACCATTGGTTCTGTTTGAACTTCTTTTGATTCCACCATTGGTTTATTTGTACTTTCTTGTAAATCTTGTTCTAATTCCACAATCCTACTAAGAGAAGCATTCAATTCTTCTTTTTGTCTTTTCTTTTCTTCCTCAAAAGCTGAAAACATAAGCATAAAATTCATTTTTAAACTTTGAATTTATTTATCTAGATCAACACTGTGTATCCTATTTTCTTGATTACAATTCCGAATTTGAATTTGCAATTTACTAATGAATGTATCTTTTTCTTGTATTTGTAGTTTCAAATCTTGTATTTCCTGATCTATTTTACTTATCACAAGAGTGTGTACCATTATTTCTTCTTGTTGTAGTTCCATATGTTCCTTATTTTTGCGCAACTAACTTCTCAGCTCATCATTTTCTAATCTTAATTTTTCCAACTTTGCATAATTACTTTCACTTTCAACCACTTCAACAACTCTATTCACAATAGGGGACAAATTCCCTAAAACACTATCTTCAACCTCCATGGAAGGTGGAGATTACTCTTTTTCTAGTTTCTGAATTTCTTGGTCAAGGGCTTCTTCTTCGAACATTTGGTAAGGATGTATTTCTTCAACAGAGGTTTCTTTTTTTGGGGACTGATGAATTTGTTCATTTGTTTCCAAATGTTTTTGTTGCTTTTTGGATTTTGATCCACTTCCTATAATCTGCACTAGGGTTTTCATAGACTCAGAGGATAACCTTTTGCTTCTCCTCAAAGGAGGAGCATTCTTATAAGTAAGAATAGTTCTTATTTTCCTCTTCTTAAAGGGATTACTATCTACATTTGAATGTATAATCTCAACATCTACTGACTGGTCTGGGGTGTCAAATTCCTCATTTACAGATTATGGCACTTCCTCACCAAGGGTTGTGGGAATTTGAGCTTCAGGAGCCTTAGAGGGCTTAGGGGAAGTTTCTCCGGAAGGTGAACCGACTTGTTTAGAAGATTCCCCTGGTTCTAATTTTCTTTCGGACATAGGCTTTTCAAACTTGCTCAAAAATTTCTCCCACTTGCTCTCAGGTTTCTTATGAAAATGATATTTACAAATTAACTGAATTAACCCATGGTGCTTTAATGGTCTTGAACCAGTCTTATATCTTTTTATGGAATAATTAACAGAATCACTCAAAAAGTGAGGAAAATTAACCCTAAGGGAAAGGTTTTCTTTCCCATGTAAATGTATTAATATGCGAAATGTAGGTCCTACCACAGTAGTGAGTTGGCCTTCACAAGTGAAATATTTAATAATCCATGCAACCGTAGTGCCCTAGGGTTCTAATATGGAAGTTCATTGAAACTCTTTATTTTGTCCTCTATTACTAATGACTATCATGGGTTGAGGGTCCCCCTGTCTAAGGAATAATTTTGATAATTTTTTATATGTAATTTGAGTTGTTTCTGATATTTTAATGCCAGAATTATCCAACCTTGAGAGACGAGAAATACTTTTTGGACTCACCTTAAAGTGCTCTCCATGAAGTATCACTTGACCATTTGAGTAATTCTCTGTAGTTAATTGCCAAGTGGCTCAAGTTACTAAATTAGGAAGGGAAACTTGTGCCAATTAATTACACCTTATTCAAAAATAACTACTTATTTAAATCAAAAAATTGTACTTACTTACATTCTATGATCGCTTGAAGATCTCATACCTTTACCGATTTGATAGGTTGATGAAATGGTATTGGCTGAGGTGACGACTTAGTTATTATGACATGAGTGAGGAAGCTTACGAATGACAAAGTCATCAATGAAGACAAGCTGTCATGGTGGCTTTTATTTATGATGAAAATAGACTTTTAAAAAGAAAGAAGGTGTATGTACCAATGTATGATAATCAAAGCACTGAAGAAAATTGAGATTTCATGAAAAAAAATGGTGGAATGAAAAATGGATAAGTTTTGAAGCACACAAAAGAGTACGTGCTCGAAAATAGCAAGTAAGTTCCAGAGCATGCAAAAGGCATGCATTCAAAACAAAGGAGGTGGATAAGTTCTGGAGCATCATCGAAAGATGTAGTCAGAGTGGTAACCAAATGAAATTTCTGGAGCATCATCGAAAGATGCAGCCAGAGCAACAACAAAATGTAAGTTTCAGAGCATCACTGAAACATGCAGCCGAAGCAACGACGAAATGAAAGTTCTGGAGCATTGCCAAAAGATGCAGCCGGAGCAACGACAAAATGAAAGTTCTGGAGCATCGTCGAAAGATGCAGCTGGAGCAGTGATGAAATGAAAGTTTTGGAGCAACATCGAAAGATGTAGCTAGAGTAGTGACAAAATGAAAGTTTCGGAGCATCGCCGAAAGATGTAGCTGGAGCAGCGACGAAATGAAAGTTTTGAAGCATCGCCGAAAGATGCAACCAAAAAGAAGAGAAATGGTAGTAATGAATGAACTCGAACTTTTAGAGCTTTATATCATTCTACAAGAACGACCTTCTGTCATGGTAAGCTAAGGTGCAAGTTTTGGAGCATCGGGCATTTGGTCTGCCAAGTTTTGGAGCACTAGCATCCAGATCAACAAGTTCCAGAGCATTGTGGAAAGGTTCTCCAGAAGTTGTTATCTCCTTCTTGAGAAGTCCTACAAAATGAAAACATAAGTAGTTAAGTCCGAAAATAAAAATTAATGAAAACTTCTTTGAAAGTAAATTGGTACACATGTCTTTTTATTACAATTTTTCATGATGATTTTTTAATTTTTTTAAATAATCTATTTATTGGGTTAGGTGGACTCTGCCTTGGTAGAGTCAATGCATTGGATCTCTCCCTACATTTCTATCAATTTTGTAAATTCTTCTTTGCTAATAGGCTTATGGTAGATATGTAGGCGATGACCATTGACTAAGAGAGTTCACGAATCACCATTAATGGGTTTTAGCTGAACCGCGCCATTCGAGAAAACTTCAAAAATTTCATATGGCCCTAGCCAATAAGTCCTAAGTTTTCCTTTATGATCTTTATATCTAGAATTGAATAGCAAGGGCTAGTCACCATTATGGAACTCTCTCTCCTTAATATGTTTGTCATGCCAAATTTTCTGTTGATGTTGAACCAATTCAGTTTGATGGACAACATCTAGACGAAGCTGATCCAACTCACTTAACTATAGAATTTATTCTATTTGGGCTTTTTTCAGATCCATACCCAACTCCATAGCTGTTTGTAGGGTTTAGAATTCAAACTCAATGGGGAGAAGAGGTTTCTTCCCAAAAACAAGCTCATAGGGGCTGAATCCAATTGTGGATTTCCATGTTGTGTTGTATGCCTAGATGGCTTCAGGAAATTTCCTAGCCCAATCTCTTCTTCCTAAAGAGATCATTTTTGTCAATATATTTTCCAACTCTCTATTAGTCACATCAACTTGACCGTTTGCATGAGGGTGATAAGGGGATGAATTCTTATGACTCACTTGAAAATGGTTCGTAAATGTTAGAAGAACTTTGGACATGAATTGGAGTCCCTAATCTGTAAGGATAGTTTGGGGGGCTCCAAATCTAAGAAAGAAATTATTATAGAGAAAGTCAGCTACTTGCTCCTCTGGAAACTCGCAAGGCTTGAATTTTTTCCCATTTCGTCAAATAATCGGTGCAATTAATATGTATTCTTTCCCTTGAGAGCAAGGATGTATGGGGCCAATAAAATCTAATCCCCATTTTTTGAATGGTTCAAGGGTTACCTCAGGCTGTGCACAACGAAATTTATGCAAAAGTAGTTGATCTTCCCACACTTTGAAATTCATCGCAACGACGAACATAATTTTTAACGTCTTTATGCATTGAAGGACAATAATATCCAGTGCCTAAAATTTTATGAGAAGTTCTCTTTGTAGAGTAATGACCCCCAGAAGGATCATTGTGATGGGCCCTCAAGATACTATAAGTTTCATCGGCCCTGACACATCTTCTCAAAACCATGTCGGGTCCACAATGGAATAACATTCCATTAATCCATTTAAATGGTGCACTCTCTTGAATAAGTCACTTCCTTTGTTTTGATGTAAACCCAGGGGGTACTTTAGAGGTGGCTAAATAGTTGGCAATATCAGCAAACCAAGGGGTCTTTGTAGAGATGGAAAATAGATTTTCATTTTGGAAACTCATCTTGCACAAGTGCACAATCGCCCTCTTCTTGTTTGATTCGAGACAAAAAGTCTACCACTTCATTAAATCTCCCTGTCTTGTCAAGTATTGTCACATTGAACTCCTAAAGGAGTAGCAACCATCTCATTGTTCGACCATTAACTATAGGTTTATTCATTAAATATTTTACAGCTGAGTGATCTGTATAGATTGTAACTTTATATCCTATAATATAATGGCAGAACTTTTTAATCACATGAACCATAGCCAAGAATTCTTTTTCTATAATCGTGTAATTCCTCTAAGAAGATGTCAGGTTTATACTAATGAAATATATGGCATATTTACCCCCATCCTCATCTTCTTGCCCCAATACTACACCAATTGCGTCATCTGAGGCATCAACATAAATGTGAAAGGGAAGACTCCAATTTGGCCCATGCAATACATGAGCAGAGACAAGCTTCTCCTTTATCATTTCAAATGATTGTTTACACTCAGGTGTCCAATTAAACTCCACATCTTTTTGGAGAAGAGAAAACATAGGGGCCACTATCTTACTAAAGCTTTCTATAAAACTTCTATAATAACCAACATGCCCAAGAAAACTTTGAACATCTGATTGTGTTTGAGGAATAGTCAATTGTTGAATGACTTCAATTTTCTTAGGATCAACCTTTATTCCTTCAGAGGAAATATGATGACCTAAGACTAATCCTTGTTACACCATTATTAAAAACTTCTTGTGGCTAAGGGATAATCGGTTATCCTCACAAACTTGTAAAACCCTATCCAGGTTTTGAAGGGCTTCATCATAGGTTGACCCATAGAATGTAAAATCATCCATATAGACCTCTACACAGTCATTGACAAGTGCAGTAAATATAGCCAAAATAGCTCTTTGGAAAGTCGCAGGAGTGTTACAAAGTCCAAAGAGAAGAACTCAGTATGCAAACGTGCCCCATGGACAAGTAAACGTTCTCTTATATTGGTCTTTTGGTGCTACCTAAATTTGGTTGTAACCACTAAATCCATCTAAAAAGGAGAAATATTTCCTTCCAACCAAGTTATCCAAAACCTGGTCAACAAATGGTAAGGGGAAATAATCTCAAACAATGGCTTTATTGAGTTCTCTATAATCTACACAAATTCTCCACTTCCCATTTTTCTTTGGAACAACAACCATAGGTGACACCCACTTACCATTAGATATAGGATAAATAAATCCTACATGGAGGAGTTTCTCAATTTCAATTTTGACAAGATCCTTTAACGTAGGATTGAGTCTCCTCTATGGCTGACGTACATGCCTTATGTTAGGATCAGTGTAAATGTGATGTGTTCAAAGATTTGGGTGGATTCCCCTCATATTTGTATAGTCCCAGCAAAAGATTTAGACCTTTTTACCAACCCATTAAATAATTTATCTTCTTGTATTTTTGTCAGCCAACTATTGACATTTAGGGTTTTTCCTGGCAACAACATAATTGTCTTTGCTCCTGGATGGACCGAAGTAACAATATCTATCGATCATAACAAGGTGTTAAGAGGACAATTATGAGGTGTAAGTCAGTGAAATCTTGTAATATCCTCAAAGAAATGGCTCGTTCTGGGAATCATATTAGCCAAGGGACAAGGCATTCCCATGGTAGTATAATTTTGTTCCATCCCACTTATATCGATTGGTTGTCCCAAAATTTCTAGCACATCGACTATTTCCTCCTCACTTGAGCCTATAGCTAGATGTGCCACTTCGTTTACTAACTCATCATCTAATTCCTCTCCATGTTGTTTAATCACTACCATGGATAACAAGGCCAAACTGTCTTGACCATTAGATTCTTCTAGTTCATCAACCCAAACTTTATCATGTTCAATGGGTTTAGCAAGAGGATATAAGAATAACCGTTTACAATCTAGACCATGTGAAATGGTCATTCCTCCTTCTCGGCAATCAATTTTAGCCACGATAGTAGCCAACCATGGTCTTCCAAGAATTATTGGATAACTATCTTTGGGCATAAGTGATTAGATTATCTGGAAGTCAACTGTATATTCCCATCCATCAACTTTGACAAGAACATTTTTAATAACACCCTTTGGAATGGTTATAGACTGATTTTCCATGTGTAAGACTGTAGTTGTGGGACATAAATCAGTAAGACTTAATTTTTCCATCACATCCACAGTCATCACATTAATAGTTGCTCCTAAATCCACTAATGCATTAGGTATTGCTACCTCATTAATTGTGACAGTTATTAGTGGACTCCTGGGATCATCATATTTTGGGGCAACAATCTTTCTAGACAAAAAATCAACTAAACAACCATTGATATGCACAGTATTTATTTTCTTTGGTTTCCTTCCTGGAGTTTTAATGCACAACTGTTTGATTAGCTGATTCAACTTAGGAATTTCCTTTATTGCTTGGAGCAAAGGAACCTCTATTTTCAATTTTTTGATTTCTTGAATTAATGTAGTTTCAGAGGTCAAAGACATTTTCGGAGTATCTTTCAGAGTTTTCAATTTCAAACACTCTAGAAAGGGCGTCTGAGTTTTCTCTTTTGGAGGAGTATCCCTTCTAAGTTTAGTCATAGACTAACCTTCCTCCTCTCGAGGTAATTCAACAACTCCTGTTACTAAAGGAGGCACAATATTATTTGAAGGAGGCAGAGCATCCTTCTCAAGATTCTTAGGAATAGGTTCTTCCACAATTTATTCAATGGTGGGAAACTAAAGTGTTTTTCTAGAGCGTAACTAAACATTTCCATAATGAATTGCATTAAGTCTGATGGCATTATCTTGTTCAGTAGTATATACTGGAGTATTTTGTCGATTATTCTTATGATTGGGAACTGCTTGCACCAAAAGCTGAGGTTGATTTATTTTCTCATTTTGAAGAGGATTTTGAGGTGGCGGTAGAAAATTTTGTTGTTGATTCCTCTGAGGACCAGTATAAAATTGATTCTGTCCTTGATTCCATTGGGGAGCAGTATGTTGTGGGTACCATTGTGGTTGAGATTGATTTGGCCACTGCTAAGTTCCCCATGATTGATTTGCCCATTCAGGGGGTTCCCAATAAGGATTTCCCCAATAAGGTTGTGGTGGTAAGGGATGATTCCAAGATGTAGGCCATTGAGTATTAGCCCGATTGTTTTGTGGTCTCCACATAGGGTTGGAATTCTGCCCATAAGAGAAATTACCTCCTTGGTGTTGGTTTAACACATTTATTTCTTTTTCAACTTGCGTAGTTTTTTTCTTAGTATTCTTAAGATCAGTAAGAAGCTCACACTTGTTGGTAGGATGGTTTTTCTCATAAAGTTGACAAACATTGAACTTGTCTAAAGGAAACTCCCATAAAAGATGTTTGTTTCGACACCTAGGACAATACATTGACAAAGTTTCAGGGTTACATATCTTTGCTTGTATGTTGTCCAAAGTAGAATTCAATTGAACAAGTATGTCCATCTTAAGATTTTCTATTTCTTCTCGAAGCTTTCCTATTTCGTTATTCCCTTTGAAAAGATTAGTTTTACGGATTCCTCCATGAGTATGTGAGAAATTTTGACACAAATCACATATGTCTTCAAGGGCTAATTGAGATACGTCACCTTTTCTCATCAAATCAAGACTTCTCCTAGCGTCCTCATCGAGTCCCTTAAGAAATATAGTCTTGAGAATCTCAACACTAATAGTCATTTCTCCACATCGTTTAGATAAGAAAAGAAACCTATCTAGATAGTCCTCTAGACTCTCATCCTCATTTTTCTTAAGTTTAAACAATTCTTCCTTGTTGAAAAATGAGGTGTTTTCTTAGCTTAATACTCTATAAAACTTTAATATTGCTGATCTAAGTAAGCTCTTTCTTTGTTACATATATTCTTCATGGGTGATTATCTTGATTAATTCATTTTACTGTTGTAGAATGAAGAGATAAGTTAATAGAAGAATTAGACAGGATATTAGAAAGATCACACAAGATATAATGTGGAGAAACCCTTTCGGGAAAAAAAATCCACCAAGAATTATTCTATTATTCAATCTCTAAATTACAATAGCTCCAATTCTTGCTTGAAAATAATTCTTCTATCTTTACCAATATTCTTCACACCTGCAATAACAATTATGAAAACTCTCTTCAACTTGAATGAGATATAGAGACAATATGCAACCTTGTAATCTCCAAAATGGTGATAATTACAATGCACAAGCTCAAGCCTTAGAAAAGGTATACCATATTGCTTCAAGTTGAGTTCTACCATGAAGACCAAGGCTTAGAAGATGTGCTTTACCCATTTGGGTGTCCCAAACTAAAGCTACAACTCATCCTTCACTTCGGTGATAATTGCAAAGCTATTCCTCAAAGATGGCACCCAAAAGAGGGTCCCACTTAATAGAGCCTTTAGAAATATCTTATCTTGCATTGGAGTTAATTCCAAGAAAGAATCTTGGGTGCCCAAGTTGGCTCTAAGTGATTTATTGTTAACTGAAACATTTACTCAACACCATTCCCAAAGAATAGTCATCCCCTATTAACTGGAGGTAGTCCCTGTTATCTGTCATACAACTCAATGTTATTAGCCATGCATTCCAAGTTAACTAAAGCTAACTACATGCAACTCAAAATAACTAACATGCATGCAACATGTACTTGTATGTAACTAAAGATAACTGAACCATAACTGAGCTGAACTAAACTGAGCTAAATTGAACTGAACTGAACTGAATTGAACTGAACTAAACTGAACTAAAGTAAACTAATTCTAAACTGAACTGAACTTCAAGCTTGCAAACATCAAATCCTAACTCCTAGGATCTTTACATGCATTCAGAAGTGTTAACTGTTACTCCGTATAGTTAATTGAACTCAAGGTGAGTGTCACCTTACCATGTGTACAACCACATGTTCCTATTATTTAGGAATAACTACAAATGTCAATTTCATGATTTATTTCATCAAATATTAATCTCATCCTAATCTTAGTGTTGTTGAACACATTCAAAGAACTTAGGAGATACATGATATAATTAATGTTTAGGATTTGCAATTAAATGGCATCCTATTTCCAACATTCTCCCACTTGACATTATACATTGCAATTATTCTAAACAAGGAATAATATAAAAAGTACAAGACTCAAAGCCAATGGCCTTCTTGCACCAACTAATCAAACCATGCTAGCTTCAAATGCAACCTGCATAATCATGAAGCTTCCAAGAAAATGAATATAACCAAGAGAACTTATCTGTATGGTTTCATAAGATAATATGTAAGATTAATTAAAGCGTTAACTTTCTCAATTAATACCTTCCCATTATCAACCAAACCAATACCTTTCCCAAGAATCTATATCCAAACCGCCTCTTTAGAGGCATGCTAAACCACCGAGTGTGTTGAATTCACATTCAACCAAGGTGTAGGCTCCTCGGTCTTTTCTATTGAAATTTTTTTCTTACAAGTAACCATTCCAAAAAATGTCTCTTACCACAAGAGAACTCCAACCTCACCTATTTCTCCAAGTATCCATGAGGACCTATAACCAACCAATCCATGCCAAACTCTAAATGCAACACAACACTTTCGTGAAGTAATCAAACAAATGATTAATGTACCCAATACTTAAGAGAAACACACAAGATCAATGTCAAAGCTCCAATCTTGAACATAAACATGACATCCATGATCTAACCATCTCCTCTTAGGAGATCACATGCATCATAACATACTTATACATCCTAGTCTCAAGAGAATCATGTATTATGCCAAAACTATAATCTAGAAATAGGAGTTAAACCATGGAATAATAGCAACCACTCTAAACCAAGAACAAACCATATCCACAATCACATGAAGATAACCTTACCAATGATGCATCCAAGTCACTGCCAACAACTCCCACTAAACCGTGGTACTGATTACACATGGCATGATGACTATCATCCTCTCCATGAAGATTACTCTGAAACATGAAGCAAAGAGTTATCAAAAACAATATTAGCGGAAATAACCAATGCATCATTACTATTATCCGAGGACTCCTCTATAGAAGAATCAAAACTCTCTTTCTTGTTCCTACAATCCTTCTTCACATGTCCTGGTTTCCCACAGTTCCAACACTTTACCTTACTTTGTCCTTCTGTGTTACCCTTCCCTCCCTTATTTTGCTTAGGCTCCTTTTTCTTAGGCCTACTTTTTACAAACAAGACATCTTGGATTTCCTCCTTAGACTTCCTCCTCATATCCTCTGATAGGAGAGTAGGAATAATGTTGTCCATCTTTGGATCTACACCATTACCACTAATTGCAACAATTAGATTTTCCCAAGAATTTGGTAAAGAACAAAGTAATAAAATGCACTTATCCTCATCCTCAAGCTTTACATCTACAGATGCTAACTGACTGAGAATTAAATTGAAAGCATTTAAATGTTTTGCAATAGATTCACCATCTTTCATTTTCAATGAATACAACTACCTTTTCAGATACAACTTATTGGTGAGACTCTTAGTTTGATAAATATCCCCTATTCTTTTCCATAATTTATATGCACTGGTTTCCACTTAAACATTCAAAAGAACAACATCAACAAGACATAACCTTATTGTTCCTCTTTCCTTCTTATCTAACTTAGCCCAATCTTCATCTGAAATAGTTGTAGGTGTATTTGTCTCATTATTAACCGCTAACCACTGATATCTTTCTTCAAGAAGATCTTCCATTTTTAATTTCCACATTTCATAGTTAGAACCATTGAACCTTTCAATCTCTAACCTTGAATTCATTGTAACAAAAACTTAATTCCAAAATCAGAAAATTACTAAAATAATAAGAGCTCCCAATAAGCCAATAAATTCTTCAAACTTTAAGAGAAAGGCATCCCAATATTCTACCCAACCTCAGCTCTGATACCAAATGTTGAAAAATGAGGTGCTTTCTTAGCTTAATACTCTATAAAACTTTAATATTGCTGATCTAAGTAAGCTCTTTCTTTGTTACATATATTCTTTGTGGGTGATTATCTTGATTATTTTACTGTTGTAGAATGAAGAGAGAAGTTGATAGAAAAACTAGACAAGATATTGGAAAGATCACACAAGATATAACATGGAGAAACCCTTTCGGGAAAAAACTCCACCAAGAATTATTCTATTATTCAATCTCTGAATTACAATAGCTCCAATTCTTGCTTGAGAATGCTTCTTCTGTCTTTACCAATCTTCTTCACACCTACAATAACAATTATGAAAACTCTCTTCAACTTGAATGAGATATAGAGACAATATGCAACCTTGTAATCTCCAAAATGGTGATAATTACAATGCAAAAGCTCAAGCCTTATAAAAGGTACACCATATTGCTTCAAGTTGAGCTCTACCATGAAAACCAAAGCTTAGACCATGTGCTTTACCCATTTGGGTGTCCCAAACTAAAGCTACAACTCATCCTTCACTTCGGTGATAATTACAAAGCTCTTCCTCAAAGATGGCGCTCGAAAGAGGGTCCCACTTAATAGAGCCTTTAGAAATATCTTATCATGCATTGGAGTTAATTCCAAGAAAGCATCTTGGGTGCCCAAGTTGGCGCCAAGTGATTTCTTGTTAACTAAAACATTTACTCAACACCATTCCCAAATAATAGTCATCCCCTGTTAACTGGAGGTAGTCCCTGTTATCTGTCATACAACTCAATGTTATTAGCCATGCATTCCAAGTTAATTGAAGCTAACTACATGCAACTCAAAATAACTAGCATGCAAGCCAACACGCACTTGCATACAACTGAAGATAACTGAACCATAACTGAATTGAACTGAACTGAGCTGAACTAAATTGAATTGAATTGAACTGAACTGAACTAAACTGATTCTGAACTAAACTGAACTGAACTTCAAGCATGCAAACATCAAATCCTAACTCCTAGGATCTTTACATGCATTCAAAAGTGTTAACTATTACTCTGTATAGTTAACTGAACTAAGGTGAGTGTCACCTTACCATTTGTGCACCCACATGTTCCTATTATTTAGGAATAACTACAAATGTCAATTTCATGATTTATTTCATCAAATATTAATCTCATCCTAATCTTAGTGTTGTTGAACACATTCCAAGAACTTAGGAGATACATGAAATAATTAATGTTTAGGATTTGCAATTAAATGGCATCCTATTTCCAACATTCCTTATGATCACTCACCCTACAATAACTCTGATATTTATGCAAGAAAATAGTCTCCATTTCCTCCTAGGATGTTATACTTCTAGTTGGTACTCCCATAAACTAATGCATGGTTGAATCCTTCAAAGTAGAAGGAAAAAAATTCAGTTTCTAATTATCATTTTTGTAGTCATAGGTTTGAAAAAGGACCTTGAATTGAAAAAGAAATTGGTTTGGGTCTTCCAAGGACAAGCCACGGAAGGTTGGAAGGAAAGCTAGAGAATTTTTTTTCACTGTAGTATCATCATCTACATCCAAGGTAATAGGATAAGTGAATGTTTGAGGTGGTGGAGGTCATTGTTATTACGGTTGGAATCATTCTAGTTAGCTTCATCCCTATGATCTCCCATAATGTTCAGAGGAATATGTTCCTCAAGGATAATTTCCTCAACAACAGGTTGTTCTACTGGATGATCTTCTAGAAAATAGTGGAAAGCCACTAGTGGATTAGGCTCAAGTAGGTCGTCAATAGAGTGGTATTCTGAGCCTTGGGCCTCCCTATGTATAATTGGAATGTATTTTGGGGAGGTCTTTGGTATAAATTGTCTGTGAGGGCCTCTTTTCTTGACCATGCAGAAAAGGAAGCCAAAGATGGTATTTTTAGCCTAAAAGAGGTATTGAAGGTGTCTTCTATTAACACTCAAGAAAAGAAGCTTAAGTCCCCGACAACGGTGCCAAAAAGTGATAGGATGTCATTAGGTCCCATTACTTTAGAAGATAAAATTCAATATGTCAACCAGGTAGTGTTCAAGGAAATTTGCAATAGAAGAAGACTTGACTATCTCCCTTAGACTTTCTAACTTCTTAAAATAACTAATATTAATTCTAACTTAATGCCATATAACTATTAAGCTGTAAAGCAGTTTATCCTAAGAAAACTGGAAATATTTAAACTAGAAAGCATAGGAAAACTAACTTAGAAAGCATACTAACTAAATTAAAAAGTACATAAACAATTAAACTAAAGAGCTGGTAAACTACAAAAGCAGAAAAACTTATAAACAATCCATGAAACATCTTCTTTAACAATAAAGTTTCTAACAGTTAATAGCAAGAAACTACAAAAGTGAAAGACAACAAGTGCTTCAAAACTTTAGACAACACACTGATAAACTCACTAATTCCTACAAAATAACTGTTTATGCAGTAAAAGTAACATAATAGAAAATACTTATCTACTTAAGCTATCTTCCCTCGAGTGGCCAACTCATGAGTTATTACTTCACTCTCAAATTACATACACAACTGATCCATAAATTCTTTCATTAAACATAATTTTCATCCATAACTCACAACTTGAAAGTGTTTGCATAATAATCTCTTTATTCATAACTCAGAAAAACAAGTTGACAACATAACATTACTATTTCACGCGTTATATTGTTTCTGGAGATTGCATCTTTTATAGAAAACTTCTAACTAAATCCTTATTTCAGATGGTAAAGATAACCATTGAAAAAGTCTATAACAGATTTACAAACAACTTTTATGTCTTAAAACCCATTACATAAGTATTAAAGAGACTCAAATCGAGTCGTGAAGTTTTTGACTTAAAAACATAACAGAAACTAAGAATTAAAAGCAACTAATTCTTCGGTCCATCATCCTAAAGTTCTAGAGCGTGTTTCTAGCGCATGCCTTCAACCTGTTTTGGAGCACGTGTTGGCTAAATAATTCTTATCTACAACTTGATGACCGGTTATTATCCTACAAAACACTTAAAACAACCCATTAAATTTGTATTGGAAAAATACTTCAATAAATCATAGGAAATAAAGTTTGTACAATTTCTCCTTAAAAGACAAGCAATTATTTCTTCTAAAGTTTAATTAATTGGTAGAGGATAGGAATTTTGTATATATGAAATAGGCCTTTATTATGTTATTATGATGAGCTTATTTTTACCTCATCAGGTTTACATAACCATATGCTGCTAGATTGAGCATGGGATTGACAACTCCATTGTTGCAAATTTATATTTGTATAGAAGCCCATGTTATGAGCTTCCACGTATTGTAATCCCAATTCATATTTTTTGCAGTAAAATATAGTGTTTTCATTCTTGCATATGTTGTGTTATGAGTTTTCAGATTTGTACGAGGAGTTTATTTCATCACTTTTGGTATTGTATTAAGGCACCAAAATTAGTCTTTTTTGAAATTTGAGCTTGAGGGTGCCCAAAATCTTGAGAGGGCTTCTAGATTTTTTCATTTAGCATCTTAATTCCAAATGCAATATTTTTAATATGCTCTTACTTCCACAACTTTGCTAGCATTTACTTTCATAAATGTTAAAAACTTCTTTCCAACACAAAAATTATTTCCACTTACTTTGATTTTTTTTCATAGAGTAGTATATCTTAGTAATAGCCTCTCAATGCTTAAATAATAAGTTCTCTTCTTCATGAGGAATAAGGATCTCTCCATAAATATTTTTATCCAATAATGAAATTTTAACATTGATATTTATTATTTTCAAATGAACCATTTTGTGAGGTTATGGTGGATGGTTAATTCTTCATGAAGCCTAAACAACTTGTAAATAATTTGGTTAGCCACTTCTTGATAACTTCCAAATATGCATCCTTGCAATATTAAATGGGATGTCCCTATGAAGGCCTAGGAAAATGATTCTCAATTCTAAGAAAAGTAGCAATAATGCTTGGATTAAAGGCCAAAATACTCACTTTACATTTCCAAAATACTCACTTTACATTTCCATCTATCATAAATAACCTCCCACTACTTCTCTTTCCCACCCAATCCCTTTCTAGAACCAAGCTTGGAACCCTCAATTTACTTCCCCTTAAGATCAACTACACCACCCCTTTGTGTACCATGAATCTTCTCGGACATAGAATTCATCCCTTAAGTGGTTACATCCTTTAACCTTTTCTTATTGATCCTAGATCCCACAACCATCTTCCCCTTAACAACAATAGCACCACCCCTCTTTTAAGAATGATTTTTCACAACCTCCTCTAGCATCAAATTTGTCTCCTATAAATTGACACTAGTTTTGACTCCTACAAGGCATTACTAACCCCTCTTTTAAGGGGTTTTCTTCCAATTCTAACTATTTCAAGTCATCAATAACCTCCCAATCCTCATCACCTTCACTATTGAAATCATGAATAGTCTCCATCTATGCAATACTATAAATTTTATTAGGGGAGGATTCCACTATCAATCTTGAATTTCTAATCCTTTTCCTAAGGAGCAAAAGATAATTTTCCACAAGATTACGAACTCTAAGAAATTTAATAGTCAATAGATCAATCCCTAATGTAGAAGGGTAGACCTAGACACCCTTATAAATTTAGAAAATCAATTCTCAAGGGAAGTCATTAAATTAAAGGGGAAGGATACCAAAATTTGGTAACAAAGATGATTTAGTAATACGAAATGATAAGAGTTGAGACATTTAAAATAATCCTTAAGGGTAACATACCTCATTAAAATCAAAGATAGTTTATCCCAAGGATTCTTCAATGAGCTTCTCATTTGTACCAATTGAATTTTCTTAAGGCACTCGTTTCTTTGAGAAAAATAGACATTACACCCCCCCTAATTATTTTATCCTTGTAGATTTTAGTTCCCTTGATGGCTAAACCCACGAACTCTACTATCAATTCTTTATAACCATGAAATCCAAGCCATGCATAACCAACCACTCTTTTATTATTCCATTTATTCACAAATTCAATAGCCAATGTAGTGTCATATTTATTTAATATTTCTAGGAAGGGGGTGATCACTCCCTTCAAAATAATCCTTTGGAAATCAATATTTTTCTTAAAATAACCACAACTATAGGAACAATCATGTCGTTATACCCACCCATGGTAATACTGAATAGAAGCTCAACCAAATGAAGCCAAAATCATAGCTCAACCACACACCATAAAGGTAGCACAATACAAATATTGATAGAATATGGAACTTGTCAAAAGAACATATAAATTTATAGATCCCACCAATGTTATAAGGACTTCACATGTGAAAAACCATTAAAAATATGGCCCAAAGTGGGAATGAATATGATATTAATTTAATGAATTTTCACATCATTATTGATTAAGGAGACAACCCTTGAGGTAATCACATCATTTTTAATT
Source organism: Sequoia sempervirens (assembly GCA_007258455.2). Lineage (NCBI taxonomy): Eukaryota > Viridiplantae > Streptophyta > Pinopsida > Cupressales > Cupressaceae > Sequoia > Sequoia sempervirens. The sequence goes on along the minus strand of VDFB02075321.1, from coordinate 207,010,852 downwards.
GATCTAAATTTTCCTTTATGGTATCTACCCCAGTTGGTGAAGAAATCTACAACTTTGTTGGCTTCATGGAATATATGACTTACATGCATTCATTTCATATGCAAACCAAATAAATATATAATACAATACATATTTCAAATATGTTTATGAAAGAAATAAATTAAAAAATGCACATTTCAAATACATGTAGGAAATAAAAATAATAATAAATGAATGTGGTTAGAATGGCAACATTAATTTATCTTTTTCAATAATCTCACAATACCTAAAAATTATATATAAGAAAATAGTACTATGTACTATGATTTTCTAAATCTACCTCACTCCAAAAGTGATTATGTGGACAAAGGAATCATATTTCACTACGCCCTTTCTTAACATGGCCAAAATCCAACCTACTCTTGTTTTTGTGGCAAAATCAAATCAAACGAGAAAGTTTGAATTGACTACCCTCTTCTTGAACTTGGGGAGTTTAGTGTGTGACAATGTATTATGATTGATATGGATCAAACTAGCCTCATTCATGTCACAAGGAAGAAGGATATATGGTGTCTTATTAGGTCATCTTGCACATGGTTAGATGGTTTGGATATTGTCTTGTACCTCATTGAAGTTCTATTAGTATGAGATGAGTTCCAATAAGTTCAATGAGCTCTATTCAAAATACATTCTCTTTTATGTAAGACTCATCTATTACCTTTATTTTTTCATTCACTTCTAAAATGTTCCTAAGGAGATGCATATTTTCTTTCATTTCATAAAAAACCAACTCAATCCTATTTTCCTTAATCTATAGAAACATTTGGCATAAAAAGCCAAGTGAGAGATAAGAAATATGAACAAGTTTGATTCTTGGTGAGTTTGTTTTCTTTATTGATGAACATTGTGATGTTTTTATTTTCCTTGTTTTAATTTTTTTGACACCTTGTTTGATGCTTTCTTTCTTTGGTGGTGCCTTGTTGGATGCCTCATGATTGTATGGAGTTTTTAACTTTTTATTTTTATTTTCCAAATTTTTGAATGATAACTAAAATGTGTACATGATAGATTTTACCTACTTCTTCCTTTTTCCATATTTTTCCAATTTTAAATGTGATTTAATTAAATATAATAAATAAAAACTTATATATGAATTTTCAAGTGCAATCTATACTACACTTTTGTTTTGGTGTTTTTGATAGAACTTTTTGAATGAGCTTAATCTAATTAAAAGGAAAGTAAAGAAAGTAATCTAAATCTATTTCACCTAAGAAATTAATAATGAATTGAAACTAAACTAAGAAACAATAATAAAGTGTTATATCTCTTAGGAAAAATTATTTGATCTAATTACAAAAAATGCATAAAGAAATTACCTTTTGAAAATAAATGAACATGGAAGAAGATTTTGAAGCTTCTTATGTAACTATTGTAAGTTCATCATCGAGGTTCCAACTTATATTAGTGGTATCTTCTCATATTCTAGCCTTAGGGCACCCCCCTTATGGAAGGGAATATTGGGATTGCCGAGGAAGATTGCGTTAGCTTCCTAGAAACAAGGATTTGGGATTATATTTATAGTAAGGCTTGAAATATCCAAAGGTGATTTAGTGCTTAAGGAAGGGATACAAATATTTATGTTAATAATTGCAAAGGAATCCTATCAATATTTCTATCTTATGGGGGACAAATATCATTTATATTTTCTCAAATCTTGTGTCTATAAAATTATCTTCTTTGTTTCTCTCTACTTGATGGAATGAGAAGAATATAAATAGGGATTTATTGAGATTTCTTTGAGAGGAGGAAAGCATTATCTTTCTATGATATGCAAGTATTAAGAAGATAGGATTTTCTTCCTAGTATAACTGAGATATGGGATTACTTGGCTAGATATAAATAAGTATTCAATCTTCTAAGGGTGGTTTGCTACAAATGGATGAGAGCTTATAACAAAGTATTTATAAGAAACCTAACCTTTCTATCATATGGAGGGAGAAAATAATTCTTCAAAAATACCCAATTAAGAATATTCTTCAAAGCTACTCAACTCTCTCCCACAAATGAGACAATGGGTATTTATATAAGAAAATAGGTGAGGGAAGATCAACCAAAGAGGGAAAGAATAATAAAATTTAAAGTAAGAAATGAAGTAAAAAAAAAAATTCCATTTCCCACTAAAAAAATGAGTTTCAAGGAGAAAAATAGAGAGAAAAAAAGTAATATAAAATAAATTGATGGCTATATCAAAAGATGATAGTGTCACTTGTGTTGAGGTATGGGTTTCCCCTCTTACTAGTGTTGGTCACTTGAGTTATTGTAGAGATTAACATGGGCTACCTAAGTTACCCTAAGGTCTCCTAGGTTCCCTTGTAGCTTAAGGAAATCATTAGGAATTTTGAATGGTGAAATTTTTTAGTATGGTAAAAGGATGAAAAATGGCGGGGAAGAATAATTGAAGAAGAGTACTAAAACACTAGGCCTTCCATCAAGGTGAAAAATGATATAAGGAGAAATATGCATGTCATTGGGGTCATTCGCTATAACTCTAGAACATCATTAGACATACATATTGACAAATCCAATTTTGGGTAATTTCATATCTCCCCTCAGGTATGGTAACCTAGATAGAAGGTTGACATTATTTTAAAAATAGGTATATGTGACCTATACATACCATTTTTTTTGTTTTCTCACATCTAGACGTACAAAATAAATTATTTAATCATGTGTAGTATGAATATTTAGAGCTAAGAGATTGTTAGAATCATTCATTCAAATGTGTTTTTTATAATGGATGTGGGTTCAATGTGAAATTTTCATTAGTATGTTACATTTAGTGATAATGCTAGATATATGTGAATTTATTATATGTGTTCAAAATATATAATTTTTACTAAGTTCAAGGAATTTAGATCCTTGAAAAGAAAATAGATTTATAAGATAAGAGTGTTGAGATCTTAAAATGGTGATGAATATTCCTTTAAGAAATTTGATGAATTATGTAAGCATATAGGAATTATTTGATAGAAGAATACACCTTGTGCTTTCCCGAACAAAATGGAGTATCAAAAAGAATGAACCAAAACTTAAAGGAAAGAGTTGTAAGTATGCTAAGTGGTATGCAACTAGATCAATGATTTTGGGTAAAGGTTGTAAGTACTACATGCTATTTGGTTCATAGATTTCCTTGCTTAGTTCTTTTTGATAAAATAATTTTGGAATGTGGACATGTAAGAATCCTTCAATTTCACATTTAAGGATATTTTTGTGAGGATTATGTTTATGTTCCTCAAAAATAGTGATCTAAACTAGATCTAAAAGCTCAAAAATGCATCTTCACTGGTTATAGTGAGAATGTTCAGGTTGTAAGATTTGTAATCCTTTAACCTAGAAAATGATTTTTCTAGAGGTGTTATTTTTAGGGAGTTTAGAGATTATTTAGATGAGCAATAAAAATAAAAATATAGAACAAAAATAATGCACTTTGAGACAAAAATAGAAAAGTAGGAAGATGCATATGTGGTACAACAATTAGATGGATCATAGAATATATAGGATGAAGAGAATTTAGATGAGGATGTGTAGGATGAGAATATAAAATAAAAACAAAATAGTTCCCATTGTTCATGCCTTGAGGAGATCCATAAGAAAATAAAATTTAATTGATAGGTATAGCCCAAAATATTCTATTGTGTATTTTCTTTGTTGAGTACTAATGATGAACCTAGATTTCCAAAAAGGACCTTTGTTCAAAGGATAGTGAATATTTGATGTAGGCTACATAAGAAGAGATGATGGCCTTGGATAGCTATAACAGATAGAGTCTTATTAGATTTACCAAGGGAATAAATCCCATTAACTACAAGAGGGTGTACAAGAAGAAATTAAGTGTAGGTAGTTTATTAGAGGGATACAAGGCCAAACTAATTCCCAATCAATTTTAGTAAAATTTTCTCTTATGTTACTAGTTTATAGTCTATTAGATTCCTTTTATCTATTGTTGAAGTTTGTGATTTTGATATTAATAAAATAAATGTTAAAAATACTTTCTTACATGTGGATATTGATGAGGAAATTTATGTGTGGCAACTTGATGGTTGTATTGTTAAAGGGAAGGAATATTGGTTTGCAAGTTGAAAAAGTCATTGTATGGCCTAAAATTATCACCCAAGATGCGGTATAAAAAAATTGAGGTCTTTGCATTGAGTTTAGTTTTGATTAAGAATGAGGAAGATTATTGTGTTTATGTTAAGATTATTAATTATTTTCTTATATGTGTATGATATGTTGCTTATTAGTAATAGAAAGGTAATGGTTAGGGAGCTCAAAATTTAGCTCTTTGGAATGTTTTACATGAATGAATTGGGGGCTATAAAATATGTTCTTGGGATGGATATGCATAGGGATCATGTACACAAAAAAAAAATAGTTGAGTAAGAGTAAGTATGTGGATACCATTTTGTGATAGTTTAGTTTACATGATTGTAAACCAATGAGTATTCCATTTTATATTGGTAATAAAATTAATTTACACATGTTTCCTAAATTAGATGATGATTTTTATGGGATGCTTAATGTGTCTTATGCTATTTTTGTTGGTAGTATGATCTATGTAATAGTTTGCATAAACTAGATATTTCCCAAGCAATGAAATTTTTGAGTAGATTTATCTCTAAACCCAATAGAGAGCATTATACTTTCCTTAAGAGGATATTTATATATTTGCATGGAAATTATTATTATTATTTTTGTTATCATGGTATCAATGATGTCGATAATTCATTAGACTTATATTGATATGTTGATGTAGATTGGGCACATGAATTAGATAGTTGAAGGTCCACTGGTGGCTATGTTTTTTCTCTATTTGGTAGGATAGTGAGTTGGATGGGTACAAATAATCCTATGGTTTCTTTTCCACCACTGAATAGAGCATATGACTACTATATATGCCTCTAAGGAGGTGGCTTGGTTATAGAGACTTTTTTTAGGTATTGTTTTGATTGTAGAATTGTTAGGATTGGATGTGATAGCTAGAGTACTATTCATTTGGCTATAAATCTCATGTATAATTAGTTTACTAAGCATGTTGATGTTCAATATCACGTTATGTGAGAAATGGTCAAGAATGGTAAGGTCTTATTAGATAATCTTGATAATATAGATCATATTACAAAATTTCCTATGAAGCTAGTACCACAAATAAGTTCTCTTAGTATAAGAAGGTCATGGGATTCAATTCATGTACTTCATTGTATTTATATTTTTTATCAATGTATTTGTAATGTATAATTTCAAGTGAGAGGATGTTAGGATTAAGGTGTCATTTACCTTGCAATCTTATGAAATTTTTATGTATCTCCAACTCTATTGAAAAGTGTATTTGGATTCCTAGTGTATGATTAAAAATAATTTATAATTGATATTTCCTTAGAATCATGGCATCAATTATTATATGTATTCATGAAGGAGATGGAATTGGTAGTGGTAATTATAAATATATTTCTAGAAGATTTCTCAACTTGGGCATGCAAATTGAGTAGTGGAGCATCTTGCATGTTGTTGTTGCATCCCATATGAGTTGGGTGATTATTTTGGATGCCTACCTTAAGAATTGTGTCATTTTTGAAGGATTTACAAGTCAAAGATGTCATATATTATTATGGAACTTATTTTTCTATTCACGGCTCATTGAGAATATACTTTTCTTAAAAGATCCTCTTTATTTTGACATCAGAGTTTTTTTATCTTATCATGGGTTTGATGGCACATTTTTTTGGGAAACTATTTATGACATTCATCTCCCATTTATCTATAAATTTGAGGAATGAAATAGTAGTTTTATAAATTTGTTTAATAAGTACATAGGTGATGATGAATTTCTATTAGAGTGAAGAGAGTATTATTGTGTTGGATGTATCTCTCTATTGAAGTTTAATACATGCTTCTCATTTTTTCTTGTGTGGAATTTTTTTCTTGGATGTATTGAATATTGCTCTATGTAAATAATGTGTCTATATGGTTTATTGATTTTTTATGCAACCATATAATCATCATATGGTAACTGTTAGCAATAAAAATGGGTAGCACAAATCAAATTTTTGAGCCCTAAGTACTTTCAGAGTGTTGTAGTTTATACCCCAAACTCAATCATATAAAGGGAGCAAGGGTTAGATACAAACAAAATCCTAATTTTTTAACCAAACATAGAAGAATATCATGTAACACAATATATAATTTTTTTGTATCAATACATTATCAATATTAACTGAATATAATTATATATATCTTTGTATCTCATTTTTACATCATATACAAACATCATATATCTTCCTCTATACTCTATATATGTTCTTCTTTATATTTTCCTTTCTACTTCTCACTTACTACCTACATAGTTATACATATCTTTTCCTATACATATATCTAAGGGATGGGACATGACTCATTTATCCTATCCCTACCCTAGATGGTGTCTCTCGAATCTTATTCTTTGCGAGAAGCTTGCAACAAGATGAGGTAGGATTTACTTGACTGTGTTTGAATTGTAATACTTTCCTTCCAACATCATCCCCTCTTTCAAAAAATTGGCTTGTCATGAAATCAACTCTACTAGGTAGGGAAAATATCCTTATATGTCTCCTTCAATTTGGAAAAACATTTCTATTGTGTGTTATCCAACTGTAGTTATTAGGTTTGGACTTGACTATGTAGTAATAGTCGCTCTGCCTTAGGAAGTGTATTTGGGATTTGAATCTTTTGTGCTAATTGGAGTGCTTCCAAGAGGAGTTTGATGATGTGTTCCAACCTTAAACTTACTACCTCTTTAAGTTGATGAAATCTATGCCTACTTTTATCCCTCTGATCTCATAGTTGTTGAAACTATCTATGTAGTGCTTTTATCTCCACCCATGATTGGCCATCCATATCTTGAAGGGAATCATAATTTATTGCTCTTTGAAGTATCTATATTTCCAACTAGTCCATTTGTGTTTTGATTGGGGTTGTCATTGTCAACCATTGTAGATAAAATTGGTATTCTTTAATTTTCTAATGTGTGACTCTAGGGAAGAATGTGCAATAGCATATTTTTTCCTTTCCTTATCCTTTTTTATCTTCTAGTTCTCTTCTTGATTTTTTTGTATCAAAGTCTTCTTTTTTGATTGTGTATCCTTAATCATCCCATCTATTAAAATTTTGAGTTGCACTGTCATAGGTTGGGATGAGTTCGCTTGTAGTTGAGGAAAAAATTTCTTTTTATCTCCTTTAACATATCCTCCAAATTCTTAGTTTTTCACATGATGCTTCAAGATCTCATCTCTTTCTATCTAATGTAGGATATCTCCTAATTGTAATTTGTGCAAAGGTGAGATGATCCTAATGCCAACCTGTGATACTACTAGTGAATGCTGAATTAGCCGTGAAGATGCCATTGTTTGAATTTTCTTGTCTCGCCAAAAATTCCTTAATGGAACACATATAAAATAAGTTATGGAGGATGAAGGTGTGTCTGACTGTAGAGGCTAGGAAGAATATTCTTGTTTTGAATAAGACTCTTTATATTTTACTTTGTCATCATGCAACTGTTGATATTCTTTTTTGTGGCTTCCTTTTATCTCTTCTTGGACTATTTGAGTAGTCTTTGGCTTTTCCAATATAATTTTTTCTATCCTCTGTCTAGAATGAAGCTTCTTGGTCAATATCTCCATCATCCTCTACTTCTATGAAGGTGTAATTAAAGGGTCTATCTCCCCAATAACCAAATATTTTAGTCTATCCTCTTCTTTAGTTGCTTTCTCCCTTTTATTATTTAGTGTGGTGGTCAGAGAGTTTGGAAATTAGTCAATTAGATCCTCCAATGTTATAGTGGATGCTACCATATGCCTTATTAATGCCCTTTTCATGATCAATTTATTTGGAATCACTATGTTGGTGTAATTTTTAGTGTCATGTATAGGACTTCTTTTTCAAAATAGATTGTTATATAGTTGATATTTATCTTCCAATGGTAAAACTTATAGGATGGATGTGTCCTCTAGGAGGGAAGTTTCCTTCTTTATAGTTTGTTATTATTCTTCTACATCTACTATTTATGGGGTGACTCCTCTTTGAGCCTTTTCTTTCCTCCATTTTTTCTTTTTCTCCACACTCATTTGTAGTAGTACCTCTAATGCCTCTTCTTCAAATTGCTCTATCTTGGGGGGTGAGGTAGGGAGTCTTCTCTTCCTTGTTCTGTTACTTTCTACTTGTATGGGCTCCATGGGAGGAGTACCTATGTTGAGTCTTCTAGATCTGAACCTTATTTTCCTTTCTTCTTTTATGTTCAATTTTAAAATTTTAAAAATATGAGTATTGTTGTCCTTTATATATAACCTAACCAATGTCCTGAAAATAGAACTAATGTTAGCAAGACAATTGGGGAACACAAATTGGATTTTTGAGTGTTGTAGTTTATACCCTATACTCATTCATATAAGGGATCAAGGATTAAATAATCCTAATTAGTTAATTGAACATAAAAGAATATCACATAACATAATATATAGAATTTCGGTATCAATATGATATTAATATCAATTGAATACAATCATATATTCTATATTATCTCATTTTTACATCATATATAATCATCATATATCTTCCTCTATACTCTATATATGTTATTCTTGATATTCTTCCTTACTTTCTACTTCTCACTTACTTCCCACGATGTTATACATATTTTTTCCTATACATATATCTAAGGGATGGGACATGTCCCATCTATCCTATTCCTACCCTAGATGGCATCTCTTGAATATTATGGTTCATGAGCTCCTTGCAGAAAGATGTGGTAGGATTTGATTGACTGTGTTTGAATTGTTATACTTTCTTGCCAAAAATAACCTTAGATAAATAATATTTCAAATTTGCATACTCGTGTGAGATATGTTATTGTAGTAATTTAACCCTGTTTCTTTACACTAACAATTTATTATTATTTTCCTAATGCTAAGATACATAGCAAAAAAATAATGATACTATAAAATATTATACTTGAAGAGGGTGGAGTGGTTGGATAGTTAGAAGACTGTTTATTGCTTTGATGAATGTTGGATTCATTGATGAGATTCCCCCATGTCATGGTTGCCTAAGAATGTCATTACAACTATTTTTATGGAATTGATATATGTTAGTTCATATACCCTCAAATGTGTGTGACAAGGTTCCAGAGATGAGGTAGATTTTCATAATAACACCACATGTTTTGAAAGTGATGACAAAGATGCAAAAAAAATGGAAAACCCATGTGTAAGTGATGATGGAGTTATGCATTATTGAGAGTCCCATCTATCCTTCTACATTAGAAAATCCATTTTAATTGAATTCTATTTAATTTATTATAAACACGTGAAATACTTGACATCTCATATTTGGTATCCATTAAATGTTAAAGTCTAGTGTGATTTACATTGAAAAATATAGAATATAATTCCTATGGTTGTTTCAATATAGAATAAATTTCTCACAACTTATTTAAATGTTATACTTATTTAATATTTAATAAACTAGATTATCATTATAAATATGTGTAATTATGTCTATTATCTTAATATGGTGAACATTCATTAGAAGAAAATATTTTTTATTTTAGAATTCATCAAAAAGTACTAACCTTTTAGATTATTCATAGTAATTAAAAATGGTAATATAAGGTAAAAAATTTTCTACTTTCCAATCTCCACCATATGTTTTTCACTCATTTTGGTGTTCACTCTCCTAGTGTATTATAGGACCATATTGCATGAAATTTGGCCTTTATCATGATCATAAAAGGATGATTCAAGAAATATTAACTTTAAAACACATCATTTTTCAACCCTAAAATTTTAAATTCTTGACTTTTCAAAGACACCTACATTGTACCCAACATTAGTGTCCAAGTAACATCTATTATCAAATTTTGACAAGTAAATTTACCCACCTAATTCTTATTACATTTTCAATATTCTTCTTGCGACTTACTATAAGAATACTTTTTTCCTCCATTTGTAAAGGAGAAGATTTGACATGTAAATAAAGCTATCAATACCCAAGTGATTTTGAGAAACCCTATTAGAAAGACTAGGGCTTCAAGCCACATAGATGAAGACCAAAGTTTTGGGATTCTGCTATAGCATTTCAACCATAATTATTATTTGATATTCCTCCCTATTCATTCTCTCACAATTTCATCTCTAACATCTCTCATTGGAAGCCATAGATCCCCATGTCCCTCTCTTCCCTTGAAGCCACCTCTCAATTTACCCTTAGCCTAGGATTTCCCTTTATATTTGTAACTTTTTCTATCCTTTTTCCCTTGCTTACATCCCCTTTGTGATCCACAAATCCTTATTTTTATTTGATCACTATACACATTGCTTATATTTAGTTTATCTCTTAAATTTTTTTAAACCTGTCTACATATTATTTTCATTTTGTCACTAGGTTTACACCCACCTAGATTTTTCATATTGTGCTATGTGGAGGTTGGCATACACCAAATAGGGAATCGAATGAGGTAGAATCCTTTACATCACACCCTTTCCCTTACCCCTACATTTAGCTCAAGATATCTCAAATCTAGAGTTAGGAAGACTTTCTAAGAAAGAGGAGTCTAAAAATTAAGGTGGGCATTCTTTGAAATTTTGAAGGTCTTTAGACATCAAGACACCAACACCTAAGAGGGTCAACTATGTTGGCACAAGTGCCTAGGAGGGTTGTTAGTGCCCCTACATTGTTGGAAGGGACCAACATTTCCTTACATTATTGCAATACTCTCAACATAGTTGTAGAAATTAAATTTTCACAAATTTTTAGAAAAAGTCTATACTTTCACTAGAGCATAATTTTGTCCTCCTTAATTCCATTTTGGAATTGAAATCCACATTTTTTAGTTGCACAAATTTCCTTATATGTAGCATTTATATTTACATTTTTTATTGTCTAACCCATGTATATTTATTAACTCAGATCAAATTAGGCTATCTTATTTTGTATTTTTACTTATTTTATTTAATGTTTAAAAAATATAATAAAAATTCAAAAGGCTATTTATTGACTAAAACACCTAGGAGGTAGTTTAATTTTATACTTTTAGATAAATTATAAACTTATAATAATTGAGTTCTCATCTAAACAATACATATCTTACAATTTAATATATAAATTGTTAAGCAGCCAAAGCTATTAACAATTCATGAAAAATGCATGTGCTTAAACCTTATCACTTTATAATTTTAAGAAAGTAGAGAAAAATAGACTTGGATTATTCTTTGTTGTAACATTAAAGCTAATTATCATGTTATGAATTATATTATCATACTCTTAGATCTTATTGTGGAGGTGCAAGACTATGAGCATGGAGAGATTCATATAGTGACTTGTAAAATTATCAAATTGTAATTAGATAAGTTTAATGATTTTTTTTGAAGGCTCTATAAAAATCTCCATGTAATTGATAACATAATGCTATTCACATCACACTTGTACATTAGATTTTTTAGTAAATAGATGCATTAAAAAAACTAATTATTAATTTAGGTGGTTTGTTCAAATATAACTCTACTGTATAACTAAGCTCATTTTTGAGATTCATGGTAAGTTTTGACTAAATTTTATGGTTTGTGGTATGACTAAACACTCTACATAGATCTCCAAGATCCCCAAACACACACATATTTCTAGCAACTGAAAGAAATTTGGATAAATCAAATGTGGTTCCATCTAAGCACACAAAAAATCTTGTGATGCCTTCAACATGGAATTTGTTAGCAATCTAGACACCTATCTATAGAGCTCACAAGTTAAAATCTTGTAAGGCATAAAGTATGTACATCTTGTATTAGAAGCACAATTAGGTGCCTCTTGCATACTAGGAGTATGGGGTAGCCCCATATACTATAAGCTATCTATAGACCCAAAAATAGATTACCCAGTATCATGGAAATAAAATGATTCTATTTCTATTTCCATTTCTATAGATCAAACTAGACTAAGTTCCTCTCATAATATGTTATATCATCATGTGTTGATCTCAAGTGTTATTTCTTTCACTACCATTTTAACACCAATTAAGTTAACCCATGGAAGGTAAATAGTCACACATGAAAGAGTAATCATCTCAACTTCCATAATGGTCGTCTAACCTTCATAGATTTTTAATGTTGTATATACATATATATATCTTCAATGATAGTTATCATTAAATATCATAGCATGGACTTGTGATAGTATCTAAGATAAAGTAACTTTATTTCTTTCTCAACAATAGTACACACATAACACATTATTATTAGAGTTTAGTGTTATCAATTCTAGTATCTTTCCTATGCATATTTTATTATTATTCACCATTTGTAGCTTCTTGTTTAATATTGCTTTTACCTATTACACATTTAACATCTAATAATATAGATTATTTTCTTTCAGATACCTCATGGGACCTAGATAATTTATTTCACTCATGTTAGTTATATGATTTAACTAACAAAATGATAAAAGTTGTAACACTCAACTTCAATAAATCCTAGGATCTTAACCACATGTTTAATTATCCATCATATCATGGATAATATTTTTTTTCTAATTTAGAGAATACTAAATATTGATTTAGTGTAGTAATTAAACCTGCAACACACTCTATTATATAGATTGAGTAAACGCTTACCAAAAACTCATGATAATAGATTAATCAATGAGAGTAGAATTAAAATAGGTTGAATAGATTTTTTAATGTATATTTTTTCTCAAATAAATGTTTCAAAATATCAAGATTACTTTATCTATCATTCTATTGGATAACAGTTTTGCACAATCTTATTAGTTTGACGAAGCTATTGGGTTCATAATTAACTGTACACTTTTTTATTCTATTCATTTTCCCATTTCATAATGATATTGTTTAGTGCGCACACTTGTAATCAATGCAAACATCATTTTCTACTAGAGATCGTACTTTGTCACTTTCATTTTTTAATAATACATTCATTCAATTTAAATGGAATGTCTTTTTCATGAGCCTCAATAAATGAGGTATATAAGTTTTTGCTATCGCTTTTCCTCCATAACATTATAACGGGAGCTTGATAATAATGTTAATGTAATGAATTGACTTTTTCCTATTTTATTGCATGCTTATAATCAATGCAACATTATTTTCTAGTAGAGATTGGACAACAACACTTTCACACTTTATTTGTATGGTACACCTTTCATAATATATGTGTTTGTGTATTCATTTTGATTTTAAGAGATTAAATAATATAATTTTTCAACAATTAAAATTTATAAAATTATAAAACTCATAAAAAAATCAATTACAATATAAAAACAAATTCAATAATCTCAATATTGTAAAAAATAACTTTTCTACATTTACATATATTTATTTTAAACTAAATTTAAAAAATAACATTCAAACTTTCAACTTCAATAATTATATATTAACATTTTCAAACATTAATCACATAAAAACACTATAAATATTTTTCCCCAACTCTCAACTCCAATAATCTTCATTTTGGCATGTATATGAGCATTTTCAAACATTAATCAACTTAGGAATACATCTTCTGGTTAATTTGTAAACAAAAAGATATTATATATTTTTACCAAAATTTGAATGCGGTGAGCGTGGATCGAACACGCGACCTTCAGATCTTCAGTCTGACGCTCTCCCAACTGAGCTATCCCCGCATGAAGAATGCTTGTGTAGATTTTTAATTAATCTAAACTAAATTCACTAGATTTTTAATTAATCAAAACTAAATTCACGAGAATAAAAAGTAGGGTTTTTTGTAAGGAGCAGAAAACTCAAACGCAGACTGACATTTCAATGAGTTAGAATTATTAATTATTCGGAATGTATTAAGATTAGATAATATTTAATTAGATATGATAATGTTATTTGTTAATTTTTATAAATTATTTTATATACTAGTTATGCATATAAGACAATTAAGGAAAAAAGACAAGGGTATTCAATTTTCACTATTATATTTTGTCCTTGTTTTGACTTATATGTGAACTATCATGAAATAGATGTTAAAGTAAAATCAATCAATCAATATGAAAATCAAATATATTTTCACACCATTGCTCTACATAAAGTATGCAAATCATGAATGTCAATAATGTGTACTCTTGTTGCCATGAGTGCTCTATCAAGTACTTACAAACACAAAATGAAGAATTAAAATGTGTAACATTTGTGAAGCATTTAAAAATTTGTATAATTAAAATATGTGAAAGTTGATTATAGAAAACTAAAAGTTGGACGAGATTACACATGCTATGAACATTGGTAGATCTCATTATGCAAACAAATGTTACAGAATTTGATCAAGAAGATAAGGGTTTTGATTAAGCAAAAAAATATAAAGGAATAGAACCAAGAAAATAAGGCATTGAGGACTATAACCAAGTGGAATATGATTAGACTCTACATATATCAACATAAGGCCTTTAACTATGCAAAAATATCTATCTATATATAATAATGAAGTTCTATCTAATAAATTGAAAAATGCCAATATTTGTCATAACTACATCATTGCAATCAAATTCATGAAGAAATGTTAGTGATAGTATATGCCACCATCCAATTGGTTGCATATAAAGGACACAAGAAATTAGAGGTATGTGAAAAATGATAACATCACGTAAATCACATCAAAATGTAGCATTGTCAAAGATAATATCATTTAATGCACATGTAATAAATTTCAATGAAAAAAGAAATAAAAAATTATGTAAACAAAAGAAATAAAAAATTATGTAGACACAACAAGATTGTGAAATAATACACATGCAATACACATGTAAGCATGTAACTTGGCAAGGGGATTAGATGCTTCTAGTGACAAGGTAGCATTGACAATAATTGATATATATGTCATGTAAGCACAATGAAGCATGTCTTGGAGGATGTAAACAACATGGATAGCAACATGTAGGATTGTTCTAAAGAAATGTGTGTGCATTTGGAGTAATCAAGTGATAGGGTCACATACAATGACAAATGTAGCAACATATAATTGGTGTAGACCAAATGAATAATAGGTAAAGGATGTCAACATTGTGAAATTTCCCCCTTGAAAATAAGTAATCATATTTGCATTATAATTTATGGTGGTTAATAAACTTATCAAAATTTCCCATTTAAATGGAGTACATTATGTGACATAAGAAAAAATTGTACATGCTTGAAAAAAACAAATTCACACATCCTTAGTTATAAATCTAAGCTAGAATGGAAGGCAAGGAAGATTGAACCTAATCATATTGATTCTAAAATAAGGTAACTGTCTCTATCACATTTAAGGGTACCCTCTACATAAAATATTTTTGGCATTTCTAAAGCAAGCATTATTTCATACACAATGCATGAAAAAATTATTATTCATTATCTTTCAAAAATTACTACAATACTCTACAAAGAGGTACACTCTTTCAAATGAATATATGAGCTCACTTATCAACAATAATATCTTAAGAATATGTCACAACATGGAGATGTCTTTGAATATCTTAGAGGCATGGTAGTATATTGCTTTATCAAGGACCAATTTTTTCTTCATCCTAGGATCACCACATCTAAACAAATCATCTAGATATCATATTTTGATTTATGAAAATGACAAGTTTAAATAAAACTAGAGGATCTCATTGACTAGGGGAAATTAATCTAATGTATTTTCCTTTAATAATACACTAATCTAGATATTTTCACCTAAGAAAAGTGATTCATGATATCTTTTCATGGAATATTGTATACTCAATAAAATTAATGTATTAAAACAAGAGCTATGTCATAGTTGGAGTCCCTGCCTAAAGTTATTGTCTCTTTTTCTAATAGGAATGAAACAGTGTTTGAAGCATCTAGTTCAATACCGCTAAGGATTTAGATCTAATCACTAGCTCTTCTTTCTTAGAAATCATGGAAAATAGATGTTGGTGACTCAAAAATAAGCATTGTAATTTCTTAGAGTGAATAGCAAACAAATTGCAGTGGCCTAAAGATGAGCATTCATGACAATCAAAGAATCAATGATTGTAGAATGAAATTAACATAAATAAGTCACATAACACATGGACATTTTAAATTTATAAACATGGAAAAACTATATTGTACATAAATGGCTATAGTTGAATATTTACAAAGGAATGTTATGAGGGTAGATGTCAAAATCCACAAGTAATGTTACATATTAGCTAAGCAATAATTGTTGCACATAGCCTATTGAAGAATAGCTCCTCTAACACTGACTATAATGTAAAACCAAATTCTTCCAGAGGAGGGATGTGTATCATGGAAGAAGATGACTGGAACAAAAGCAAAAAATAATATTATCAAAAAGTGAGCTGAATTTGAAAAAAAAACAGTTAATCATAGTGTAGTATATGATCTATATTAAAGGGTGAACGTTTAAGTACTCAACTAATAGATGATAAACTAAATCTTTGTATCTAATAAAGAATTGAATATCTATAATATAAAAAATTACAAGCAAAAAGTACACAATTGAAACTTGTGATTATATAAACCAAAGCTCACAAGGCAACTTAGTGAAATGTGAATAGAAATGAATGGGAAAAAATTGCATACCATTGTTAGTTTTGTGTGTAGACTTGTGGGTAGAAAAGTTGGTTTATTCTTGCTTCATGGCCATAATGTCCGGTCTTGATTTTTAAGAGAGAAATAATGCATTTAGAATCTTAGAACATTTCAAAATGTTGAATCAAAAACAACTATGTAGGTCATTTAGGAACTCTTAGCAATATGTTTCTCTACAAATGTTTGTAACATACCCAACTAGATTTAATCCAAAAACAATTAAATATTGACATTATGAATATCAATTTATGAAACAAATTCCATAGCTAATTCCATTTAGCAATTTAATGTTCATAAATCACAAATAGAACTGAAATATAAGTATATTCATTTCCAAATGTCAATAGTCTCATACAAGTTGACTTGGCATTCAACGTCTCTTAGTCAATTCTCAATTACATGGTTTTCTTTCCACTACATCATTTTAATCCTTTACATCAATGATACAATACATAATAGAATTATGATATGATTCCTCTATGACAACTCACCTCCATTGGTGGACAAGAACGTGATTGAGGTGCTTTTCCACCCAACCACGAAGAAATGCTTCCTCGAAATTCTTCAGTCAGTCGAAGAATACCCGAACCTGCATGGAACACTTAGTAAGAGATACAATTTGCAAGGTGGAATATGTGCATGCCTAACTTCATGCATTTCTATCTATTATTAGAATATGCAAGTTCCATGTTAGGTAAATAATTCAACAAAGAGAGAGTAAATAATAACAACCTGTTTCATATATGTATATATTTAAAAATGACTACAAAGCTTGGCCAAGCTCATGCTGCATAAAATACAACTCTGGGTAGATTTGGAAAAGAAAATATACACTCTCTGGCACCCATACTTTGAATAAAAGCTTATCATATCAAAGGGGTATCCCTCCATTTTAGATCATCTATCAACAACAATCTAGTGTGCTACAGTCTACCACTAAATTCTTGTATCATTCTAATCAACACAATCAAACATTATTCATTTAAGTCTAGTATATCCATTCATCTATTCATCATTTATAATTGAAATTCAACATTGTTTTATGTTTACAATTTGTTCCATTTGCAAAACAGATTTAATATGCTCAATGAGTAAAATGATCAAGTTGAATAAGAAGGTATATCACATGTATGTGCACATGCATAAAGGGATATTTATGCATGTTCACATATATGCTTGGAAATGAACAAATTTGAAATAAGTGTATACATTTTGAAGAATTAAATAAAATTCCCTCTACATATAGGTTTTTTTTATATTCAGAAAGGAAAAAAACAACACCACTTCATTCAGATGCTCTATTAAATTTAAATTATCATCTAATCTCAGTTTAGATACAAATGAAAACATCTATTTCGTGGTCACTTATCTTTCATTAGGACTAAGAACAGGTCAATGAAACTTAGTTGAATTACATCATCCATAAAAACATTATTAACAAAAACATTATACCTTCATTTTGTAATGACTTAAGAATCCATTCTTGTTTTCTTTCAATCAAGGTATCCATTTGATCTAGTGAATACTATAAATTAAAAATTTATACTCTATCCATCAAAAAGCCTTCCCTCAAGAGGATATCAATACACATGTTATCATTCATTGATAACATGATATTGATACCTTGAGGTTTCTTAATAGTAGCTAATATCTATCTAGCCACGGGTTCAACCCATAATAATGTGGAACACCCAAAATATATGTTTAAACCATAGAGCATAGTTGATGCTTTGACTTGGTTATAAACATAGGAAATTCAATAGTGATCACATGTACATCAACATTCATGCACATATATATAGATATACATATATACATCCATGCTCTTCAAATAAATGATTCCAACACTTGCGGCTTGAGAAGGCCTGTTGTTGGTAACACAGAGTTATATAACATCAAACATGGTATCATTTGAATCCACCTACCACTTACAGTGGATGGTGAGATTTATATGATATAAAAGCACTATGTGCACCACTCGGCCCTCACATTTAGCAGGGAATGCATCGCCACCCTAACACAACATTAGGTGAGATGCAACATGTTACGAGTATCATACTTAAATGAGAAATAAATAGTATGCTTCTCTCGGCTAGTCACCTATAGGGGGTTGGTAAACATATAGGTCATTAGCAAGAAAACAAGGAATAACAATGGTTAGCTGATTGACCATGACCATGAAGATTAAATATCATATGGGTGATAAATCTCATCATGGGTATGAAACTCTACTTCTTACATAGGTCAAACAAAAATAAAGAGCCTTCAAGGTGGTTCAACCCAGAAAGGACATCGCATGGATTGACATGATTGATTGGCAGGGTAAACAAGATAACCAAATATTGAACATGCATGATAAGGCATACAAAATACATAAATGTTTCCATCATTTTACAAAATAAGAAACTTATTCGAAAATGAGAGGAATACAAATTGAACTCAGATTGAGAATACTTCAATTAGTGATTACTTGAGTGATTTGTCCTTCCTTAGAAAAGCTACAATTCTTCCAACTTGTCATTCGCCCTTCTCTTCTTTCTACTTTTTCCTTGATTTTTCCTTCTTTTTCACTAGATTATTTGATTTTTCCTGACCACGAAGGATCCCCTACTAATTTTGGAGAGATTGTGGTATTAATTTACTACCTCCATTTTTATTATTTGGCCATCCACTCCATCTATTTCTAAGCGATTGACTGAAGATTTTTGCCTTGTGAGAGGGGGGGTCGGCCCCTATCCCATTATTGTTGGGAGTTACAAATTTTATATCCCACAATTCCATTATTCTGTTGAAGAGTAGAATTAAATTCAAGGTAAACATTCACATATATATATGTGTGTATATATATATATTTTTCATGTATATATATACATATATATTTACATATTTGTATATACATAATAAATTTGTCCTCGTGAGATTATATACATATATGTTCATATATTCAAATTATATTTTTTAAACTTACATGTTTATTTTATCCATTTCATTTCCTTGTTCAATTTATATTTCAAATTCATCCAAAAGAACAAACAATGCAATTTCTTTTCATACAATAATTGTATTTGATGGTATTTGAGTTCCTTATTCAATTTCATCAAATATCAATTTTGAAACAAACAAGGTAAGATGAGAATGCACTAATTTGTTCTTTCCACTAATTATAATTCTCACACCAAGTATAAATGCAATTTTTCAACTTTTCAAACATATGCAAATATCATGATTTACTATGGTGTGTGAGATTCTAGATTCCATTCCTGCTTACCGTGGTCATCCGACTAAGTGTGCTTACCTCAATCAAGTTCTCATCCTCCAACCAACTCCTACATACATATTATTACACTTGTACACTTATCAATAAGCTTTAACCAATAATCTTATGAAATAATTTCTTAAATCAAAAAAATTGCATAATATTCATTTTCAATTTCATCGTTGCATTTTACCAATTCCATAAATAAAATAAATGAAAAATTCCATTTTTTCAAATATTTCAATTTTTCTCATCATTTTAAGTGCAAGCAATGAATTTGAGATATGACATCCTTCCCCAGTAGAAAGAGACATCGTCTCGATGTCTGATCAAACAAAATTGTTTCACTTATGTTCATCAAATCATATTGTTTTCAAGCCAAAACATCATAGTATACCAATCCAAAATGTTAAGCAACAATAGAAAGATAATCATTAGTAGTATATCTAAGAAAGAAAATGAGGGAAGGAGTGTTCTATCTCCTCCACATCTTCCCATGTAGCATTTTCCTCATGATATTGATCCCATTGGACCTTATATTGAACAATGTCGCTATTTCACAACTTAATGTTGCATCCATCCATAATTCTATTGGGCTCCACTAGCACCACTACTAGATCCTCCACCTATAAAGAATGCTAATCAAGTATGTGAGATGCATCTAGGTGGTATGGTTTTAGCAAAGAAACATGAAACACATTATGGAGTTGTGCTAGAGCAGGGGGTAGAGAAAGTTTGTATGCAATTGGGTTGATTACTTCCAACACATCAAATGGGCCCATGTATCTCAGAGCCAACTTGGATGACTTCCTGAAGGTAACATAGCTCTTATGTAGCTTGACTCTTAAAAAGACCTTGTCCTCAACTACAAACTATCTAAAGGTTTTATTCTTGTTGACATAGCTCTTTTATCTATCAATCGCCTCCTTCAGTATGCTCTTGATAAGCCTCATCTGCTCTTCCATGTCTTTTAGTATTTCAGGACCCACTATGATCCTATCTTCCAACTTGTCCCAACTTATGGGAGTATGAAAATTTTTCCCATACAAAGCCTCAAAAGGTGTCATACCTAAGGATGCATGATGGGAGTTATTATAGGAAAATTATACCAGTGGTAGGTACTCTTCCCATTTATACTATTGATCCATACAATATGTCTATAGGAGATCTACTACCTAATTCACTCTCTCAATTTGACCATCGATCTGAGGATGGTAGGCTAAATTGAAGTTTAACTTAATCCCCAATGTGACAATCAAAGTTTTCCAAAACCTTGATGTCATTCGTGTATCTCTATCGCATATAATGGTCTCTGGAACTCCATGTAGATAGAAGATCTCTTAGAAAAATTTCTTGGCCAAGGTCAACAATCCATCCTTAAGGTTCCCTGGAATAAAATGTGCCACCTTAATCAACTTATTGAATACTACCAGAATGACATCATACCTATTTTTGCTTAGAGGTAACCCCTATACAAAGCCCATGCTAATCACTTTCCATTTATACTTAGGTATATCATGGGGATAAATGAGCCCTACTAGATGCATGTGCTCAGCCTTGACTTGCTAACACTCCAAGAATCTAGCTATGTATTCATCTATTTCCTTCTTGAGTTTCAACCAAAAGTACAAAGTTTTCAACTCTACAATCATCTTTGTAACTATGGGGTGTCCAAAATATGGTGCATTGTGGACATCTAGGACCATCTTCCTAAGCTCTCTAGATTTTGGAATATACATTTTCCTTTGGTATCTTAAGATACAATCTGATTCAATCTCATGCTCATCCATTTTCACCCTATTGTAGTGCTCATCTCCTTGCAGATGTTGCATCACCTACTAACTTAGGTTGGATCTCATGGAGGTCATGGCTACCAGATGTCTTCTTCTACTAAGAGTATCAAATTCTTCTTTAACATAATACAATTTCTTATATTTCTTATCCTTTCTATCCTTATCCTTGTGATCCTTGTTCTTCTTATGTACAACTCTATTCAAACATCTTGAAGCATAATGACCAATATTACCACAACTAAAACATTTAAAGGGAAACATACCTTTATACTTACTAGTACCTTTCTTCAACTTCCTGGTGAAATTTGCTTCCAACTCATCAGAACCATCACTATGCGGATCATCCTCACTCTTTGTTGCTTTAAATGTTGTTTTTGTCTTTTCTTCTTTCTTGACCTTTCTCATCTCAAATACTATCAATGCGCTAAATAACTGTTCTTTAGTGTATTTCTTAGGATCATACATTTCTTCAATCACTAAGATCTTATCACTGTAACAATCAGGGAGGATTATTAGGATCTTCTCAATTATATCTTCTTCAATCATATTTCCCCCTTGATTCCTAACTTTATTTACTGTAAGTTCAACTCTCTAGAAATAGCTTGTAAAATCTTCACCTTCTTACATTTTTAGATTCTCATATCTGCGCTTTGTTGCCAACTTCTTTGTCAATTTTACTCTTTCATTTCCTTCATACGATTCTTCCAACTTCTTCCAAACTTCATGAGCAGTGCCTAAAGAAAGAACCTTAGTTCGCTCAGTTTTAGATAAAGCACTGAAAATAGAATACCTCGCTTTCTCATTCTCTTCATAAGCAAAAACCTCATCTATAGTACTAGGGCCACTCGCTGAAGCAACACACTTCGTCTCAATAGCCTTCTAGGTCTTGTAACCAAGATAGATAATGTATCCTCTCATCTACACTTTCCAATCATTACAATCAGCTCCATCAAACATAGGGATTCCCAACTTATGCACCATCAGATCTTCCTTAGGCGGTTAAGCTCTACACCAAGGAACCAAAGCTATGATACCAATTGTTAAAAGGTGCAAGAAAATTGAGAGGGGGGGTGAATTAGTTGTCACTAAAATTAAACTAAAAACTTCAACACTTATTAACTTCACAACCACACTGTTCTGTTATTAAGTATGAACATGAAATGTAGATAATCGAAAGTAAAATCAACACAATGAGCACCATATTTTTACGTGGAAAACCCAATGATGGAAAAAGCATGGTGAGGATTAACTCACAATATAAAGAGATTGAAAAACTAGAAATAAAGGCTCATTGCCCAAAAGAGGACTCACTGTCTAGATACAAAGGCTCACTACCTATAGAAAGGACTCACTGTCCAATAGGGAGGCTCACTGCCTACAGATACAAAAGAAATAAAAGATCCACCACAACAATTTGCACACATCTGCAACCTTGGTCAAAAGATTGCAGAAACCTTCAGCTCACCGCTTTCAAGAATCTAACACAATGAAGTACTGTTGTCTCAACTCACTTTCACACACATTTGCTCTTTTAATTTGTGGCTTACTTCTTCACTTTGCATCATACAGTCCTTCACAATTTAGCTTTTATTTATACCATTTTCAACATTAGAAACTTTCTCCAAGGTCGGCCACAAAAGCTTCATTTCAAAAATTCAAATTAGGTTGGAAACGCAACATTCCCATGGTGGAAAGGAATGGGAGTGGACCAATAAAACACTTAACCAAGACCAAAAGAATAATGTCTTGAATCAACCATATGCTTCCTTAATTAAATTTTATTTTTCAAATGAAGTGTAAACACCAAATTGGCCAAACCTAATGAAAACACAAATGAACATTGTTGTATACTCTTTCCAACAAGAAGATGACAAGTGAATGATGCAACATGCTTCAATATGAACAAGAACACATCTTAGGTTCCTTCAGATACATTCACAAGATGTGTAATAACCTTCGAACACCGAACACTTTTCATTAGTCCATCTAGACTATGCAAACACATACATCAACTCTGACACTCAACTTCTGGATCACCAAACCACAAGAGTCTTTGCCAGAACCTAGAGAAAACCATTATAAGACATATTCTAGATCTGCAAGATCTACAATAGTACAGTGGAGGACTATGGAGCAGAAACATTTCTCCTAGTCCACATAAACTAATTCTACCAGAACAGTTCACACACTGATGAACACAACTTCCACATTCCATCAACCTAGAAGCTACAAATCAAGAGATATCACCAACAAATCACTTATCAGCAAACCTTCAGATCCGCACAAGCATAGGATCAACATAGGAGAAATGTGGAGCACATACCAGAGCACATTTTGAACACATTCATAACTCTAACTTCTCTCTTTATTAATTTTCTCAAAAGCACTTGGAAACCCATCATTTCAGCACATCCACAATATCATAAAGATAGCTCTATGTACTCATAGCATAATAACATCTCAACTATACATGCACAATCTACAACATATTGAATAGTGTTGACATCAATGAAAATATTAATGATAACACCACCAAACATGCTCATAATTGCAATAGTGTGGTGGTTTTCATGTCAAGTTGTGAATGAATAGTTGGTTCATTCAATCATTGCTTCACCACTTTTGTTGTGCAGTGTCAACATAAGGGTTTTGGGGTCATGCAATATTAAGTTGAGTATATAGCAGATTCATAGGAGTGATTATAGGTCATGCCAACCTATTTTGGTGAAGAACATGTTTTGGTTTCTATTGCAAGGTATGCATGATGGAGTTTTGAGTTGACATGCTATGGTGTCACATGTTTCATCTAATTAGGTTGACCTAATTGATGATATGATTATTTATAATATATATATATATATATATATATATATATATATATATATATATATATATATATATATATATATATATATAAGGTCAATTCAGTGATGGTATGATGATGTAGATGTAGATGAGTGAGATTGTGAAGTGAAAAATGTGTTAGTGGTGAAGAATGTAGCGTGCAAAGTCAATTTACTAAGCCTAACTAGAACTATTTCTTCAACATATTGCAAATACATTGTTAGTAGTTCAAAATATGGTAGTGAGCCACTCTTTCCTATATCTTTTGTAATTCTAGAAGAAGTGATCTTACTTGGGCAGTGAGCCCTCCTATTTTCTGGATAGTGAGTCCTTCGAGCAGTGAGCCTCCTGTAATATGTTGTGATCGGTTATGATATATTTTGAGTTAATCCTCACTATGATTTTTCCCTTTCAAGGGTTTTCCACGTAAATCTAGTATTGTTGTGTTGATTGTTGTGATGAATGTTTTAATTTAATAGTTCCTTTCCACTTTTGCAAGTTTAATGAGATGCTTTGAATGCACTTTTAAGTTAATCAATTTTAGGGAATACTAATTCACCCCCCCTCTCTTAGTATTTTGAATGTTCAACAACCATCTATTGAGGGGTCCACAATATCTAATAATATTTTGAGAGAAGTTAGGTGTCAAAATAAATATTATCATCATAAATATCTTTGAAAAGGGCATAAAAAAATTTAATAAAGGAGAAATATACATCCTTAGAAAGAGATAGAAAATGAGACAAGAAAATGTTTGAGATGAAAACAAGTCGATGTTGAAAGATAGAAAGGCTTAAGAAGATAAAAAAGGTTTAGCAAAAAGAGAAAATATGAATTTAAAAAAGGAAATATAAGAAAGGTAAATAGGTGAAGGCACACCAATTTCACCAAAATAATGGATATTTTAAACTATTTTAAATCTATTGCATTACATTGTATTACTTAAACTAACACAAATGTGTAGCAAATGAAATTTAAATTAAACTATTTTAATTTATTTAATGCTAATGATAATGCTACTATTTTTGTAATTTGTAATGTCTATGTAAAAAGAAGCACAACTGAACACAAGTATTCTCAATTGAGAGCCAAAACACAACTATAGCCTTATTTGTTCTTATCTACCATCATTTACATGGACTAATCATGGTCCTTATGTTTCCTCTTTATTTCTCTAAATTGAATATATACTTCTGAAAGTGACCTTGATAACTTCCATAGTCACAAAAATGAACCCGTTATTTTTAAATTTAATTTATAATTTGGGGCCAACTTTACCTTTCCTTGTCACTATTATGTGCCAACTCAAGACACAAAAGTGTTTCATTTGACCCTTGGTGTTGTATTTAAAGGACCATTCATAATTTGTTTTAAATCATATCTACACTTGTGGGATTGAATCCATAGTCATGAAAGTGATCTAGATCAAATGATAGAGAAATCACTAATTCCAAAGCAATCATTGGAGCATCGTCGATATGTCTATATTATTAACAAATCAACATGTTGATGCTTTGAAATGACACATCCAATGGGATTCAAATATGCTAATTTAGGTTGATAGTGTTTGATGCTCATGTATGCAACTCGAACACATGAACAACCTCCAAAGAAGCTCAATTCTTATTTAAGCTAAACATTATTGGGAAAAGGGATTGAAAAAGGAGAAGAGTGTAGAGAAGCCAAAAGAAAAGAGATAATGTGAAAATAATGAATCAATTAGATCCCCTCTAAAACAATAAATCATTTGTTTATTCTAAATATAATGACTACAACTAGAGATGGTTCAACCTATTTTTACCTAAAGACAATAAAAAAGTATGAAACATCGAAACATCGAGATAGAATGTCCACTCTCTAAGATGAGTTCTTAAGAAACATAAGTAGAGATTAGTAGAGATTATAAAATTAAAGTACATGCTAATCTAAAAGGAACATCTATATTAGATTATTTGACCACACTTCTTATATGACCAAACAATATATTATAAAATATGATTTCAAAGGTAAATGATTTCAATGTCTACACACGAAATAATGTTGTAACATATGAACGAATTTGAAAAAGTCCCCATTCAAAGTAACTTCCATAAAAAAAAGTCATTAAAATGGAGAAAAAACTAGTGTGAATGCGCGCAGACATCTATTTAGACTCCTCCAAAGTAAAAGTCAATTTTTTTTGAAAAATATGCATATGAAATCACCAATGCTATAAAGTCTTTAGTGGTGTAGATAATTTGGCTTTAATTTAATAAAAGCCTAAAGTGAAATTATGAAGTCCATGTAATAAATAGTTGAGTCATGGACGTAATTATCTCTACTTTTAGTGGTGATTAGGGTGGGAGCCATCAAATGATTCGAATGGGTTTTCCATGGTTTGGTATTAAAAGGCTTTGGAAATTTTATATGGTTAATTGGGTTGGTCCTTGTATTGAATGGATGTATTAGTATGATGAGATTATTTAGTTTTGTTGATGTTATAATCTTTTATTTTATTTCAATTTTGTAAAATATTTTGATTGTATTAAAATATTTTAGAGTAAATGAAGTGGGAAGATAAAAGGATTAGGGAGGATCAAGAATCTAAAAAGTTCCAATGGTTATTTAATTTCAAGTTTCAATAACAATTTCTTTTAAATAACAATAATCGGAAGTGATCAAGTCAATTGGCGCTAAAATTTATTTGACCTCCATAAGTACTATTAAGAAAATAAGAGCAACTTATTATCTAATCAAAAAGTCAAGGGTGTATTGGGCACTGATTGTTAGTTAGACTATGATATTCATAAGCTCAATCAAAATAATTGATCAATTAAAGAAGTCCATAGTTAGTGTTCTCCTATGGGAAGTCCTATTCATCCTAGAGAAAATGAGCTTATTGGAGGATGCCTTAAAGAACCAAAAAGTGTTATTAAAACAAAAGCATTAGGTTATTAACACATTGCAAGACACTTAGAAGTAACTTACAATCCTAAAAATATCTAGAAATGAGGTGAGTAAGACCAAATGCAAACTTTCTATCTTGCTTTGGTGTATAAGGACAATTAAATTCAAAATTATATGATAAATTCTAGTTTTAAAAATACAATCATGCCTAGGAAGGTTGTCAATCCTTTAGGCCTAGTTTGTGAGCCTATCACAAAAGAATTAATTTAGTTGAATGAGACCCCCATCAAGATCCTTAAGATTGTGAAATGTGGCATTATCTTTATATGCAGGTATTATAATGTAGAAGTTACCCAAGATGTAGTTGTGATTGAACTTCCTACTATATTTGGCCTATGTATATCTAGAGACTTCACCAGCAAAAGAAGATGTTACCTATGACTAAACTATAGTACATGTTCCTATGGAATAGATATAGATTCAAGGTAAAAGTTTCTTCCAAGCCTCTAAAATTGCATCACATAAAGAGAAAGCAACTAGTTTGGTTAGAGCCTAACTAGTCTTTTGTACCTAAAGAGGAACTATCTTCTCTTAAAACATATAGAAGAAGAGGTTCACACTAAAAAACCATACTAGATGAACTTCATGATGAGTGGTGGATGATGGAGAATTTGGACAATGACCTCAATGGTATTTTGAAGAAACTAGCATGGGGACATACATCATTTATGAGGAGTCCTTCCCATTCTAGATATTGTTAAGGAAAAATATTTGATGGGAATTTCAAAAATTTTATTTGATGACACCAATTCCAAAGTTGGTTCGAGGGTCATCATATGCAGGTAGTCTCTTAAAGTGGATATAAACTCTTGCAATCTTATAGGATACAATTGAAGGTAGAGTATGAGGCTTTAGCCCATGGCCTCTAGTTGGTGAAGAGTATTAAATTCTTATAAGCATTCAATAACATTGAACTTATGGTAAAGTAAGTTAGAACATAGTACCTAATAAAGAATCCATTAATCAAGTTGTATACGTATAGTTTCTAGGACATAATCAAGTCCTATGATGGAACTAATTTCTAGATAGTTTCTTAGACCTAGAATATGGATAAAAATTAAATAATGGTCATTGGGTCATGGTTTGATCTAGTAGATCATGTATTTTCAATTGAATATAATGTGTAGTCATGAAAGAAACTATTATAGATATTTCCCTACACTAGAAATTCTTTGAGAGTGATGAGCATACTACTCATTCATTCAAAACACAATAAGTTTTATGGAATACTTGAGTTCAAAATTAAAGAGGTGTATAAGGATCAAATTATCTAACTAAAGATAATTAAGTTTCTAATGGTTTGGTGATCCTTGATTCTTTTTTTAACCTTGATGAACAATATAGAAGTAAGAAAGAGATGAAGCAAGTAAAAGTTAATACCATGAGGTTGAGGTATTATTGGGTTGAGTTTTACAACTAGAAAAGGTGAGTATCTATAAGAAACATGACCACAAGCTAGCATAGAACTATAAAGACTTGAGGGGATGACAATGAAATCATTGAGAAAATTGTTGAGCTAGATACTAATGCTAAACTAGGCCACTAGAAGAAGTTCCTAATCAATACCAAAATTGAGCCATTACTAAAGGATCTATTCAAGATTATAGAATCCAAGGTCATATACCCTACAAATACTATAACTCGGGTTTCCAATTTATTCCTAATAGAAAATTAAAGTAGTGAGATTAGATTATGTGTGAACTTATGATACCTAAATAAGGCATCCCTAAGGACCACTATCACTTACCTTCCATGTACCAAATCCTTTAAATGGCCATTAGTTTTGAAATGTTTGCCTTGTTCTATGGATTGTCAATATACAATCAAGTATGGGTGAAAGATGAGGATGAAATTAAGACATCCTTCACTACAAAATGGTAACCTTCACCTATCAAAGAATGAAATTTGGGTTATCCAATGCTAGTACACATTTTTTAAATATAATATAACATTCAATGGAATCATCAATGAGATAATTGATGCAAAGAGGAACACACACCCATCCACAAACTCACAAACCATAGAATTTGAACAAATAAAATCACTATTCAAATATGAAAATAATATGCAACCATGTTTCAACAATTACAATATTTATTCAATAATATGATAAGCAAAATATTTTTTTTTAAACAAAGCTTAGCTCTCCATAGCCATTCTCTCTCACTAGTCCTCAAACTCAGTCTGCATCTTGCTTCTTGCAAGATTTGAAAATCTGCCATCCCAAAACATTCATGCTATCCTCATCTCCACCATACTCCCATGCAGCAGCCTTCCTGCTCTATTCAAGTCTTCCCACTTTGTCATCAACCCAACATTATTTCAATCCTTTGTTGCTGCTCCAACCTGCAACAAAACTTCTTAAGAATACCTCTACCAAGTTTTTTTTTTCATTCCCATTCCTCTCTTAAACTTCTTCCCACGTTTTTCCTTAAAAACCACCCAAAAATGCATTGAAAATCATTAATTATTGCCCCAGAATGGGCTCCCAACTCTTTCCTAAGAATAGCTATCAATGTCTCCTCATTATTCAGCCATAAATGATGCATTTAAACTTCTAGAAAATTCTCCAAATGTTGTCTTTATTCCAGAGGCGTTTTTCTCTATTATGAGAATTTTTAAATCTCTAAATTCTTGATTTCCTTCTTTTTTAATGCTCCAAATAACCCCCACATCATTTATGCAATAAATAAATAGTTAATGAAGGAATAAAAACTGATATTTAATTTCCATAACCCTTATAATACTCTTCCACAATAAAATTGATCAAATTGGTATTTTGGAAGTGCTGAATTAGGTGCTGACAGGGGGAAAAAATTAAAGTTTTTCAATTTGCATGAAAATTGGTGTGCAAGTTTGGAATGATACCCCATGGACTCCTGCAAAAGGACTTTTCTCTAGCTCTCCAAAATCATAAGATATTAGATTTTTCGTAAATTGCCAACACACTTTTTTTTTTCAAACTTTCAGCATTAAAATATTTCAAACCGTGAAATATTTTACTCTGATTCTTTTTGCATAGTTTTCATGGTACCTCAAAGGATATCCCTGTAAAAGGATTTTTCTCCAACTCTTACTGAACTTTGGGAATAAATTTTTGAAAACTGCTTGCAGAGCCTCAAAATAACAATTTGGGTGAAACTTGAATCTTGCAATTTTAACTGAATATTTGAATTTTTGATTTAAGAGATGCCATGAACAACCAAAACAATCCAAAATAAAGCAAAACAACTAATAAATATTTTTGGGTGATGCTGATTGCCTGTGGACCCGAATGCGCTTGCATCAATAATATTGGTCAATTTGGATGCCCTGATGATGTTCTCTAGAACAAAAGAAAACCATTTTCCTCATCTAGAGAGGATATTCTAGCATTATTAGGAATTTTGTATGTCTTAACCCTAATAAATGCATCTTTAATATTCTATAAGGAAATATCTTAGTTTTTTTAATCCAAAGAAGGTGTTGTATAAACCTAGATAAAACAAATGCTATTGTCGAATTGTCACATCTACAACATAGAAAATCCCTATATTCATTCTTTGAGTAAATCAATTCTATCAATAGGTTTATATCTAATTTTGTAAATATCACAAAGCCTCTTACACTTATCATGAAGAATGAACAAGTTTTTAAGAGGAAAAAGTAATGGAAGAGGACCTTTGATATCATCAATCAAACTATAGTAGAATTTCCATTATTGGTAAACCTAAACTTTGACAAAGAGTTCCTCATCTATACATTAGGTTGACCATGGTATTTGTCGTGTTCTTACAGAAAACGAAGATACAACCAAAAACACTTCATAGTTATTTTAGTTAGAGAATAAAGAGTTACAAGGAGGTAAGATATTTTTTGGAAAAACAAACATATATCCTAGTGAATGGATTCAAAAAGTTCAAGCATTTAGTATCCAACAATAAGATCACTACCCATGTAATTCATTCTAGTATAAAAGAGTATATCAGGGGTAGATAAATGAGTGAGAAAAGAGATAATCGGATAATGAAGGTGTTAGAATATGAAATTGAGATCAAAACCACCAAGTTAATCAAACGTCCAATGCACTTTTTTAGCATTTGGCCAAATATTTATCAAAATTATGCAATAATGAAAAAACTTTCTTAGTCAACATTAAAGCTAGTATGTCTAATTGGGTAAAGGCGTATCTACCTATCCAATATCAATCCTACAAAAATAAGGGCATTCAATCTATAAAATTCTCCTTTCTATTAGTTGATGGAGCTATCTTTGGAATAAACTATGACAATATCCTCTTAAGATGTGTTTAACCTAGAAAGACACAACCCTACTACAATAATTTCATCAAGGATTCTCAAGGGACCACTATTTCACTTAGACAACTACAATGAATATTATGAGTGTCATATATTATTGTCCTAATATGTTCAATGATTCCCATGATTTAGCAAGGAAATACAAAGTGTGTCAATTTTTCACCAAAAATAAGAGAAATGCCCCCATGCCCTTGAAGCCAAGAGAAGAATAAATTAAAATTTTGACCACTAAGGCTTTAATTATATTGGAATGATGAATTTTCCATCAAAGATAGGGTATATATAGATTCACATAGTTGTAAAGTATTTTACCATATAGATATATTTGATATCATTAAAAGAATAAATAGAAAGGGTAACCATTAGCTTGTTAGAGGTGGTAATTATCAAATTTAAAGTACCCAATACCATTATCACAAATAATTCCAAGGCACTAGAAAAGGAAAGGATTTTTAAGATTTCCCTAGAGAATAGGATATACCAAAAGGACTCCTCCATTAACCATACTCAAAGTAAAGGTCTAACCAAATTGACCAAAAAGAATTTGATTCAAATTATCAAGACAATTAGTATCAAGAATCAATAATAATGGAATGTGAACCATGTAAATCCTTATGGGTAGATAGAGTTACACCCAAGAAGTTGATAAGATGTTCTCTATTTACTTTGGTATATGCAATATATCAATAAAACTTCTAGCTCTAGAGTTGGTCTACCACATGGAGCTCCAAGAAAGTGATGTAATATTTATTTGGATAGAAAAACTATTGACATTATATGAATATAGATATAGATTTAAGAATCAACAACAAGGAAATCAAAAGGCTATGGAAGGTGGCTTACTAAGAGCTACTCCATGTATATTTAGATTTGGTGACTCTATATTGAAATTGAAGAAAGATTAAAGAAATAAAAGTCATTATAGTAAGCTTGACTCTCTTTAGAGTGGTGCATACATTATCTTAGCTTACAACAAAGACAAGTCCTTTTGATTTTCAACCCTAGTGGCCATGACTTTCCTATCCCAATTAATGAGATATATCTAAAGAAACACTTATAATCCTTGCAAACCTATAATATGTGTATCATATCCATATTTTTTTTAACTTATTCCACCCTTGTAAATATATATTATATATTAATACATGTGCATCCAATTCCTATGTGTTATATTTTAAACATTATATATCTCCCTTCACATATCCTACTCCCACTATGTCCAAATATATCTAGTCTATGTCATTCATTCTTGCTTTCACTATTGGTTCAACTTTATAAATGACAACCTATTGATTATTCAATCATCAAGAAGAGATTGAATTCTTGTACGATTATTGAATCCTATAGAGTGGGTATTTATCTCCAATCAACCTTATGACCATTGGGTAGTTAACCCAAAATCATTTAATTTTCTCCAAAAATGAGATAGTGGGTGGTATGAACTATC